>JAHTLZ010000121.1:1254001-1275507 GCA_023846285.1 Phrynocephalus versicolor
ATAGATAGATAGATAGATAGATAGATAGATAGATAGATAGATAGATAAATAGGGAATTGATGATAGGTAGGTAGGTAGGTCCTGGAGTAGGAACTGGCAAACCACTCCAGTATTCCTGCCAAGAAAACTCCATGGACATGGAGTCACGAAGAGTCGGTCACGACTGTAACGACACCACACACACACACACACACACACACACACACAGGTAGGTAGGTAGGTAGGTAGAAAATTGGTAGATAGATAGAGAGAAGAGAGAGGGGGGAATAATTGATAGATAAATAGATGCATGATAGATAGATAAGGAAATGATGATAGGTAGATAGATGGATAAGGGATTGCTAGCTAGCTAGATAGATAGATAGGGAACTATTGATAGAGAGAGATGCAAATCTGGTACCCAATCTCCTCACCACCCACCCACCCTCGACCCACTAGGCTCCCTTCCCCAACCCCAACCCCTGGCTCCTCCGTCTTCTTTTCTGGTGGCGGGGAGTCCCGCAGACCCTCGCCCTGTGTTCCCAGCCGAGCGAGGAAGCCCCGTTTCCAAGCCGGGAGGGGGCGAATAATGTTCTTCCCCCGCCTCCCGCCTCCCGCCCCCGCCTTCCCGGACTCTTACCAGTCGAACTTGCCCACTTGGTCCTCGTAGACGGCGCCCGCCGGCGGAGGCGCGAAGAGGAGGAGGAGAAGCGGGAGGAGGAGAAGGAGGAGAGCGAGCCTGGGCGCCGCCATGACAGCCGGGACTGGGACCTCCCATCAGCCCCCGCGCGGCCAGGGAGCCCTCATCACGGTCCCCATAGAGATAGGAAAAATAAAGACAAGCTCCCCGAGACCTCGCAGAGTGTGGACTTCTTCACCCGGGGGATGGTTGGGGGGGAAAGGGGGACCGAGGCCAGAGGTCCCCTCAGGAGAGACTTTATGGATTCATATCCATAAAGGAACGGGGGCTCTTTATTTCCGAGCCAAGGCGAAAAGAACCCCGTGGCGGATCTAAAGGAGGTTGGAAGGAGGCAGGAACGGGTTTAGGCAGAGAAAAGGTTGCCGACGTATAACTTACAATCGATTTGAAGCATCAGTCGCTTGGAACGACCCGCTGCCTTCGCGGCCATTGAGAGCTATCCAAGATTCACGCTTCGGTGTTTGTCTTTAAGAAAGTCTATGGGCGCCCGAGCGGGTCCCGACCCGTAATGCTCCGCGCGCTAGAGAGAGGCGGCGAGGCCCCGCCGCCTTGGGGCTGTCTAACCCTATTGCCTGATTGAAAATTAAATATAATACCTTTCTTCGCCCTCCACCACAGCCTTAACATACGGTTTAAATCAAAGGAGAAAGTTTCCAGGGCGCTTCCGTGATTTCTGGGAGCGCCGGCGGCTCTTTTTCCCCTCCCCTTCCCGAGACAGGCGCTGGGGTAGTCGCCTAAATCCTTCCCGTCGGCCCCCGCGGCTCCCCCAGGAAGAAGCAGTCGAAGGAGCTGCCGCAGCGCCGCGTGGTTGGTTCAACGCGATGCCCAAGTCGAGGCGGGACAAGAAGGGTGAGTCAAGGCGCTAGCCCTCAAGGATCCGCCCCAGGGCGGGCCGGCGGGAGCCCAAAAACCAGACCCCGATCGCCTTCTGGGGAAGCCTTGGCTGGTTGAAGGAAAAAAGGCAGGCGGGCATGACACGTGTCTGCCCCGAACGTGAGGAATGGCTGGCTCTTCGGGAGGGACTTACCCTCCCAGAATCCCCGCCCGATGGGTGGTTGGGGATGCTGGGCTTTGTAGCCAGACTGTTTTGGGTCGCTGTTTAGGGCACCTGCCTGGTTCATTGCTCCCCTTGATCCACCTCCCAAGAAGTGGCTGCGCAGGGGGTGGGTGGGGGTGGTTTCTGAGAACGACGACCCTGTGAGGTAGACCATGGTTGAGCTTGGTGAAGAGGGGACCCAGCCCAAGATCACCCATGCGGCTTGATGGCGGAGTAGGGAGTCTCAGACCCAGGGACATGGCTCAGGTTTGGGGGACTACAAACCCCACCAGGTCCAAGCAAGGGTAATAATGAGAGTGGCTGCCCAGGAATATCTGTTAATGCCACACCATGCTTCGATGTTAAATGCAATAAGCCTTGACAGTTTGAGGGGAAACAGTCATTGCACCACACATTTCGCCAAGAAGTTATTTGATCCGAGCATTCCAGGAAAAACATAAACCAAATGCAGAACGGGTGGCCCAGGGAGGGGCAGCAAGCTTCAACGAAGCCACTGGGAATTGTGTGCCTCCTTTTGATGTGTGCTTTTAAAAAACTCTAATTGCACCGTTGTTGTGCTCTTGATGGGGCTGAACGTAACACCACTTGCATAAAGTGTACCGATTTGCGTCCTTCTTTCTCTCTCTAGTTTCTTTAACAAAAACCACCAAGAAGGGCCTAGAAGTGAAACAGAACTTGATAGAAGAGGTAAGTGACATCACGGCAACGGGTGGGTTTACGTTAGAAACCCGTCTTGCTTATAAGCAGTGGGTTTGAAGGTTTTCTAATTATTTTCTTGGGAACATGGTTGAAGCGCAGAGTGTCTGTGAAACAAGAGCGCAAAGGACAAAAGGTAGCAGAGATTTGGCATGGATCTAATCCCTGATACATATTTATGGCCAAGGTCCAGGGGGCGTATGGATCTGTGCCATTCAAAGGTAGTTTATTTTCTTTTCTTTTCTCTTATTCCAGTTTCTGATCTTCTTTCCCTTTAGTTACGAAAATGCGTGGACACCTACAAATACCTCTTTATTTTTTCCATCGCCAACATGCGGAACAACAAATTGAAAGATATCCGCAGCGCCTGGAAACACAGCAGGTAATTACTGGGTTTCGCCTCTATTTCTGACCTGACTGCTTTAATGCTAATGGAACGAAAAATCCAGAAGCGTGGCTGCCCTGGCTGAGATGGACGCGATGTCCAGAGGCGCAGAGAAGAGTCTTTAAACCAGTATCATCACTAATCAACAGAAATTGAGCTTCTTAAATTTGGGGTTATTTTGAGTTGAGATTTGAATGGGGTGCTGCGGGCCTCTCTTTTCACCGCATCTGATGCTAACACCCTACGTGACAATTTTTTCCTAGGATATTCTTTGGAAAAAACAAGGTGATGATGGTTGCCCTGGGACGGAGTCCGACAGATGAATACAGAGATAACTTGCACCAGGTGAGAGAGATCCCTCACATCAGAGTTTCTGGACTATCTCCGCTCTCTCCTATGTGTTTAAAGACCGAAAAGTGAAATGTGGGAGCGTTGGCTGTACAGCTAAATCCAGTTTTTTAATGCTTCCATCAATTGGCAACCCTATTTAATGACCTCCTTGCCTTCGCTCCTGTCTACAAGGTTGAAACTTTTCCCCCTCTCTCCTAAAGCTTACTGAGAGCTTTAAACAAACAAGAGTGATTCTCTTTTTGCCTTGCTCTCCCTGGAACCCAGAATCTGCTGGAAGGGGTCCTCCCACTCCTTCCAGTGGCTGCTTCCTTATCCCTGCCTTGCTCTTCGGTTTCCCAGGTTAGCAAGCACCTGCGTGGAGAGGTTGGACTCTTGTTCACCAACCGCGCCAAAGACGAAGTTTTGGAGTGAGTATCTCTGCTTCGACACGGGGGCCACACCAAAAAAACCAACTGTCCGGCACCCTTCCCGCTGCTACTGAGCTACCAAATCGACATGGTTTTCTGAAAAGCTCTCAAACATGCCAGAAACAGCTCGACTTAACGGGACCCAGTGCCTCCAGATATTGTTTCCCGCCGGGGCACCCCTGAAAGCTCACTTTCAGGCTGTGTAGGGGTGACCCTCTCCTGTGCTACAGATGGGAAAAAGTGGTATCCAAAGATAGAAGACATTTGCCCATGGAGGTTCCATTCCCAAGGAACAGGAGCCTTGCATGGTGGGGGGGGGACAAAGGCTTCCCTGGTCCTGATCAGCCACCAACCCCAGGCGGTTCTCAGCACCGTGTCTTATAAGTCCCCAACGCCAGCAATCCTGTTGCTACCCTAACCCCGGCTCCCAGAATGAGTTTTCTCGTTGTGTACAACTATGGCGGGCCGTATTCGGGGTGGGGGTGGGGTCTCTCGGATGGGGTGTGGCAAGGAATCCCACCACCCCCTGGGTAACCGTCTGTGCCCATGGCTGTGGGAACAGCCTGGGGAGAACCACGAGGGATGTTCGCCCCAGAAAAGTAGGGCGGGTTGTCCTCAAAGCGTGCAAATAAAACCCATTGGGTTTGCTTTTCTTTCCCAGCTGGTTCTCTCGCTTCAAAGAGACGGACTTTGCCCGGGCCGGCAACAAGGCAACTTTTTCCGTCCACCTGGACATGGGGCCGTTAGAACAGTTCCCCCACTCCATGGAGCCTCAGCTGCGGCAGCTTGGCCTCCCGACGGCCTTGAAAAAAGGTCAGTGGCCTCTCTCCTGGAAATCAGGCAAATGCAGGTTTGAGGGAGTTGCTGTTTCCCCCTTCCTAAATATCTTGTCTTTCTGTCTCTCCCTCTCCCCCAGGGGTAGTCACTCTGCTGTCCGACTACGAGGTCTGCCAAGAGGGGGATGTCCTGACCCCCGAACAGGCTCGGATCCTGGTGAGTGAGCCCCGACGGGTGGGAATTCTCCTAGGGTTATTTCTGGGGTTGAGCCAAGTCACCGGTGCCCTCGACGTAAACTACCAGGAGGAATACCTCCCGTGTGGGGTGTGCATGCAAAAGTCCCTGCACCTGAGCCTTTTTTGGGAGGGCTTCTTAAAGCCAAAAAAAATAATTTACTCACAGGTTGAGGGTAATGGGTCTCCCAGGATCCCCGTCTCAGACAGAACTGGAAGTGGTCAACTGGGAAGCTCTTTTGAATTTGGATTCTTCCTTCCAAAAATTTGCGTTATTTTCCAAGACCACCAGAGCTGCTCTGATCTTAGTTTACTGGATGGAATATCGAGGCCTTTTGCATCACAATCACAGCTCCCATCGTCCCCAGGCAGCACAGCTGTATGGGGTGGGTGGTTGTAGTCCTTCTAATGGGTAAAAGTCTCCCAAGGAAAGGGCAAAGAAAGATCACTTTTAGCTCCCAGACAAGGCAGGCATGGCATCAAAACAATAAGCCATAACAATCGGGGAGTTCACGTGGCTTTTTTCCCCTCCTCCTTGTTTCCAGAAACTCTTTGGCTACACGATGGCCGAGTTCAAGGTGTCGATACGGAGCGTCTGGACGGCCGAAACGGGGGATTTTGAACTGCTTCAGGACATCGACAAGGACGATCTCGCAGAGAGCATGGAAGGTGAAGAAGAGGAAGGGGCCAGCGAGGGAGAAGTCTAACCCGAGATGATGCGGGAGATGATGGACTTGAGCCCCCCATCCCACCTCCAACGGGACGATCTCGAAAACCAGACCCCTTTGCAGTTGGTGCAGGATTTTGCTGATCCCTCCCCCCCCCCCCAACCGAGGACTTCATTTATCAGAGGATGGATTTTTTTTATACACCCGGATACACATATCTAATTGTTATAAAGTCTTTCTTTCAGCTGTGGCTTAAAAGCCAGTTTATGGGAGGGATCCCTATCGGGAAACCGTTATTGGGTCCCCCCGCCGCCGCCTGCATTAAGATGGAATGAATGTCTTGACTGTACAGTGGCCCCCGATACTCGATTGTAATAAATGCACAATCCGTGAGTCCCCCACCGCTGACAGCTGCAAAAATAAATCCAGATTATTTAAGTGATTATATTTGGGTGGTGGTGTGTTGTTGTTTGTTTGTTTTGTTTTGTTTTGTTTTTTTACATTGGGACATGCGTTTCTTTTCCAGGCGGGGTTTTGATTTAAAAGCATAATCATGCCTCGTACATGAGCTATGACTGAAACAAAGAGATCTGATTTCGCAAGAAGATTTTAACATGTAGGGACCAGGGAAGAAAATTACAGAAAAATTAAAAGGGATTATTTTAATGTTTCTCAATGATGTTGTTTTTAAGAAATTTTGAAGGCATAATATAACACTTGGGAGAAAATAATCCAGAAAATGTATGGGAAAGTGTCTGGAAATTTTACCTCTACAACTCCCATCTGCCACAGTGGGCTGTCCAGATCTAGGCTGATGGGATATGGAGTCGTGGGACACCCAAACCACGTTATTCCTACCCTTGATTTAAGGCCCCAGTGGTGGAGGAAAGGCAGGTGGGTTTGGGGTGAACCTCCCAGGCCCAAGAGAGGGGGTTGGGGGTGGAAGGGCCCGATCCTTGCGGAATAGGGTGGGCTCCCCCCCCGTTAACCTGCTGGCCTTCAGCGGAAGTAGTTGGGGCAGTCGTGGGCCACCAGGTGCCAGGCCCGGTCGAAGGCTTCCACCACCGGGGGCTGGAGGGGCTCTTCCTCGCTGGCCTGCAGGTTTTCCTGCAGCTGACCCATGCTGGACATCCCGATGATCACCGCATCCCCGCGGCCGCCCTGGGAAAGAGGGGAAGGCGCGTCCGACTTTATCCCGAGGGACGCAGGCCGCCGTTCTCTAGGCAACCCCCTCCCTTTAAAAAAAAAGAAGTCCTTCTCTGTCTCCAGTAACAAGAAACCGGCATGATTTTGGAATGTGGCTGGACTACAAGGCCCATCGTTCCTGAAATGGGGGGAGAATGGGAATGGCAGTCCAGCCTCAGGAGGAGGGGAGGGGTCAACCATCAGACAGAGCCCCCGCTGTCTAAATCCTCAGGCTCCATCCAACCCTCCCCGGGGGTGGGAGCGTTCCCCCCCCCTCGCCATTACCTCCAGCTTGGAGTGATGATAGATCCAGCGCAGGGCGGCAGCGGTCAGGGTGGGCGGATCCGGCCCATACGCTTCGCGCAGGGCCTCCTGGACCAAGGACACCCCTTGGAAGTAAGCCTGCTTCCAGTACCTGGAGGGGGGGAGGAGAGGCGGGGGCGTGGAAAACAATAAGACCCATGATCCACTGCAGATGGATTTTGGCATGCTTCAAACCGTGTCTCTCTCCAGCACCGGAGACCCATCAGGCTGCAGTGGTTAGAGCACCGGTCAGAAATTGGGAAGTCTGTTCCCCATAGATGCAGGCAAAAATATATTTATACATTTTCCCTTCATCATTCTAGCATCTTCGGTCTCCTGCCGACACACCCACCTGTTTCTGTAGGCTTCGGCCCAGTCATTGCCAAAAAACCTGCAGGCCTGTTTCTGTCCTCCGTCTTTCACTTCTTCGTACTTGTACTTGCCGGTCAGAAGCCCTCCTGCAGAGTTTAAGCGGACGTGAAGGACTAGAAACTTGAAAACGGCAACCCCAAAAGCAAAGAGGCACTCAAGTTCTCTCGCTCTCTCTCTCTCCGTACCTGCCAGGGGGTTGTAGGCGTAGAAGCGCATCCCATAATGCCTGAGGCAGGGCAGAAGCTCGGTCTCCACTTGGCGGGTCATGGCATTGTACATGCCCTTCATTGTTGTTGTTTTTGCCGGGGAAAATAAATAAAAGAGATATAAAACTTCAGACCAGCTAGATTTACCCAAAGAGTTCGTTGGGCGTGGTTGCCAACTGACCAGGAAAAAGCCCTTCCTTCCTGGCTCTTCTGTCACCTGAAAAGAAGCAGCAAGGAGGAGGGGGCAGCTTTTCCTTCAGAGGGTCCCCCAGCCCCAATCTCACAGAAAAGGTTGGCCCTGGGTTCAAGTCCTGGCATTTCCAGGGAAACTCGAGAATGATTTTTAAAAGACAACAACAACAAAAAACAGGTCGGGCGTTCAAGGTTGCCATGTTTGGAGGGCTTCGACAAGGAGAAGAATCCGGACTCGCCGTGCGTCTCTCACCTGGTACACCGTGGGCAGGACCCAGTTTTGGGATCGACAGAGGGTGTGGATTTCCGCCACCTGCCACGAGGCATAATTGGAGAGTCCGAGCTCTTTAAACTTTCCCTGGACAGAAACGCAACACATACACAGAGAGAAAAGGACATTAAAACGTCACCACTTTTAAACCCAGCGGTGGAGATGGGGGCTTGCTTAGGGATGGTGCCCTGTAATGCCCGAAGTCTTTAAACCACGGAAGCCAGGGGCTTGATTTCATTGCAGTACACTGACCCCCCTCATTTCCTGGAAGAAACAGCGATTAGGTCTTTTCTTTGCCCGTCCTTAGTTCACCAAAATGGCCCCGTGCTTAGTTCACCAAAAAAGACTGACAAATGGCTTGTAGGGTTTTGAGAGAGACAGCTGTGTCAGTCTGTGCAAGAATTCCAGGCAAAAATCAAAACAAAACAAAAAAAGACAAACACCTGCGGCATATTTTAATGGGAGCTTTCGCGGACGCGTCTACTTCTTCAGGCATCTGCTCCTATACCACTTCTGCTGGTGTCTGTCTGAAGAAGTGGACGCGTCCGCGAAAGCTTCCATTTAAAATAGGATAGTCTTTAGGGTGCTTTTATGGACAGCACAGAACCAAGGGGCTCAGTTGCCAGGTGTTGGCAGGGACCCGACCCCCCCCCCCCGGTGTTAGACGGAGTTCCAGAGTTCGAATCCCCACTGGGGCCTCTGGAGAAAGGACCCAGCCTGGGTGGCCTCCAGCTCTCCCCCCACCCCCACCCCCCAAAAGAAGAGACCTGGGAAAGCCACACTCGCCTTGAGGGCGCCTCGATGTTCTTCAGAAGGGCATCGGCCCTCCAGATGTTATGGACCACATCTCCCACCATTCCAGGCCTGTACTGCCACGGACAAAGGACTTGTGGGAGTTGTGGTCCAAAACATCTGGAATGCCGAAGGTTCAACAACCCCTGGAATATGCACACACACATATGCAAACACACACACAGAGAGAGAGCTGTGGCATGTACCTCTTGGTGCAACTGGTGGCAAGCCCGCAGGGTCTCTTCCAGGGGGGTCTGGTGGTCCGGGGCGTGGAGGTAGAAGAGATCGACCCGGGGGAGTTGCAGCCGCTGGAGGGAGGTCTCCAACTGGGTCCGGACGCTCTGGGCGCTCAGCGTCTTCCCTTCCCAGGGGTTGGCCTTCGTAGCCACTTGCACTGCCCCGGGGGGGGATGCAAAGCAGACACGGGTTTGCAAAGGGGTTCCAAAACACGCGAGTTTTCCCACCCCCACCCACCGCCCCCTCTTAACTCCAGAGCCCGCCAGGAACTTTGCAGGAGGTGTCGTCTCGTCCACGTTACTCCTTGAGTCGCAACGTTACCAAAAGCAGCCGGGGCCGGGTTTGAGGTTAAAGGGGTGGGGTGGGGGAAGAACTCTGCACATGCACTGGTGCACCAACCCCCCCACCACAACCCCCCCGCTGCGCGCGCTCCACCCGTACCTCTGGCGCCCTCCTTCCGCAGCAGCTCGCCCAGGATGCGCTCCGACTCGCCCCCCGCGTACATGTGCGCGCAATCCACCTCGCCGTGCCCGCGATCCAAGAAAGCGCGCAGCATGGCCCCGCTGGCTTCCCGCTCCGCTCGGCGCCCGAACTCCATGGTGCCCAGCACCGAGCGCACCGCCCGGACCGGACCGGATGGCACGGACATCCTGGCGGCTTGCCTGCTGCTACTAGCACCCCACTGGACGCTGAAACCACCACCTCGCCGCGCTTGGGACTCGAACTCTGGAACGGAGGGCAAAGTTCCTGCCTCCTCCTCCTCCTCCAGCCCCTCCCCCCAAGACCTCCGCGTGCGCCTGCGCGGCCGGATCCGTCCACCCCCCCTCCCGCCGGCCAAGGGAGCATCGCCCAATTCCTGGTCCCGATAAAGGGCGCGGGAGATGCTGTCAACGAGCAGGCAACGGAGCATGTGCAGAGTGCATTCCCTTCCCCTCGTCCTCCGGCCCCGGTCTTCGTGCATTGGGGCTGCATTGCAACGAGCAACCCAAAAAATGTAGCCCCGTTTTTGACACTTTTGGACTTGAGAACCCCCAAAATGGGATTCTCTGGTGAAGAAGCGTCCTGTAGCGCTCCAAAGTTGGCGACGTTTGTTTATTATTATTATTATTATTATTATTATTTTGGATTCCTTTGTTTGTCGTCCAGAAAAAAAACCGATTATTTTTCTTGCCTTTCCTTGCAAGCTCCGCTGTGCATTCCCTACCAAGCCTTGCCCTCCTCCTCCATCATCATCGCTAGGGCGGAGTAAAAGGCCGGCCGGAGGTGGGGCGACGGGTTCAATCCCACCTTCAGCGGGGCGGACTCCGGAGTCAGCTGATTGCTTCCCCGCGCCTCCATCCGCCGGGGCAGAATGGAAGCGGAACATTAATTAATTAATTAATTAATTAATTGAACACCCCTTTTTTCCAATGAATCCGGCCTTTGGAAACGCAGGGTGGGGGGAAGAAACACAGCCGGGCTCCGCCAGCAACCACTCCGGATCACGGCAGCGTGTAAACGGGCAAAGTAGTGGAGGGAATCCGGATTCGCCGCGGCGCCGCTTCCAGGAGGCGAGTGGAAGATGATGGCCGGGAAGAAATGACTCACTCCATCCTCCTCTCCCCCCTTTCTTTTTTGCAAACAAAGGGTTTCGGGGAACTGATTGCCGGCTTTCTTGCTCCGGGGTAAGTGATGCGGAATCTTTGTCTCTCTCTCTCTCCCCTCCTCCCCCGGGCCAGGCTGGGAAGGGGAAGCTGGGCGTTGTAGTCCCAAATGGAAGGGGTGGCTTCTGGGTCTGAGTTTTCAGGAACCCACCAAGGAAAGCCTTCTGAGGCTTTGTTCTAAACAGGCTCCTGTTGTGAAAAGGGTGAGAAAAAATAACCTTTAAGGTTGGACCAGCGGACAACCTTTTTCCCTCCATGCCAATGGCCAAGCACTCTGCTTAGGCTCAGAGGCCCTCTTGATCATTCCGGATGCACCCTGGAGATTTGGCATCCCTTTTGCTAAATAAATAAATAAATAAATAAACGAAGGGGCAGCCTTTTTGATGGACTGAAAGTAAGTCTCAAGTGGGTTTAGGCTGGGAAAAACCCGTCGGGGTTGGGAAATCCGGAGGCAGCAAGAGGAAGGGGTGAACATAGGATGGGATGACCCCACAGACCGGAGCAGAGACACACACTTTTAGACCCTTCTGAGACCTTCATTTGGGGATCTGAAGTGACCCCAAAGAGGCGTTTACACACTGAAGACCTTGTGCCTGTTTGGTGGTGTGGGCTGGTTGCCCGCTGCCCTGTCGCTGGCCCTAAAAAGTGTTTTTGAAACTCTTTTTATGGAGCTAATAAACAGGCTTGGTTGCAGGGGGTGGGGGGTACCAGACCGCTTCCTCCGGCTGGATGAATGACAGAGTTTTGGGGTTAAAGTCCCCTACGGTTCAACTCATGGTGGCCTTAGGATAGCAAAAGCCCCCCCCCCTTGCCCGGAGCCAGCCTGGGACGGAAAACATGACTCACTTGGGACATCACCAAAGAGTTGCCGGCCTCGGGTGACCCTGAGTCACATGAGGAGGCCTTCAGGGAGTGCTGGGATCTGTTGTCCCGGGACCCTGCCTCCCATCCTCTCCCCTCTACAGAAACGGGGTCATATTTGCAGGTACACTGCCTCAGAGCATGGAGGCTTTATTGAACTCCAGGAACAACCAGAGGCCGTGAGCCGGGCTGGCTTTTGGGGGGAAAAAAAGAACATTTCAACTGGGAAAACGAAGCTGGGACTGGTTTAAGGCTCAATCCTCCCTCGATTAGGATGGCCAGCCCAGGTTGGGCCCAGCGCCTTAAAAAAAGGGGGCCAATATTTTAGGTCTCTTCGTGGGTTTGCAACCGGCGAGGGAGCAGTGCTGCTCCAAACGCCTGTGGGGTACCGGATCCCATGATCCCCAGCTGGCCTGAACAATGGTGATGGGAGACGCAGCCTGAAAATTGATTTGAAATCGCCCAAAATAGTGCCTTTCGTGGGCCAGCGCCTAAGAACCTTCAGGCCCTTAACGTTTGTCGCTTGATGATGTTTTGAATCCGCTGGCTTATTTTGTAGCCTTGCTAAAGGATACTTTTCATTTTGTTTTCACTTGCATTTTCTTCTTCTTTCAATCTTGTTGCGAGCTGCCTTCCCTTTCAGTTTTGTTTGCGGGGGGCGGGGGGAGAGGGGTTCAGAAGGGCGAGAAATCACATCAAGTCGCGGCACATTTGTCCAGCTCTTGATTTCAGCCAAGGACCCATCCCTGCTGACCCACAGACGGGGCTTCTTCCGCCGCCCGCTGCCCCATGCCAGCCGGGAAGATGGGTCTGATGACCGTCAATGCCTCCGATTGCCCCAACGGCTCCCAGTGGGTGATGGACGTCTTGAACGAATGCGCCCGAGATGGTTGGGACCTTGCCAGTGTGGCCCTCGGGTTTGTCTCCATCTTATGCTTTGCTGCTGCTTCTTTCCCGTAAGTTGAAAGACTTTCAACTCAAAAATTCATTTCCCAGAACTTAAAAATTTGTTGTTGTTGTTGTTAGTAATAATAATAATTATTATTATTAATCACACAGCAGACAAGATAACTACACTGGATTTGGTATTACAAATCACTAGTCAAACGCTTCCCAAGTGTTTAGGACTAAATGATGTATCGGCGAATTATGCGAGCAGATCCCAGTAAGGTGGCTTTCTGCAGCTGACTGAGGGTGACTTTGTCAACTCCAATTTCTTCCAAATACTTGCTTAGCTCTAATAATAATAATAATAATAATAATAATAATAATAATAATAATAATAATAATAATAATAATAATAATAATAATAATAATAATAATAGTAGTAGTAGTAGTAGTAGTAGTAGTAGTAGTAGTAGTAGTAGTAGTAGTAGTAGTAGTAGTTCAGCCTGGCGCCTCTCCCCAAATGCCAGAAGCCGATGGTGGCATCACAAGTCTGAAGCCCTGAATTGTCCCGGATATGGCAAGAGAGAGAGACAAGACGGTATCTGCTCTCCTAGAGAGGAGGTTTACTCGCCATAGGCGACCAGGGGGTCACGGGCTGTGGGTTAACCCCTTCCCTCTCTGCCACTTCTCCCCACAGGCAGTTCTACCTGGCCTGCAAAACAGGGCTGATGGACCAGGCCTTGTCCTTCTACTTCCTCTTAGGGTGGCTCGGGGGAGACTCATTAAACCTCCTCGGGTCCTTCTTGGCCGACCAGCTCCCGCTCCAGGTAAGGACCCATCACTAAACCTAACGGAGATAAATCCATGTTATGATGGGTGCAATTCCCATTTTGGAATGCCGGTCTCTGTAAATTCTGAGACACACACACCCACCGCCCGTTGCAGAATCCGGTGTGCCCGGCCGCGGAACGGATCCTGCTCCGTCTGCGGAATTCCTAGCAGGACGGAGGGGAATTTGGCCTCCCCTTTGGACCAAAAAGCTCAGTTTCCTTCCTCCCCCAGGTCTACACTGCCATCTACTACGTCCTGGCTGACCTGCTCATGATCTCCCTCTACCTCTACTACAAGGTCAAGAACCAGAACCGACTAGGTGAGTTAAGGGCCTTTCCACTCACAGGGCACCGGGAGGGAATGCCATTGGCCCCAAATGTTCCTATTCTCTCTTTTCTCTCTCTCTCTCTCTCTCTCTGCAGCTTCGGCCTCGATCAACGCCGTCGTGGCCTTCCTTCTGGTGGGAAGCGTTTCGGCTGCCTCCTCCGTGGCCGTAGTACCTGCACCACATCTCGGCGATGGCTCCGTGGTCGCCTTCAAGGGCAGGACCCTTCTCTCGTTGCCCGAGGACCACGTGAAGTGGGAGGTACGCTCGCTTCTCGAAAAGGTGCAGCGAGGCCTTCTATTCTTGGCCCTTCAGCACCTCACGTAGGCTTTTTCTGAATATAAGATCTGCAACAGCCGCCGTTTTCTTTTTTTCGGACGGTCGGAAGCGGTGGGAGTTTGTGCAACCCCGCATGCTGCCCGGAGGTGGTGTGGATGGGAGGGGCCTATCTGGGCGGGGGTGGTGAGGGGATGATGCCAATTGGCGACCCACGGCCACCTACCAAGGGACAATTCCCGTGCAGGTGTCTTTTAACCTGCACCTCTCTTCCTCATCAGCCTTTCACCCAGAAAGAAATCATCGGCTTCGTGATCGGGTCCGTCTCGTCGCTCCTCTACCTGCTCTCCCGGGCGCCCCAGATCTACACGAATGTAAGGTGGTTGCAGATGTGGGGCGGGAGGTGCATTCCGGGCGGCCTCTTTTCCCAAGCTAGAGCAGGAGAGGAAATCTCGGTGGCCCTTGGTGAAACCTCAGTTCCCAAAAGCCGATCAAAAGCAGGCATGAAACTAGAACAGGGAAGGGGAACGGGTTGTTTTTCTCAGGCGGTGGGTGCCTTCCCTCGGCGGTGAGAGATGATGCAATTTGGACTTTGGTTTGGGAGCTTCTCCTCCCCTCCAGGTTGCGAGACCTCCCGCCAGGGCCTCGAAGTCTGCTTTTTGTGAAGAGTTTACAAGGGAGTTCAGCAAATTCTCTGTGGATTTGAGGTTTTTGCGGTCGAGGGGGCCACAATGAAGGCCACCCAGCAACTGCTGCTTTGATCACAAAGCCCTGGGAATTTGCGATACGTGTAAATATGTACTGCGGTGGTAGTGCTGGTGAAACGGGCTTAAGGAACCGAGAACAGAATAAAAGTTCTTCCAATTTTTGGTTCTTTTTCCTTTCGCATCTTGCCTGGTTCCTTGGAAATTCCTTCTGACACTGGGAGGTCCTGAACAGTACACAGGAATCCCCATTTTTTAATAGAGAGCTTGACTTTGCATACTGTACTTTTAATTAATCTGCATGTGCCTTTTCCTTCTAGTTCAAGAGGAAATCAACCACCGGCATCTCGTATTCCCTCTTCGCTCTGGTGATGCTCGGGAACTTGTTGTACGGACTGAGTGTCTTGATGAAAAACCCAGACCCCGGCCAAGCGGAGGGCAGTTACGTGATCCACCACCTCCCGTGGCTGATCGGCAGCTTGGGAGTTCTGTCTTTAGACATCGTCGTATCCTTCCTTGTTATCAACGAGACCTTAGCAGGCATGTCCAAACTTCGGCCCTCCTGATGTTTTGGGCCACCACTCCCAGCTTTACATTGCCAATGACAAAGGACTGTGGGAGTGGTGGTCTAAAACATCTGGAGGGCCAAAATTTGGACCATAACTGTCCGAGAAGAGCCCTGGATCTGTGGAAGGCACGACCCCCGTAGAGGCTGAAAAACCCAAATAGTGAATGCTAGGGTATCTGGGTCCTTCAAAAGACCAGTTCTGGGTGGTAAACTCATCTTTAGAAATACAGTATACACAGTATATATTTTTTCAGACTGTAGATGCAAATCAGCAGCTATTGATCCCGTGGATACGGAATTCTCCTGTATGACTGAACTATTCCTGTTAGCCACTGCCGATACAATTATATGGAACAGGCTTAAGCAAAACAGACCACAAGCTTTCCCAATGAATGAATGTGTTGTACTCAGTTTGTTTTTTAAATGGACACACGCACAGCACACTTAAATAATTTGGGTTTGGGTTTTTGTTTTGTTTTGTTTTGTTTTGCCCAAGCTCAGGACCAACTTTTCTACTTAACAGGAGTGGACCTTAATTGTCTCATTAGATCTCCTTCCAGTTCCTCGCTTACCGGCCGAAGAAAACGGTTCAGGAAGGACAGGTGGAAGAAAGAGAAGCGCTGCTAGATGAGCCGGAGGCGGCTCTCGAACACGGACGGACTTAAAAAAGCCGTGGAAATGCCAAATTGCAAAGGGAAACACTGGTGTCCTTCAGTCAGGAGGATGCTCTATACCTCTGATTTTTGTTTTTATTTTTTGGGGACAGTGTGGGGAGAGTCCACGGACCTTTCACTTGGCCTCTTTATGGAAAAATTATTCACTCCTTTCGGGACGGTCTCCTTGCCTCTTAACGGACATTTAAAAGAGATGAAGGATACGCGGCCGGATGAAAATGCGCACCGAGGAACGGAAACTTGTCGAGTCCGTTTTGCTGTGACGTTAGAAACCTGAAGCCGAATGTAGCTATTCCCCCTCCCCATTGAAAAGAAGAGGACAACATAATGGTACCCTTAGAAGGCCTGGTGCTTGAAATGAGAATTAACTGATAAAACGGTGATCTTTTCTCTGCAGAAAGGGACACCTGAATGGACACACTTCAATTCTTAAAAACAGGTAAAACAGGTGGGGCATTCTTTTTTTGAGGCATTTCCGTGGCCCAGACGGGCAGGCCAATGAAAATGATAACAATAAAGGAATTGTTCAAAGTCTCTCCTTGTATTTGCCTTTCGTGGGTGCGGGTGATGTACGCACCTACTCCTTTTCCTGTTGTGTTTTCTGCTCCAAGTGTGTGTGTCTTGGTG
Source organism: Phrynocephalus versicolor (assembly GCA_023846285.1). NCBI lineage: Eukaryota > Metazoa > Chordata > Lepidosauria > Squamata > Agamidae > Phrynocephalus > Phrynocephalus versicolor. Next base: position 1,270,210 of record JAHTLZ010000121.1, read on the forward strand.
GACCCGGAGATGTTTGCAGGCTGCAGATTCCTGCTTGTAACAGCTTCCCTAGCCCGCGTCAAGCGGCAAAAGCAGCCTCCGAGAGGCAGTCGACCCCAGGCGTGAAAAAAGCCCTGTCCGAGCAAAACCAAACCGCACGTTGGACAGACCGATTTGATGTCCACAAAACCCGCCACGCTACTGACCGATCTGTTGTAAAGAACCGCCAGCCAGCAGGAGTCGAGAATCTGGTGGAGCAAGAACTGGGGACTGTCCCAACTCAAGTTTCGTTTTTTTGATGGTTTATTATATATATATTTTTCCTTTTTTTAAAAGGATGGAGGCTCAAATATAAGATGCAGGTTCAAACGGAAGCAATACAAATTTTTAAAAAAAAAAACGAAAACAAAACCGAAAGAGAACCGGTCTTTTGCAATGCACAGAAAACCGAGGGGAGCGGGTGAGACACGGGACAAAGGGAAGGGTGAAGGAAACAGAGAGAAGATTTTTCTTTTTAAAACTATCCCAGTTCAAAAGCAAGTGTTCAAGCATGACTAGTTTGGAAAACTTCATACAGACCACTGTGATTTCACACCCTCGAACCACCACCCCCCCCCAAAAAAAAACCATACAGACTACACGTTTTCCTGGGTCCCCAACCCTTTCATTCACCACAGCATTTAATAAAGTATTTTTGTCGTTATTGTTGTTGATTGTTTTTACATTTTTTTTTACACCAAGGTGACAAAAGATGCAAAGAGCACAGAGCAAGGGGTGATAAGAGAGATTTAACAGTGACTGGCAGTCTTCTTTATGTGTCTTAAAATGGAAGGACAGCGTGGAAAAAGGAAGGCTTAAGGCTTAATGATAATAATAAAAAAATCAACACCAACACCACCATTCTGGATTTCTTCACAGAAATGCTTCGTTGGGAAGCGGGGGGGGGGAGGGAGGAAAGAGAGAGACAGGTTGGCAGAATTAAGCCGCGAGAGACTGCAAAAAAGTTTATACAGCTTTATTCATCGGGCGAGGCAGGGGGGCCGGGTAGGAAGTCAGGCAGCGCTTGGTGAGCTGAAAAAGGTCAGATGTGATGTTGAAGAAGAAGAAATTGTGGCAGGCAGCTGGAAGATGCAAGGAGAGGGTTTGAGAGAGAGAGAAAGAGAGAGAACGAAAATGTTTTTTTCTAAGAAAAAAAGGGGGGGAATCTAATGAACGCACGGCATGTTTTCGTTAGCATTGTCGAGCGGAGTTGTTGTTGTGGTTGTGTGTTGTTTTAACTTTGCTGTTTCCTCTTCAAAGCCTCCACCAGGTCGTTCTTGAGCGCCTCCTGCTTTGATTTGTCCGCAAACGTCTGAACAGACCTGGAAAGGCCGGGAGAAAAAAGGAAGAGAGAGAGAGAGAGAGAGAGAGGAGAGTTTGAAAAGAGAACGGGAGAGGACGACCAGGACGATCAAACCTGCTTCCGAAAAGGGCTGTCAGCTCCTCCCGTCGTCGGAACGAGAGGGTTGCCGGCCGGCCAGCCAGCCGCGTCAAGGAAGTAGAAAGCAAAACCAAATGACGGTGGCGTTTTTGCTGCTGGCCGAGAGCGGCTCAAAGGCGTGCCAGAAACTCCAAATACTCGGCCTCCTTAGAGCAGACACAGGTCAAGGCCAATCCCATGGGAGCATCTCAGGAAGCCAGGGAGGAACTGGGAAACAGCACAATGTACACTTCCAAAAGGGTGGTTTCTCCCAGCTGATCTTCTGGGATTTTTTCCCCCTAGAGGGTGTTTCTCCCCCCCCCCCCCAAAGGACATTTTGTCAAAGCTGCTCAAAAAACCACAATCCATCCTTCTGGGGAAAACCAGGCCATGCCCTCTGCTTAAAGGACGAAGGAGGAGGACCAGGGAGGTACCGCCTGATATCCTGTTACTCCACCCTCCATCAAGAGTTCTCCCAGCTCCTGGGATGCCCCCAAATCCAAGGCAGCAAAGAAATCCGTCCCTCCCCAGCTGCTCTCATTGGGAGGATGGTGGGTTCTGAGAACACGGAGCTGCGGAAAGACCACGGGGGGCTACGTAGGTCTCGGTGGTCCACCCCACGTATCTAGCTCTGAAAGGCTCCCCACAGGCTTGTGGCCGAGGAGGGGGGGGAGAGAGGAAGCCCCTTCTTTCACACCTCTGCCCCCAACCCAACCGGACCGGAAACCTATTTCCATCCGAGACGCAAGAAACAACCCATGCAGTGTTTCCATCCGTGTTGCTGTTATTGCCATTATTGGCGGCTTTTAAAAAGAGAAGCGACCTCCGGCCCCCGTCACCTCCAGCCGCGGAAGAGCCCGCGCCTGAGCTTTGCGGTCCCTTCCGCCGGCGGCACGCCGGGGGGCTGACGTGGTGCGGACGGTTAAGCCAGGCTGCGGGTTAGTCAATGCCATGCAGAGGTTAGATGTGGTGAAGAAGTTTTTATGCCCCCAACCCAACCCCCTGGAAGATGGGGGGGGGAGGCAAGGGGGGGTTAGGGTTAAGACCCAGGGAGCTGCTCAAAGGAACCGTTTTCATTTCTGGAAGGACTCCAGAGAAGCAGGGGACGCTCCCTCTGTTTTCCCTGTTCAGGTCCTTAACAGGCGTCTTTTCTGGACGGACTACTCCCTGGATCTCCCTGCCAACATACTGGGCCAGGGGATTCTGGGCGATGTAGTCCCCCCTCCCCAAGAGCCACTTTCACAAACGCTGCCAAGAAAAAGCAGCAAAAAATGGATCGTCAGAAACAAAACGGAGGCAAATCAGCACCAGACGCAAACCGCCTCCTGCTCTCCTCATTTTACTCCTCTGCTCGTCCCGAAATCCACAAGCTTCACGCCGCTTTGGGGAGAGCTATGTGTTCACCGAGTCCGGCAGAAATAGGACAGGAGTAACCGGGCAGAATTCAGCTTCCACCCGAGGGGAAATTGGGAGTATTTATCCATCCCAATTTTAATCAGGGAGGGTTTCTGGTAACAGGACACCCAACTGGCATTTGGAGCATAATTCTACGACAGCAGCAAAGGGTGGGGTGGGGGGGAATTGGAGGGACTGGTCTTCGTAGAATCCAGTGCCACAGAGCTTCTCAGTTTTCCTCATCATTTTCCAGGCTCGCAGCTGCTAAGGGCGAGCACTTCTGAAATCTTGCAAAGTTGGGTTCTGAAGGCGGTGGAGTCACAGCCCCAGAGACGTAAGCAAGGCCTGGAGAGACTTCCTATAATAAAGTCGATGAGGTCTCTTGGGGGGGGGGGGTGTCCCCTTCCTTATGGCCGCCTTTCCAAAGGAAGGACGCGTCCACCTCCAGACATTTGGGGGGAAAGGGGGTCTCTGGTGAACAACGGCCGGTCCTCAAACTGAACCACGGGCGTTGCAGAATGTTTGAACGGAAGGGAACTACCCTGGCGCTGAATTCCGACAGCATTGTGGGGTGCTGTACACACAACTCTAGCCGCTGGAGGGCTGCTCTTCCCCTAACAACGCACAGATCAGTAGCAAAACCACACAAACACACACACACACACACAGAGTCCTTGGCATTCTCCATGCTGAAATCTCCAAACGGGGCAGAAGAACGAAGTCAGAGAAAAACCACACTGCTTTTTAAAACCACTGGTTACCGGCAAGAGTTAGGCATTAGTCGGGGTGAAGGTGGCATTAGACAGGCACGGGGCGTTTCTGCTAGTTTTCTCTCGGGCAAGGTTAAGTGTTGTTTTAGTGCCAGGTGGCTGACTTTGGGGGTGGGGTGGGGGATACCTGGGCCGGCTTAGTTATCCGGCTGAATATACATCTGGCGCTGAGTGAGCACTTGGGAGAGCTCCCTCTGTAACTGCTTATACTTTTGGTTGTCGGGGATAGCGTCAATAGATCTACAGAGAGAGAGAGAGAGAGAGGAGACAACGAGCAGGGAAGGGGAAGAGCAGAAACGGAAGACGGGAAGGGAAGCAAAGGCGGGGAAAGAACAGGTCAGAAGGAAACGAGGCCAAGTCCAAATCCCGGGAGGTGCTGGGATTGCAGCGACGACGACACGGCGGCGAGAGGAAAACCCCGGAGACCTTCCAGGGGAGACACGGAGAACGAGAACGGAGCTCCGTCACCAAAAATTCTTCACATTTGGAAAACGTTAGGCAACCCAGTAAAGGGAGGGGGGCGGAGGAAGAAAGCTGCTGCAAGAATGACGGCAAGCTGCCGGGTCACACAGAACGCTTCCTCTGAGAGAAAGCATTCTGTGCTGCCCCGAAGCTGGTCCCTTGGCCAACGATTGGAGCATCCGGACGGTAACTTAATGAGAAAAGGGGGGAAAGGCAGGAAGGTGGGCTAAGGGTCAGCAGCAGAGTCTGCCAAAGGCGGCAAAGCTTGTGGGGTGGCCGGGGATTTTTTTTGGGGGGGGGGGGGTTGAAAAGAGGCATCCTGGCAAACAGAGGCCTCCCCGGCACAGGGGATCTCCACGGGGGTCCTTCATCACAGACACGGAGGGGGAGAAATGAGAAAGGGGAGAAGCCCAGCTCCACGGACAGAGTTCGGCCCTTACCTCAGCCCGTTGACGATGTCCTTTGTTTTGCCAAAATAAATCTCGTTCAGCGTGCTTCTGATTTTATTTTCCATGTCCTAGAAATGGGGGAGAGAGAGGAGGAAGGGCCGGGAGTCTGTTACTATGTCTTTAAATAAACAAAAAACTACTAACGACACACACATTCACACACACGATATTGGTGGCCAGTGATTCCCAAAAAGTTATTCCCTGGAGAATTCGAGTGGAGAAAAAAACAGCCGGTCCAATTCGGCAGGTTTTGGACTCAACCAATATAACCGTTCGTTTCTCCCTCCTACTGCGAGCTCTTCAGTTGGTGACGCTCGTTTAGAAAGGCTCTTCTAGCCGCCAGCTCTTTTGGCTGCTACAAAAATCCCTTTTACGCCTTTCGGGGCGGGGGCGGAAGTCCTACCTGCGCTCCAGTACATGATGCTCACTTAGGTCAGCATGACCCAAGGGGATAAGGGCAGTGTTGGCGAACCTATGGGCACGGGTGCCAAAGGTGGCCCTCGGAGCCCTTTCTGTGGGCGCCCGACATCGCCCCTTCCCAGCCACCTGGATTCAGAGTTAAATTACTTTGCATTGGCACTTTGCAAAAAAAAAAATTAGTGGGTTTTGAATTGCAGTTTGGGCCCTCGGTGTCCAAACGGTTCGCCATCATTGGGATAAGGGGAGGAAGGAGTCCTGACCTGCCTTTCTGGGTGGGAAGCAAAGGCGCCAAAGGTTCCCCCCCCGGACCGCTAGGGGGCAGCACGCCCCTATGGAACACAGCACCCTCTGGGTAGGGGGGACA
>JAHTLZ010000121.1:1275547-1323073 GCA_023846285.1 Phrynocephalus versicolor
AAGAAAGAAAGAAAGAAAGAAAGAAAGAAAGAAAGAAAGAAAGAAAGCTGTCCATACTTTGGGTTTCCACCAGTCTCTCTTCCCTTCAGAACTACACCCTGTGTCTTTTCCACTTCTCCCCAGAACTCCTGGGAGGTCACCAGCCGAACTGTGGATGACCGATAGGAAAAACCCACGTGGGTCTCCCGTTGGGCCCTGGAGCCGAACAGAGAGACCAGGGAGGGAGAGGAAACGGAGGACAGTCCCTTTAACCCCCCGGACAGCATCAGCCCTTAGGTCACTCTGCCTTCAACACATCCAATAGCTAAAATAAAAAAAATTAAATTAAATTTAAAAAACCCAGCCTGTGTATCCTTCCACACCAAGGGCGGGAAGCAAAGCGGGGGGGGGCTGCCTTTCCTAGTCTCCCGGCCTCTTTGGTGATGCCCCTCTTCTGAATTATCTCTTCCCAACCAAGCTGCTTGGAGGGCCAACATTTCCCAAATTTGCAAGGGGAAGCTGGTGTCGGAGAGAGCCGACAGAAAAATTGGAGGGGGGGAGGGAGGGGGAGAGAGAAAGAGAGAGAGACTGCAGTTTACAAGCCTCACACACTATGACATTGTTCACCCAAGCACCTGTGCTCATTAGCTGCCTGGAATTTAACGAGAAGGTGTGTGAGGTGGGGTGCGTTTTTTTCCTTTGGTTGTTTTATTTTACTTTTTTTTTTGCCCCCTGAGGAACCAAAGGCAGCCAGAGAAAGAGAGAGAGAGAGAGAGAGAGAGAATGAGAGAGAGACCAGGCTGTACCTGCACTTCCACCACGTGGATGGAATCCCAGCATCCCTTAATCTTCTTTGATCCGTCGCCCGCTTTCTTAATGAGAATCACGCCGGCAAAGCCATGATCAAGGTCCCAGAGGTAGACGGAGGACACGCCCCCTTCGAAATACCTGCCACCGAAAAGGAGAGGAAAAAACACAGGCGCCTGATCAGAAGCAGATAAGTTTTTTTTTCCAAAATAAAATATAAATAATTCTGTAAAATTGCACCCATAGATGGTGCAGGGTTGTTGTTGTTGTTTTTTTAAACATGAGGCTCCCAAGAAAAGCGCAGAAGAGGGTGGAAAATATGCACCCCTGTAGCTGTTGGGGGGCTGCTCCTGGGGACAGATCCAACTGGGGCTTCCACCACCGCGGGAAGGCAACAGAGATAAAGCTAAAGGTTTCTACTACCAGGGCCACCCTCAGGCTCCTCCATGGCGCAGCGGTTAAATGCCTGCCCTGCAGCTAAAACTGCGCTCACTACCTGGGGTTCAATCCCAGGTAGCAGGCTCATGGTTCACTCATCCTTCCATCCATCCAAGGTCGGTAAAATGAGCACCCAGCTTGCTGGAGGGGGGTGGGGGGCAATATGTAGCCTGCATTACTGTAATTAGAAACTGTAAACCGCCCAGAGACTACTTGAAGTGGTATGGGGCGGTATATAAGCAGAACACGTAGCTTTGGCTTTTAAAGAGTGTCCTAAGAATTCAATCTTGTTTCAGAGGAGAAAGAGGGGGAACGTAGGTGCAGGGGAAGGGCAGGAGAAGCGGCAGAAGGACCTTAAAAGAGGCCAAGTCACCTGCCAGACATCAGAACAAAAAAGCCACTAAAAGCCTACTCTCCTGGCACGGGCCAGCAGGTAAAAGAACCCCACGGGCGCCAATTAATGGCCACGGGCTGTGAAAACGCAGGCTGAAACCCCAGCTGAAACTTAAAACCGTGGTTTTACGGCCCCGGTTCCTCCTCAGCTCCACTTCTCTCGTCACCTAGCCCGGCTGGGGGGAAAAAAGAAAACCCTCCCCCAATTCCGCACACCTTTTGCAAGGAGGCTGCCTAATTAAAATGGAAAAGGAACGGAGGTGGCTGGCCGGTGGTGGTGGTGGGGGCTCCGCGCCCACCCTTTGGTGGGCAGAGAGAGGGTGTTTTTACCCAGCAAGGCTGGAACGGCTTCAGGAGGCGAATGAAGGCAGCTGCTCTCCCGCTGGCCTAGCCGGGCACCTTTGCAACCCGTGGCCTCGCGCTCAACGGCATGCAAAATGCCGACCCAGACCATGGGTGTTTCAAGGAGTAAAGGCACCGTAAGATCTTCCATGCTAAGACGGACCGGAGCCCGAGTTGCCAGGAGCGTCCCCCAAGTCTAGGGCAGACAGAAGAGCGACAGGGCTCACCCCAAAGGGGTAGAAGAAAAGGAACGGCACAGTTATAATACCCCAGCACGCACAGAGCCCAAGAATGTGGCGGCACCGAGCTTTCTACAGCTCGTGAGCGAGACCCTGCCTGGAGGAAACGGAGGGTTCTTTCGGAAGGGGAGGGGAGTTGTTATTCTTAGCCTGGTTGGGTCCAGCTGTTCCTCGCCGGCAGCTCCAGCAAATCCGCCCCGACCCGTCCTAGGGCTCCCAACGCAGGTATTTGGCCAATCGTTCCCCCTGCACGCACACACAGGTGCAGGTTTGCCCTTGAGCAAACATACCGCGCCGGTGTGGTATGCATCTCCCCCTCCCCAACCCCCCAAAATCTCCTGCCAGGGAAGCTTCCTGAAGCGCACACATCTGGTTGGCAGCTGGGCGGCTCAGGGCGGGAGGGAGGGCGAGGCAGCGGCCAGCTCCGGGAGAACAAAGGGCAGATTCAGAGGGAACCAGGAGCCCCCGGCGGGCCGCCTCCTGGGGCGCTCGGGGCCGGCCAACGGCCAGGAGCCGGACAGAGGCCCTCCGTGGCTTCCACCCCCCCAAACAAGCTCCCACCTGCCTTTTCCTCCTCCCTCGGCCACTCCGGTTGTCTAGGTTGGATGCTTTGAGGCCAAGATTTGGAGAAGGAAATGGAATGCGGGGGGAGGACAGAGACAAGCTCCGTGGTGGTGGGGATCAGTCTCAGCTTTCTCTGCAACTTCTTGGTGCATCTGTAGACAGCCGCTGTCAGCTAACTGGAGAGGGCATCGCTTCGGGAAGTGTTTGTTCTTCACTCCCCTACAAGCCTCTAGTCCTGTTCCCATCCTTAAAACTCTCAGGAAATGTGATATATATATATAGAGAGAGAGACTTAAGTGGCCTTCTTGTCTATAGTGGTGGGACTCATTTTCGTCAGGGAGGGGGAAAACTGGCGGGGGCATAGACAAAAGGATGAAAGGAAATAAAGAGACGATCAAGCGCCTTCGTTGAGCGACCTGCGCCAAGACGTTGAAAAAGATGCCTTCGCAGGATCGTCCCCCCATCACACCCACCCTCGATAATAACCCACCCACACCCACCCCCCGGCAGAGGGAAGAAACTTAGCGTACAAATCTCTGTACTGGTCAAACGCGTTGTTCGCCTCCACCTCCAGCTTGCGTAGGCGAGCAGACGGCATAGCCCCGTCTTCAAGAGGCGGGTCATACTTGTTACTCCAGGGCGATCTGCAGGAGAAAACAGAAAACCGGTCAAGAATGCGACGCCCCACCCCCCAGACTGTCCCTCTTGATAAACCTACCCTTTAGAGGGTTTTTTTTTCTGAGCACTGCCGCCCGCCACAACACGATGTTTAAAATGACTTTCAGCCACTGACCCAAGCACTTGCATCAGTGGCTCAAAGTTATTTTAAACATCGCACACCACTCCCCCAGCTCAGAAAGAGTTGCCAGGCCCTGCTGCATTTCCCACCCTAGACTTATACTCGAGTCAATACATTTCCCCAGTTTGGGGGGTTAAATCAGGGGCCTCAACTTATACTCAGGTTGACTTATACCCGAGTATATATGGGTATGTCCCTTCAAACCCGCCAGAGAGAGAGAGAGAGAGAGAGAGAGAGAGAGAGAGAGAGGAAGCACACGCACACGCGCACACACACACACACTACTACAATTTATGTATATTTTAAAGAGCGCTGGCTGCAGCAGTAATTGTATCCACAAGAAACCCACAACACTTTGCACCCCCTTCCAAAACGGTTTTATAGCCCCTCTGCTCTCGGGACGCATTTAAAAGCTTGGAAGGGAGGCCGTTGGGAGGGGAAGCAGCTGGACGGATCTTCCCAACCTGGACGCGCCAAGTGCTGAACTGGGCCCATGCAAGAGAATCCTCGCGGCTGTTGGGCTGCCCAGAGGGAGGGGAGGGAGGGCCGTTGGCACTCAACACCCCACAAAAAGGGGGTGGTGGTGAAGAAAACAAGATTCAAGATAGGGGTTGAATTGCAAGGTTAGGGACATGGAAAGCGAGTCGGGAGGAAGCTCCGGGTTTTTAGACACGGTGTGTGTGTGTGTGTGTGTACACACACACGCACATACATTAAACGCTTAGCTTTGGGGCTCCAGATGTCCCAGCTGCTGACTTGTCCCAGATGTGGACGTTAATTGGCACCCTCCGCCAGCTGCAGCGGCCAAAGGGTGGAAAGCCGCCTCATGGCTCTCCCAACGCCGCCATCCCGCCCCCCACCCAAGCTCAGTCCTTGCAAGGCCTTGTAAAAAACTGGACTTGCTCCGTCAAGGGGTGGGAGGCGATGGCAGAAACAGCTCCCTCGCAGACCGAGGCCCGCAAGGCAAGGGGGGGGAGGCTGATCTTTAGATTCGCGAGGGGAAGAAGGCATGCACTCTCTGTCGCGCTTTCACTCTCTGGGGTCAGGGCTCCACAGCCATCAACACACACACACACACACACACACACACACACACACACACACACACACACACACACACACACACACACACACACACGTGTTGTGAAGAGCGAGGGAAAGCTGATTTTTCCGGAGTCCAGAAACCAAGAGCCGCCACGGGTTCTGGGAGCCACGGTCCAGAAAAGCATGGCTGTCTCTTTCCTGTGCGCTGATGCTATAGCCACGATCCACAAAGGTTAGAGAAAGAGGAGAAAAACTTCCTTTTTCAACACGGAAAGTGGCCTCTGTCACGGGCAGGGAGGTGAAAGGCAAGGCTGCAGCAGGGACGGCCACCCTACCTGGCTGGGTGGTTTGCTCTGGCCCAAGGGGTCTTACACACACACACACAGGCACCCATGATGTTATTCGTCACAGAGAGCGGAGTGATTCCCAGAGAAGAGGAGCACCGCAGTCACCTGTACGAGTCTCCGTCCCTATTGTAGTCGCACAAGAGGTAATCCTTCCCCACGACTTTGTCGCGAGCGATCTTCAAAGGCTGGTCGACGGAGGACAAGAGGTCTTCACAGAGGCTTGGGACCTAGTGGGGGAGGAGGAAAGAAAGAAGGAGGGGGAGATAAAGTCAAAAATCTATGTGAAACAGGTGTGCTTTGGTACCACTCCTGAGACAGGCTGGCGTGACCTAAAAGAGGCTTCAACAAACCCAACCACGACCGGTCGTGATTCAAAACCGCAATCTTCGTGTTCCACTGGGACCTCACGAAGATCCCTAATTTCCTCCACATGTTCCTAACTTCCCGCCTCCTCTTCGTGCGTTACCAAAGCACGCCATGTGCACGGCAGCGCGTGCGTCGGTACACACCCGGGCGCGTGCACACACCCGGCGTCTTCCACCTGGCACTCATTACTGCAGCCACCAGTGTGGTCTCATCAAGCCACGGGCCTTGCGTGCCGGCTTGCGTGAGCCACGGGGCCCTGCTGCTTGCCAAGCCAAGGGCCGTTGGGCAACGGCAGGGGGAAGAGGTTTTGAACGTGGTAAATATTTATAACGGAGGAGAAACCCAAGACCTGCTAAGAGAATAAGCTTCCCGTTTAACGGCAGCTTTAATTTTTTCCACTAGCTCATGGTCTGGGTGGAGTTTCATATATTTTCCAGGCTCCCTGCCAAACATTACTATGCTAGTTAACTTTTATATATATTCACCCGACATGTGTTGTTTAATAATAATAATAAAGGGTCACAGGGAGATATACCAATGTGCAGGCTCAACAGCAGAAGGCTGCGAGGAACTCCCACTGAGGTTAGCCTTCTGCAAACCAGCCTACAAGTCGCTAGTCCTCAAGAAAAGCAGGGTCGTGAAGTGGACTGCAATTGACGGAAGCTGAACCCAAAACAAACCTGTCAGCCTTAAAAAGACACCCTTTGGCTCTGGCTTTCTTTCTCCCTTTCATTTTATTTAAAGAAGCTTCTTAGCCCAACAATGGATTAAAACAATTGAAATGACTAAAATTAAAATCTCAGTTAAAATAAGGCATGGTCCTTTGTGGTTTAAAACGGCTTCATCTGTTTTTTGGATTCTTATCTCATCCTCTGTCTTTTTCTCTCACGCTTACACTCCTTGGCATTGTCTTTTCCTGCAAACCCAGACATACAATCTCTGGCGCGCACACACATGTATGTGGACTTGGGTCACTGAAAGCAGAGACTCTCTCTCTCTCTCTCTCTCTGTCTCCCCTAAAAATTTAATTTTATTATTTTGGTTGATTGTTCCTGCCAAGACGGGATGAAATGAGAACTCTCTTTGGAAGCAGGTTGTCGAGGGGTGACAATGTTTTTTGAAGCAGCAGCCGGGGGTGGCGGCGGGGGGAGGGGGGGCTGGCCCGAGAGGAACGCCAGGACAAATTGAAAGGACAAGGAGGCTCTATTAAACGGCGGATGTGAAACAAGCATCCTCTTGTCCTTCTGAAACACGAATCTGTCCGGAGTTAGTCAACCAGGTAGGAGGACAGGGTTTTTAATTAAAAATATAAAGCCCTCCCTTCCTAGCCAGCAGCCACCTGTGCTGGGGTGTGTATGTGTTTCAGAAACCAGACACCTTCCTGGCCAGCTGGGGGCTGACTCTCTCCCTTTCCTGATCAGAAGTTGGACGATGGTGGGCAAAGCTAAGATTCCTCCCCCGCCACCCCCCCCCCCAAAATGCAGATCTAGATGAGATGTGTTTTGGGTCAGGTGGAACCGAGCCTTCGGAATTCCTACCCATCGAGAAATGCACCAGACCATCAACCAGAGAGTCCTCCACTGTTATATTAAAAAAAAAGGTAGGTTTGGGAAGTGGGGTGAAGCTAAGGCTTCGAGATATTTCTCCCCTCCCACCCCCAAAGTGCAGCATAGGCTCCCATTTAAAGGCTCAAGCACGGAGATAAATCACAGCAGGAAGTAACATCTCTGTCTCCAGGCTGAACCCTGCAGAAGCAATCTCCTGCTTCCTTGGAAAGATTTAGGAAGGGGTGGGAAACGGCGTCGGGGCGAGTCCCGTTGGATCTGCAAACGTCAAGAGAATCGAGCGGCTTCGATTCAGAATTAAAGTCACAGCAGGAAGTCTAGTAGTCATGAGATGACGGAAACAGTGGAGGAACCAGGGCCACAGCAAAGGCAGAAGCCGGCAATAAAAATGAGTGGCCTCATTCTGTGCTGCAAAGGTGGCTGGACCCTCGTTTCCAAAACGAGGCAGGGAAGAGGAGGATCCCAATGTCGAAAACCAATCCATTTCACCTTTTCTTCTGCTGTCCAAAAGGGTTGTTTTTTTTAAAAAAAAAGTTTATTACAAGTTTAGCCTGTAAGGGTGTCGTAGCATTCAGGAGAGGTTAAGAGGAGGTCATTTGGGTCGTGAAGCACCTTTCAATTCTGGAGTTTATATGGGGAAGTCCTGCCAACCGTATTCCTTAAAGCAGGAGTTCCCAAACTTTTTGTAAGGAGGGCCAGATTTGGTGGCTGAGAATGTGTCAGGGGCCGGTTGCTCCCCAACCCTGCCACCCCACTGCAAGCCCCACCTACTTTCTTTTAAAAAAAAATGGGGTGAAGGAGGGGGAGGGAGGGGTGGGTCAGCCAGCCCTGGGCCAATCAGAATGGCCTGGCGGGCTGAATTTGCCCCCCCCCCGGGCCGGACTTTGGGCAGGCCTGCCTTAAAGCAAGCAAAGAGAACTTACAGGGCTATACTTAAAAGGTTGTTTGCAGCCCAGTTTATACGCGACCTCCGTGGGCTGCTTAGATGCATGCTTTTCTTTTTTGGTTCCTTTTTTAAAACGAGGTCTTCAAATGAGTTCCGAATGCCTTGACGGTAATCTTTTCTAAGCTGGAGATATTTCCATTTACAGCCACACCAGTCGAGCGGAAAACTGGCTCGCGCCGGGAGGGCATGGCTTCGACCCTAACAAGTCCCCGTGATTCAGCCAAACACGAAGCTCGGTCCAGAGCCTTGGCAGCTGCTCTCGGCATGGACAGCAGTGAAAAACGCATTGCGCCCAACCTCTTTCGGAAGGGACCCCTTTCGGCAGCCCCGAAAACGAGGCGGTGCGGGGGTAGGGAGGGTGTCGGAGGGGTTTTTAAAAAGCTGGAAGGAAGAAAACGCCCAGCTCCGACCTTAAGACTCCTTGTATCGGCTGTGGGTTGCTAGTCCTCAAGAATCCAGACTCTCGATCAGCCTGAATTTTCTGGCAACAGGCAAAAGGAATTGCAGCTGTGTAGATACAGATGTGCTCAAAGAGTGTGTGCAGGGAAGGAGCAAAAATCCAATATGCTGGGGGCCTTGGCTACCAGGAAGTGTTCTGATTTGTGCCATGGTCTGCCCCGCTCAGGAAAACCACCTCCTCGTCCCACCCTGGTCTCCCCCAACGTCATTTCCCAAATCCTCCCGTGCGCGGGCAAGAATTCCAAGCTTCCCAACAACAAGAGTCCCTGGATTCTTGCGCTGGGCGCTCCGTGCCAGGGCCGATTAACCAGCATCCGGCTGGCCCCGCTGCTTCTTTCAGACCGGGGGCCGGGGGGGGGCTTCCCGTGACTGACAAGGGCTCTAATGAACTCTAATTACAAGGCTCAGAGCCCCGGCCAGAGGAAGCAACAACAGAGGTGGCTGAGAGGAGGCCAAGCGCTCGCTCCGTTCCACTAATGAGGGAAGAAGCATTTGGGGGGGGGGAGGGGAGCAGGGTGGCGTTGATGAGGGGCAGTGACCCAGAAAAGGCCTCTGTCCATCAGCCCCCCAGCCCCACCACCCTCCTTAAGAGAGGCTCTTTTTGTTTCATGTTCAAGTTGGACATTTCCCGCTTTGCCAGCGGAATTCTATAGGGAAAGATGGACAAACAACCAGTTGGACAAACAGGGAGCCCAGAGGAATTTAAGGGTATGATGCTTTAAGGGAAAAAGAGAAAAAAAAATCCACCTTTGGGTCAAAGTTCAGCCCTAGCTACAGAGGCAGCAGATTGAGCGAAAGGCACACCGTTTGGACAAGAACTGGTGCGGTCTAGACGAGATAGGAAACGGGAGTCCGGTCTTCTCCTCATCTATGAAATCTGATGGAACAGCTCTGGATTCTGGGGTTGACAAGTTAGAACCCAGAATGGGGAAACCGACAATAAAGTCTGGCTTCTCTAACCATGTTTTGTGGGTGGGGAAACAAACCCTGGCTTCGTTCAACCCAGAGAAGCCATCCTTCGAGAAGCCACGGACAGATTTTTTTTTTCCCCTTCTCACTTGCAAACCCAGCCTCTCTCGAAACCAACCGAGTTCCAGCACGATTGGCCAGCATGCCAGAACTGGCCACTTACTGCTGAAACAGGGCCACTTTGGACTCAAGCCACGCCTCCCTTTGCTCTTTTTTGGGGTGGGGTGGGGGCAATCCTCTGTGGTTTTGCAGACTGAGGGAACTGGGGGTTCGCTCCTTGACGGGGTCGGCGCGATCTGAAGAAGCGGCATCATCCCCCGCGACTCACCAAATCGATCAGGTCGCTGAGGTTTTTCTCAATCTGCTGGGGAGGCAGGCGCCTCATCAAATCCAAGGCACAATCCAGCTGCTGGTCACTCTGGGGAGGGAAAAAAAGACAGAGAATGGGGAAAGAAGTGGGTTACTCGCGAGCAACACAGAAGAGGGACCGGAGCAGCTATGAAGCTGCATCGTCTCTGGCTATAAGGAAGCAGCAGCCACTCCATCTAGCTTCAGAGGACCTGGTTCAGGGGTTTTCTCAATGATGTGTTCCCCCCCCACACACACACACACACACCGGTGTTGCTGGACTTCCCTCACTTGAACACTCTGTCCAAACAGCCAATGGTGAAATATCCTGGGAATCACGTTCTCAGGGGACTCCAAATGGCGAAACCTCTCTCTTACTCCAATGTGCAGAGGTACTGGCATGTCTCTGACGAAGGTGCCACCTCGCCACCTGCTCATCCATCTACCTGGAGATGCAACCCCCTCCGAGAAGCTGGTCTAGGAAGCACCCTGCCCTAAAGCTCTGTTTGCCCTGGGGTTAGAGCAGTGGTTCTCCACCGGCGGGTCCCCAAATGTTCCTGGACTGCCACTCCCAGAAGCCTCCACCACTCGCTGGCCTGGAAGGGGTTTCTGGGAGCGGCAGTCCAGGAACATCTGGGGACCCACCGGTGGAGAACCACTGGGCTCGACATTTCCCAAGATGCTCCTGCTCATTCAGGGCTAGGCAATCCCAATAGGTTTTAGGCTACGACTCTGGCAAGCCTTAGCCACGGATCCTGCTGGCTGTGGACAGAGGAATTCGGAAGCCAGTCCACACTGAATATACCAAGCTGCTATTCCCGCTGCTCAGGTTCTGGGCACCCCAAGCAAACGTGCCAGGTAAAACCGAGGAAAGCAAATGAACCTGCAGCTGCTAGTGTCAAAGGCAGAGCAGCATCATTTGCTTTAGCAAGTCTGAAGAGTGACCACTGCCACGTCGACTGCTATTGTACCTTCAAGCCTATCAAGGGAGGACCAGGGCTTAAGCAAGGGTGTGCAGGCGAACGATGCACCCTAAAAGACACACCCTCTGCGAAGATTCTCAGCCGTCCAGGCGAGGCTATCTGGAAATGAATTCCTTGTCTTGTGAGAGCGGCATGTTTAGCTTCCCGTCCGCCAGCCAGTCTCACGAGAAAACGGGAGCCCAAGTGGCCACGGCTCAACTTCCGGAGGCAAAGGCACGGGGCCAACCCTACCCTCAAAACGGTTCTTCCACTGAGCCTTAACGACAAATCTAAAGATAGTGGGGCTTGGGTTAACTTTGGCTGCAGAGGAGCAGAGGACAGAGTTTCGAGGGTCTGGAATTTCACTCAATCACACACACACACACACACACACAGATGCGTATCAGTGTCAACTGAAGAGCAAGTTGCGCCCTGCGAAGGGGGGGCTTTTTCCGCCTCGTTTTGGTAACGACCATCCCCACATGCTTCTCTGCACCATAAAGCCACCATGTCCTCCCTGCGCTGGGCTCCTCCGCCCGTCCCTTGCCAACTGTGTCAGCACTTCCTCTTTTAGAGGAGCCTGCAATGCAAACCATGCACCGATCCTGGGAACTGACTCCTAGGTATGAATTCCTCAGCGGTCATGGCACACATACTGCACAGCCCAGCCCGGCCCCTCTGGGTTCCCAAAATGGGCGGGCGGAGGCCAGTATAAAACAAGACACGGATTAGAGCGACCCTCCTTAAGTCGAGGGGCAAAACCTGTCTGAATTATCTTACAACCCAGGCGTCGGCAGTAAGTTCCCCACTGAGTCAAAACATGCACTGGCTTGATCGCCCACAGGCACCCGATAATAAAGTTTATTTATCTGAAAGTGCTCGCCAAACGCTGGCATTCAGGACTCTTTAGTCCACGAGGGCCCTCAAAGCAGGGGACAAAAGGAGCTCGAGCAAGCAAACTACCGAGCCTTTGATTTCTTAAAACTGTTTAAAAGGTTTTGAAAAGATGGGTAGTTTAATCGGCTGCTATGCATCTTTGAAAAAAGCAACATGTCAAGTGACTGCTGCCGCACCCCTGCCATGAGGTCTTGTGACATAAAGTGGAAAGGAACTATTTGAAGCCAATAAAACAAAATAAAAACAAAACAGGAACACAAATCATGCTTTCAAAACAAAGGAGAATCTTTAAAGCCAACAAAGCAAAAAAAGGGTTCGAGCCGTGGGACTCATCACAAAACACAATTGCAAAACTAGGTTACAGGCGGTACCTTTAAACAACCTTGTTTAAAAGCAGATGGCAACTAAGTTTACGTATACAGTATTTCTGACGCACTCGCAACATTCGGCAAAACATTCTTCAAAGCATCTCGGAGAGAGGCAACGTTCTTTCACGCTAGACATTTTTGTTGCTTTTTATATGACTTCCGCCACCCAAAGGCCAGCTCCTAACTTGGTTCTGCCTGGGAAATCTTTGTATGTCCCACATCATGGGAAAACCCGGTTCAGGCAGGCCGACATGGAAGCAATGGTACCCAACACAACATGGGCCTTCATTTTTCACCCTAAGTAAACGTAGAAGCACTCTCAAAAGATGCTGCCTGGGAATAACTATCTGGAAAACGTTCCCCTCGTAACATCTAAAACACTCTTGATCTGGGTGATGACTTCATCTTGCTTAGGAATATTAAAATGTTTTCTCTGGCCGGGAACATACGGGACAGTTTCCAAAGATCATACTGGCATCCCTTTCTTTGTTACTAATTTCACAAAACAAGAGAGTTCTTTTAAAAAAAAGAAGAAAAGCAAATGGAAAGTTTTTTCCAGAGAGAAGTCATGAACTAGGAACGGAGATACACAAAAGGATGAATTCAACGGGGCCACCAATGAAACACGATTGCGTTACTCCTCCCTAGTGGTTGTTCTCAACTCTGGGACGACAGATCCTCTTGGACTACAACTCCCCGAAGCCTCCATCACATGCTGCGCCGGCCGAAATTTCTGGGAGTTGTAGTCCACGAATATTTGGGGACCCAAACAGCGTCCTGTGATAGCCACCTTTCCCCCAAGCTCTGGTGTGAAAGGGTCGTCCCGAACCGTCGGATAAAAACTCTTGCCCTCGTGGTTCTGGGGACAAAGGGCTGCTTCTAATTTGAGTCCAAAACGGAGTCCGCAGCCTTTGTAGACGCGAGTTGGATTCAACGGGTCTACACTCTGGTTGAGACCAACTGAGAGCCGCTTTAAGCCAGCCCAGAATGCGTCCACCGCCGTCGGTCCTGACAACACATGCTTTTCCCTTTCTGTAGGGCAGGGGGTGTCCAAATTTTGGCCCTCCAGATGTTTTGGACCACCGCTCCCAGAATACCGAGCCTAGATGGCCAATGACAAAGGACTGGGGGAGTGGTGGTCCAAAACATCTGGGAGGGCCGAAGTTTGGACACCACTGCTGTAGGGTAACCTTCAACTGAGCCGGGAAACGGTTAGGAGGCATGTAACCACTTAAGAAACGGGAGACGGAGACCACGGGCCCAGCAGCCCCGTCCTTCTGCACAGCACGGAGGCTGGAAGCGGTTTCGCTCTCCCCTTTTCAACCCTGGTTTCCCCCACCATGGGAAAAAAACGCTTGTTTAAGTTGGCCGCTGAAGACAGGACCGCTCGCACCAGCACGAGAACGATTCCTCCGGCTGCATTATTGTCCCTGCCTCCTGCTGCCTCTGACGCATCTGTCCCGGGGTCAGGGTCTTTGCCTACAGGATCGTGGGAACTCTGGAATGAAGGGCTCCTCGCAGCACGACCAGCTGGGTTTATTTAACAGGAATGGGGGGGAAAGGGGGTGGGGGAGAGAAAGAGACACCCCCCCCCAGATGCCTTGCTGGGTGCTTCCTTCAGCATTTTCCAGTGACTCAGGTTTTGAATTACCACTCCGGGATTGCGAGGCAGTGAAATCTATGCTCCGTCTACACCGGCCTGGATTCACAGGTGAATCAACCTCCAGCCTACTGAAATCCACAAACTCTCTTCTCTTCCATTTCCTCCCCTATTCATACAGCACATCATTCTTGAGCAAGGCTTACAACCCCGCCCGGCCACTCGTCTGTTTTGGGAAACGACGGGGCTCCTTTTCATGGATCTACTACCCTGAGGCGTGCTGAACAGAAGAAAGGGTCAAGAGGAAAAAAAGGAATTTCCATGCACGGACCTAGTCCTGCACATTTTCCCGCCAGCAATTATATCCATATATTTTGGGCTTCGACACAAAGCCAGGGTGGCAAAGCTTACGAAATGGAGACTCCACTTCCTAGCGTATGGGGAAAGAAGGTTGGGTGTTTTTTCCGTACGGTGGCTGAGCGGATGAGCCATGTCAAGGGAGGCAGCCGTATACGAGTCTGGAGTCAGAAAGTTAGACACCAGCATCGCCCCTCCTGAGCACAAAACAAGCAGCAATTGGGAAGCAGCACAGAGGGAGACTTTCCATCTTTCTATTGTCCACGCAGGCCCTGGAAATCGGTTTGGCCGGGCTCCCGTTTTGGACTAGCTCAGTGTCGGAAGCAAGTTGCCAAAACTGCCAAGGCCGAGTCCTGAACAGGAAAACAAGCCGCAAACCAAAGAATTGTTCTCTTCCAACCTCAGCCAAACTGGCTGGGTTGTTTCTGACCTCGGGTCACTTCGAGATCGGACAGGCTCCTTAGAACATCAAACACAAACACCCGGTGCTTTTTTGCCCCCTTTGCAAGGAAATTAAATTAGACATCGTCCCGCGTGACCCAACGGCATCACTCCCCCTCCCCATTACGGACATCTTCTTTTGGCCCAGAGGGAGGGGCTGAACCGTTTGTGTGTGTGTGCGCGTGCGTGTGCGTGCGTGCTACACGACTGTTTTCCAATGGAAAAGCAACGGCTGGGGCCCCAAATACCAAACCCAGCATGGGCTGCCGATCCAGCCAAGATCTCCATGGCTTCGGGACTTCTGAGAGCGTGTGGCAGATTTCCACGGCTGGCCTCCCGGCCCCAGGACCAAGCTCCCGCAAAGAGGCTCAAAAATGCACTCCTCTCATTCCAATTCCACAAGAGAAGAAAAGAGAGGCAGAAAGGCGCACGCCATGTGCCCAAACTCATCGAGAAGAAGGTCGGAGTGCCAATGGAACAGAGAACAGCCTGGAGAGACACTACTGGCCCCACAGACGCCAAGCGCTGGCAAACTTGGGAGGGCACCCTAAGGTCATCTAGTCCAGCCCAAGGTGGGAAGGACACAAGGATGGCAGCCCAAGCTCTATTTGACAAAAATTTTAACAAGGGAAAGCCCATTCACTTCTGAAGTAGGGTGGGCTTCCATTCCTCAACATTGTGCATTGCCCTCTAATGTTTATTTATTTATTATTTATTTATTTTTTAATTTATACCCCGCCCATCTTCCCACGGGAACTCTGGTCAGTTGAGTCCATGGGTTCAGGTACTATCAAGAGATAGAGAAGAAGGGTCGTCTTCTTTCACAGGACAGCCCTTCAATATATGAAGCCGCCTCTCCTATCGCACTGCTGCGACTTAGCTTGATGGAAATGCATTCCCCCTTTCTCAGTACTAATTCCCTTCCTTCCTCCGTCTTCCTCGTCTCGTGCAGGGACTTTACACGCCCTTCGGAAAAGGCATTTGCCTGCCTCAAGGAGCACTGTATTCCTATCCAATACTGCACCTTTCTCTGCCTGCGAGCTAGCTAGGCACAAATCTGGACGCAGCCAAGCCCTTCGGAGGAAAAACTAAGCACCCGAAAAGATGAATGCTGCTCCATAGAAGTGGCACCACCCGGAAGGCGTGAATGCCACAGCGGGCCCGTGAGAGTCTGTATTGTGACATTTCCTGTCAAGGCTGCCCCTGGTAAGCAATTAAGCTTTTCCGCCAGGGGCGTTGCCCCAAACATCATAACATCCAGAGAAAAAAACATTTACTGTTCTCAAATTCAATGCGCGTGTCCTTGGAATAGATAGAAGTGGGTATTTGGAGGGCAGAGGCAAAGAACAGAGAGGGGGGGGAACGGAATGACCGAGGAATCTGGGGAGATGAAAAGCAGAAAAAGAAGACAGCTGCTCGGTGTGTGAGCAGGGATGGGCCTCAAAAGAATGAAAAGTGTTCAATCTGCAGAAAGGAAGTTTAACCAGCAGTGCTCAGAATGCAGAACGAAAGACTAGGGGGGAATACACATTCTGGAGCAACGTCAGGGTTTAGGTTTTGGCTTTGCAGAAGGCGGGATAATTTAGGAGGCACCAAGGAAGGAAGGAGGGGCAACTTACAAGCTGCTACAGGGCGTTAAAACTGGCACTACGACAAGTGACGTGCGATGGCTTGTCACACTCCAGAAGAACGAAAGGAAGGCCCAGCATTTTGCCTTACTGAGAATCCCAACTCTTTTTTTAAAAAAATGAGCATTATCAAGTTTCTATCTCTGATGAAATGTCAGAACAGAATCCAAAGTGGCAGAGGACAAAACACCAAGTTCGCTGGAGGCAGGAACACAACAGAAGATTCCTGGTGCCTCTCTGGCCACAAGGACGAGCCAAAGTGAAAAGATGAACTGTTAAGAAAACTTGAGAGAAACCAAGCAGATACACGCCACAAGCTAAGCGGGAGATCTTGGCACCGTTGCCAGGCTGAGGATCATCAGTCAGCCAACACACAGTCTTGACTAAATAAAGGAATCTCGTCTTGCCATAATTAACGCAACCTCTCCTGTAATAGAAATGGTCATTCTAAGTGCAGAACGTGTGTTCCTCTTTGCCTTGCCTTTTAAGGTCAGAACCAACGGGACGAAGCATTCATTTTCAAAGAAGAAACTCGGATTACATCAGGTATTGGAAGCTAAGCCAAAGAGAGGAAAATGCCTTTAGCACATCCATTGGCCAACTCAGAGGTAAACATGACTTCAGTAACCGAAAGTCTTTTGCTACGTTTGGTTTGTTGAAGTCTTAGCTTTTGGAATTTTGCCCTGAGACCAGCCAAGAAGTGTTAACACAAACTGCAGAAAGAATAAAGAACATAACCCAGAGGTACGGAATTAGAGATGCATCGCTCATTAGAGGCTGTGTTGTACACTGAGCGCACACACACAAGCCAAGAGAGACTACATAGGATGAGGAGGTCTTCTCAGGTGAGTAGTCCCCTCTTCCTGTAGAATTCCATCCAAATTTGGGTGGTGGTGGGGAGAATCACATTGGTTCTATTCCCAGTAAGTGTTAAAAGCTAGTCACAAAAAAGGCACCTTTTTGCCACGAACGTGACAGATTTTCGTACCTTGGTCTAACAAATTTCTTGTCTCGGCTTTTATTATGTGGCCACCCTGCTGCATATCTGTCTCAGAGTATACCACTTTATGGAAGAGGGCGTTATCATTGCCTCCGGCAAATAAACAACCGGCCCAGACTTAGCCATCATCCTCTGCGCAGCTCAAACTGCCTGGATGGGCGCTTCTCCCCGCAGCCCCAGCTATTAGGAAATCTATCATTTCAAGGGCAGTTTTTCTGACAAGGCCCCTGGAGCCCTGCAGATCGAAATAAGTCACCGTTCCAAGATTTGCAGGCCACCCTGCTGGCCGTTAAAAGTCGTGGTTCATCTGGATGGATATGCCCCAGGGAAATGCCGGGAGAGAGATATGGCGGTGTGCTGGAGGCTGAGCCATGAAAATGACAAAAAGTACAGGCAGCTCCCCCATCTTTTCCGCCTGCCTCAGGGCAAAGGAACTTAATATTCTTCCCCCATTTAGCTTCCTGACAGGGAGTGCCTGGCAGGTTCACGAGCATCATCGCCAGCCAGCCAGCTTCTAGCCTGAACTAGAAGCCGACGCGAACTAAAGTTTCCACTCTGGTGACCAGACGATCTATCCTTGCGGCCTCCTCCCGATTCTCTGGAACCTCCCTCCCTCGACAGCATCCTAGGCTGGCCTGAAGGGATGTGTCTACAGTTTCTGTGAACCTATGGCGTCCTCTCCATTCGGGATGTCAACAAAGAGGAGGATTATTTCCGGTCGAGGGATCTGCTTGCACTCAAACGCTATTTTGTTGGGGTTGCTACCGGCGTTTTCATTGAACGGCTTTCTTTAGTGGGAGGACATAGTACCAGCAACTCAAACTGCTTTGGGAAAATCGGTGCGGTATATCAACTTAAAAATAAGTAATATCAATAAACAAAGGGCATGGTGTCTTTTGCTTTGCGGGCACCTAGCGTGTCACAACGGACCCATCACTGCGGTACCAGCATGCCACCAAACAAACCGAGACATGGAAGGGAGAGGAAGAATCCTTACTGGAAAACACGCTTATTCCTGGGCAGCAGCCAGGGCACTGACTGTAGAAGCTTCCCAAAGTAAACAAAGGACCTACGGGTCGCATTATTGTCAGCACGGCAACAATGCCAAATCTAAAAGGCCTCTGAATGAAACCAAAACAACAACAAAAACAACAACCAACCGTGCATTTTATACAGTAAAGGTAAGGAAACTCTTTCCGGTCGAAGGCTGAACCTGCTCTCAGAGAAATCCTGGAGAGACAACTTATCTGATCTCTTCTCGATCATAATTAAGGGATCAGAGGGAATTGGAGAGCGAGAGCGAGAGAGCTCTACATTTCATCAATGGGTGAGGCCTGAGCAAAACAAAAGGGTGTGGTCCACAATTAAACCGGGCACAGTTTTGCTTCAAGCCCTGACTGTCCTTCATGCAGACCCGGAGAGATATTCCAAGAGTTCAGAATGCAGAAAAGATAGAACCACTGGGAAATCGGGGAGAGAATGATTATTGCAAGAGGGCCTCAAGTTCCCAAATCCTGAAGTACAGTCTTAAGTGAGCTTAGATGTATTTTCTTTCTCGTTCTTTTCTCCAGGACAGGCGGGAAATGGAAGGCTAGTTCGTGGGGGGGGGGGGGGACAACTTTCAGACATGTCACTTCGGTCCTCCAGATGTTTTGGACCACAACTCCCACAGTCCTTTGTCATTGGCAATACAGGCTTGGAATTCTGGGAGATGTGGTCCAAAACAACAGGAGGGCCGAAGTTTGGACGTGCCTGCTAGGGGATTCAGCAGCCCCCAAATGTAAGGCCTTCAAACCCTGGTTATGATCATCAGACCTTAGCCACCAATGGCCAGGAAAGTCAGAGAAAGGACGGGCTCGCACGGCAGCACCCGAGTCTCGCCTAAACACAAAATCCACGACCCTCTCGGAGCCCGGGAAACAATGAAAGGAGATGGGTTGCCATCCTCCAACCCAGCCTCCACTCCTTCCCTAAAAGGAAACATGCCATCTGGGTTCCTTCTCCTGACATTTAACTGGAACTCTGTGAACCCACCAACCCGGAAACAGCGCTGATTCCCAAATGAGCATCTTCGGGATGTGCTGATTGCACCATATGGCACAGAGAAAGTACAGAGGGCAGCGATCCATCCTGCATGCGCCTCAGTGCCTGAATTCCGAAGTCTTGGTCCTGTCAGGCCAGGGTCGGTCTTGGAAGGGAGATGGCCAGAGACCTCCAAGGAGACAAGGAAAAGCATCAAACTAGGCCTTGGGTTCGAATCTACCCTCAGCCATGGGAAAGTTGTTCAGTGGCACTGGTGAATCCAACCACTAGGCATCTTGCATACCCTGGGAAAGCTTTGGAGCTGAGAATCGTAATTCAGAATCCAAGGGGTAGGCCGCAACTCATGCGCATGCTAAGCAAACTGTAAATGCACCAGGCAATGAGATTTATATTTCGCATGCTTAGAGCATGGTGGTCGGTTTTCAAGCAGGGGGTGAATCAGTCAAGTGCCCCCCCCCCAAATGCATTACAAGCTAGCAGCTGGCGGTGCCTACTCAAGTCTAAGGCTCCCTCTCTGGAGATAAAAGATCCCCTACGAGATCCCCCTACGAAGGCCAGAGAGGGCACCACGGCCGACCAAGGGAAGCCTTGGTCCAACACTGAAAGCTTTTCCCTAAATTAGGAGGAAAAGTGGTCTATTCTTAGACCTGCAATGTATGCCTTCCCGTCAAGAGGGCGGCTGAAGCATCAGCAGCCTCGGGACTGGGTGGGAGGCGGGCAGGCAGGCCAACCAGAGGGGCATCGGCCAATTCCCTCCCTGGACCAATTCTCCTTTAAAAGCCCAGCTGGCGGCCGGCTCTCTGGCTTAATTGGCACCCGCGAGTAAACCTCGTTTACTCTTTGAACGCTGGACAGGCTTCCCCGGCGGGAAGGGGGCAGGCAGACCTCTCTGACCATGTCTACCGACCTCTGGATCCCAGGGTCGTATTTACAGGTGCCAGCCACCTCCTCCAAAACTTGGCTTCTCTTCCCAGAATTTAAATTTCTCCCCCTAACAATTTAGAAAGAAGAGACAGGCACGCCTCAATCCAGTCTGAATGCTGAGGCCGACTTACCAATTACTTTGGCCAACGAGACGCCGGTAGCGCTCATCTCCTACCCAAGAGCCTTGTGGTTTTTCAGGGCTGGACAGAGGTCCATTGTACCCTTTGTGGCATTCACCCCTCGGCCATCCCCCTCCACCCCACACCCCACCGGCCAGAAGGGAGGAGAGAATCTGCCGGTAGGTCTCTCTCTGGTGATGTACAACAGATCTCCAAGGAATCCTGACGCAGAGCAGAACCAAGGATTAAAAAGTATTCCCTTGTTGGTTTGTTTTCTCTAGAGAGGGATTCTAATGAAGAAAGCTTGGGAAAGGTGGGGAGGTGCTGTGCAGAACAAAAAAAAAAATGGAAATAACCCCCCCTCTCCTGGGTAGGATACAAACAACACTAGAGACTACAAAATCTGCCTCGAACCTGAAGCCACAAAGCTCCCTTTACATGTGTTCTGTTTTCAAAGGCGCTTCCATCTCCTCTCTTGTTCATCTCAAGCCATTATTACGGATGCTCTTCGGTCGGATGCGCGGCATCTCCTTTAGGCATAACGGTATTACTAAATCAAGACCCGCTCGCCAAGTCTGCTCACTCTTAAGATATGCTTACGGCTAGACGCGATGCGAGAGAACCATGCCAGGACAGGAACCCGGAAGCATTTCAACAGTTATCTCCAGCACCCAGGAGCGTTCACCTTGCCTCGCTTTAGTAGTCATTGGCCTGGCCCTGAACACAGACGCAGATCTCCTGAGCTTGCCACCGGTGGAATAGCGGAGTCAAAAGGTCGAAACGCCAATACCTTCCAATTAACTTCATTTACTTTTCCCTACGGTCCCATCATTTCTTGTCCACTCCGAGTGGCAAGCTTGGCAGTACCAGGAAAGAAACAACTTCCCCCCCAGAACCAATAACACATCAAGTATATAGGAAGCGAGCCTTGGATCTGAAGAGGCGATTCAGACCCACACGCTTAAGCAAAAGCACCTTCTCCTGGGGCAGAGGGAAACGGGTAGAACTGATCTGTCACAATGGCCCATTGCAGAGGCCTGTATTTTTTTTTTCATTCTGTGATGAGCTCTGGATGCAAGCGGGGTGGCTTTATTGCAAGCCCCTGCACTCTGAAATTTAACACAGGGCTTCCTGCCTCATCATCCTCACCTAAGCTGCCCCAGCTTTGCCCTCCGGACTCTGACCAACAGAGCTACAGTCCGGACTAAAATCAGGACTTTTGTGCTGAAGATGCCACCGGACTCTCGATTGTTCTGCATCAACACAGCAACGTGAACAGGTCCTTCCCAAACGGTTTTGGCCGCTCCACCTCCTGCTTGATGTTCGGCTGCTCTGTCACGCTCACCTGAAGGGGCAGCGTCTCTAAACTTGGCAACCTTAAGGAACATCGACAAACAGAGCTGGGATGGAAGCATTCTAAAAGGCAACCAACGTGGCCGAACGGGAGCCTTTGCTCCTAAGGAGGAACTGACGACACGAGACACCCATTTGTGTGGTTTCCCCCCCCCCGGCCCTGTTACTTCCTTGAAGCTCTGCACTTTCCGGCTCCTGTGCTAAGTCATGCGGAAGGAAGGGGAGGAGCCCCCCCCTCGCCTCCTTTAAAAGGAGCCATTTCTTTGGGGGGTAGTACAGTACCCAGCACGCTAAAAATAGCCCGGTGCTACTTTATACTGTATGCTTAGGTTTTACAGCTTGGCCACCAGCTGTGTATCGCTGCTCCTTAGAGAGGTGCACCAAACCAGAAGCACGTCTTATCTGAGATCCTGCAGGCTTGGCTTGAACAGTTAGTTAGGGAGTAAAACCGTGAGACTCCAGAGGATCTAGTAGTGCAGGCCTGCCCAAAGTCCGGCCCAGGGGCCAAATCCAGCCCGTCAGGCCATTCTGAGTGGCCCATGGCTGGCTGGCACGCCCCTCCCTCCCCCTCCTTCACCCCACCTTCTGCCACCGCCAAGGAGCTTTTGGGTGGGCTGGTGGGCGAGCCGTCACCACTGCTGGGGAGCTTGGGGGGTTGCAAGGTCACACAGATCACCTCTTCCAAGGGGTGACCTGTGGCCACGGCTCCCTGTGCTTCCTTTGGTCCCCACCTTCCTTCTTTCCGCCCTCCTTTGGTCCCCGCCTTCCTTCCTGCAGGTGGGGTTGCAAGGGGTCAGTGGGTGGCCCTTGCAGTGGGGTGGCAGGGTCGGGGAGCAACCGGCCCCTAACACATTCTCAGCCACCAAATCTGGCCCTCCTTACAAAAAGTTTGGGCACCCCTGTAGTAGTGGAAACAGAAATAAGGCATTGTTTGCCACGGGCCTTGCCACTTCCTAAGCTTTTGGTCAAGATATGAACCTTTCTAAAGGCTCAAAGAATCCTCTTTTTCCCACTTTGAGAGGGAGCCAAATGACCTCCCTTTTGCACCTAAACATGAAGTCAAATAGAGCATTTGAAGAAAGTGAAAAGTTAACTAGAAGGACTAGAAGACAAGGAGGCCTGCAGCAAGAGGAGGAGAGGCACCGGGCATCTTTTCATTCATTTCACCATTACTTGTCCTTCACCCAACTCAGGATGACCACACATCTTCACACAGGCAATATCAAAGTACATGCACAGCTCCGGATTTAAACCTGCAGGTTATGGAAACACTGCCAATCCATGCAAGTGGGTTTTTTACCAAGGGGCCTTCAATAGAAGCCAATCAAATCCTTCGATTTGTATTCCTGCATGAAGCAGGAGTTGTTTTCATCGAGAGTGCTTGTCACCGCTGAGGCCCTGACTGACCGGGCACTCCACCCGACATGAGAAGAGCTGTTTCCTTCCGGCCACATCTACGCTGATACGCCTCACTCCAGGGAAATCATTAGACAGAACATCCCACCTGATAGCGAGAAGCTTACCATGCAACCCCCAAGGGTCTCCAGCTTCAAAGCTTTTAAGCAGCAAC
Organism: Phrynocephalus versicolor; assembly: GCA_023846285.1. Taxonomy (NCBI): domain Eukaryota; kingdom Metazoa; phylum Chordata; class Lepidosauria; order Squamata; family Agamidae; genus Phrynocephalus; species Phrynocephalus versicolor. The sequence continues at coordinate 1,298,415 of JAHTLZ010000121.1, forward strand.
CTTGGGAAATGCAAATGAGGGGATGGAATAATAAGCAACACCTTTATAGGCCAGTGATAAAGCAAATAAAAATAAAAGAAATCATGGCAGGCTTTCATGGATAAATTCCACTGTTTCGAGGCCAGTACCAAAAGTCCAAGCACGGCAAGATGGGGTTTGCCAAGAGGTTAATCTTAGACGTCAAGTTCTTGACAAGATGATTTTTCCCAGGCATGTCTATCTTAGAGAAGGCAGGAAGCACCAGAGCTGTTGTAAAGCCGTATCCAAAGCAGAGGATTGGGTTTCACATGCCAGTCCTTCACACCAAGTGGCAGAGGTGATGCAGACCATGAAACCTTGCAATGATTTTTTTTTACTTTTTTTATCGGTGACCTACAGGTATCACCTATCCCTGCGTCTTGCTTTTGGATTTTGCAAACCGCCACAAGGCTTCCCGCTTTTATTTCAACCGTGGTCCGGGAAAGACTCTCAAACGGTGAATGTGGAAATAGTGGTAGTGAAAAAAGGGAATATATACAGATCAACAGCCTCACTCATCAGAAGACAACATCATAAGAACTGGAGGAAACACATTCTCTGACAAGGGAGCCAGGTCCTTAAGAGAATCCCCTCAGGGTAAACTTTCACTGGGTCAGTATGGGTTGCCGGAGGAGATATCAAGCACTCGCCTTGCCCTGTGACTCACAGGGACCTGTCACTAAGCTAGCCATTTTTCTGCCACAATCTGCACCCAAGATCTCAATTTGCTTCTACCACCATCCCTCAGTCCGAAAGCTACACACTGTTAGCTGAGTCCCAGGTGGTGTGTCTAGGCCAGGGTCTTTCCTCCGCCTGATATGCCATGGCAACAATCTCAAACCACAAGGCAAACATCACTGCACAAAGTGCCTCACCTTTATGACTCAGTAAGGGATATGGGTCGTGCTTTCATCTCCTACCTTCACCCTGTCCACTGAGTCCAAAGGATACCCAGGAGTGAGCAAACACAGCAAAAGTGTTTCTGTTTCTAAACACAACCCTTCTCGTCTTTTCCAGGGGCCACGACATTCTTTCTGTTCCTGCCCTGTTCTAGCAAAGGCCATCAAAATACAGCTTCTCGGTGCCAGGCCACGCCATCTCCCTGTGGCTCTCACACCCCGGCCCTATCACAGAAATGCCAGCCACATGCAAGGCTCGGAAAACGTTGAGTTCGAATGCCTACTCGGCCATTAAATCCACTGCATGGCCTTGTTGAGCCAGCCACAGTCCCCGGCAAGGGGGGGTCCGAGGAGGGGGAAAAGGGGGGTCAGAAGGAAATGAATGAGGGGAAGGGGGTGTCCAAATTCTCCCCTTCTGCCACTTAAACAACAAGGGGGGAAGCAAGACTAAAAGGGGGTCGTCTTGAGAGAAATAAGGGGGTTCCCCTCCCTCCTCCTGTACCCCCTCCCTCCCCCATACTCCCTCCCCCTCCCCTTCCCCATGGCCCTCCTCCCCCTTCCCCTGCCCCCATACCCCCCACAGCCCCCCTGCCCCTCCCCCTACCCAATGAAAGAAGCCAGGCTAAAAGGGGGGGGTCTTGACAAGAAATAAGGGGGTTCCCTCCCTCCTCCCCCCACAGCCCCCCTGCCCCTCCCCCTACCCAAGGGAAGAAGCCAGGCTAAAAAGGGGGGCGTCTTGACAAGAAATAAGGGGGTCCCCCTCCCTCCCTAGCTCCTCCTCCTCCCCCATGCCCCGCCCCCTCCCCCAAGGAGGGGGGGAGCAAGGCTAAAGGGGGGCGTCTTGACAAGAAATAAGGGGGGTATAAGGGGGGTAAACGGGGGGTTCCCCTCCCTCCTCCTCCTCCTCCTCCTCCTCCCCCCATAGTGCCCCCTCCCCCTTCCCACACAGCCCCTCCCCATACCCCCCCGCCCCATAGCCCTCACCATGGTGCCTCTGGGGGGCCGGGGGCTCTCCCTCCGTCCGTCCGGCCTCTCCTCCGAGTCTCCTGGGCCAGGCCGCGGCCTTTCGTTGCTCGCCCTCCTCCTCTTCCTCCTCCTCCTCCGCCACCTCCTCCTTCTTCTTTTTTTTTCTTTCGTGCCCCCCTCCTCCTCTTTTTCGCCCCCCACTTTCTCCCTCGCTGCTTCCTCCTCCTCCTCCTCCTCCTCTCCGGGCCGCCACTTCCGCCCGTTGCCTAGCGCTTACACATCCGGGTTAAGCGGCCCCGCCCCCTCCGCCGAGGCCCCGCCCCGCCCCGCGCCCTCGGCGGCCAATCGGGAGGCGCCTTCGCGGGCCATCGCCAAGTATGGAGCGGGGAGGCCGCCGAGGAGGAGGAGGAGGAGGAGGGGAGAGACCATTCGGCAGCGGGGCGGGGGGGGGAGAGAGAGAGAGAGGAGGGGAAGGAGGAAGAGACAGAAGGAGGCGATTCAACGGGGAAGAGACCATTTCTGTAGTGGAAAGCGGGGGGGGGAGAAGAGCTGGGTGGGGCAAACCATTGCGTGGAAGAGGGGTGGGAGGAAGGAGGAGGAAGGGACCAAGTGGCGATTTTTTTAGGGAGGACTCGCTCAACAAAAGGGGGGTGGTAAATACAGTATATTTTGGCACCGATCTATACATCTAAGTCTCCATAGGCTTCCACGTATCTATTTATTAACAACCCTATTAATTAGATTCATACCCTGCCTCCCCTCCAAGTGGTGTACCCCCCTCTCCTCCCTACTTTATCCTCACAACAACCTTGCCAGGTAGGTGCAGGCAGTGTGTCTTTGAAATAATCTTTTGAATCATCGTCTAAATGTGTTAAAATATAGAAAATATGAATCTAAATGAATATGATGCATAAATAGCATACTTAGATTGCACTATTTTATTTATTTGTTTGTTTCAAAATTTATCTACCGCCTCGCCTCCCTGCAAAAGGAACTCTAGGCGGCTTGCAGAATAAAATAACCACAAAAATTAAAAGACCAGGCGAGATCTGAAGTTAGTAGAGGCAGGCCAGCATACCAAACTCTAAAGCACAAAAGCAAACCTCAGGTTTCCCCATTATGAACATGTGTTTTTACTTATTTGGTACCTGTGTTAACTTTTTTCTGGAAGGTGCTTAAAACACACACACACAGAGAGAGAGAGACTGTCCTCCCTCCTGTTTCCCTGAGTTTCCCCACAACAACCCTGCAAGGTAGAGAGAGCGCAACAGGCTCAAGGCCCTGGAAGAAGCTTGATGGGTCACTGGGGACTTAAAATGCCCCTTTCGAAACCCCAGTCCAGCCTCTGAATTGCAATCAAAGCCCTTCTGGTTGGAACTGGTTCTGACCTCTGATAGCCAAGAGGCTGTGAAAGACACAAGACCACGACAACCCCGATCAGTTGGCACCCTTGGATCACATCCCACCCTGCCCGTTTAGGGGATACACCATCTGCTCTCGTTTCTGTTTTAATCCAACCCGCTTTCTCTTCTTCCTTTCCTAGTTTTCTTAGAAAATGGATTTCATATTTATTCGGCTGCATCAGCTGTTCCAATTCCGGGAGGTGAACGGGGCCACAGTACCACTGACGGTGGGTTCTGCTAGAGAGAATGTGTCTGTCCCCATTCGCGTCATCCTCACATCCAACGGGCAAGTGTCAGAACGAGCGCCGTGCCCCTTTGATCTCCATCCGATTTGCGTGTTGGCCCCTGCTGCTCTGTGGCTGGTATTTGCCGAACGTCACGGCGCGGGGCCAAATTATACATCGAAGACTGCACGCCGCTAAAAGATGAAATTCCTTAGATAACAAAAGCATCTGATAATCCCAGCAGGAGTTTTGGATGCCTCCCACAGCCTAAATTGGAAGCTTATTTTATTTTGGGGTGGGCCAGTGGGAGGTGAACACAGGCTTCCTCTAAAAGTGTGACTGCTCCGTCGTGGAGGTTTACTTGAAGAGCGTCTCTAGAAGACCTTCTTGCAGGGCGCTTTAGTTTGAAGCTCAAGTCAAACTGGCTGTCATGTGAGCTACTCTTGGTTACTTTTGCGAGAGAAGTGGAGGGATCTACAACGGAGACGGGAAGGAGAAACAAAAGCCACATTCCGCTGTATATGTAAAGACGGGTGGAACATCTGTTCCAAAGGCGGCTCACCTTGTTGTCTTTTTTTTCTTGAGCTGCGAAGGAAAAAAAATATGCCTCTGCACAAAACATGCAGGCATACACACGGATAAACACAGCGCAAAACCTCCTTGGAAGGCCACCCCCATCTGCCTTTAATAACATTTTCTGATTGCGTGGCTAATCTTTAAAAGATCTGCATCTGTTTTCCTTATGTGCTGTAACAAAGCAGCAAAACCGCAACCCGTACACAGACCCTCGTACGGTTCTCCCTGTGAGAGCTGGGAAGCAGGCCTTCAAACGGTGCCAGGCTGTTGTTGTTTTCACTATATTACTATAAACTGCCTTGAAATGCCTTTTAAACCTAACTCTGAAATAAGTTTTATTCATGACACCTACAAGGGATGGCATTATACATGAGTAAACGGAGTTGCGTGCAAATTGACTTTCCGTCCTCTGTCGTTCTTCCTGACACACAGGTCCACCTTACATTCTCTCCGGAAAGAGCAGAATTGGGGAAAGGTTGATGCTCCGTTGTTTGAGCGAATTCAGCGGCTTCCAGAAGCTTCCCCACTGACATGCATGCGGTGGACCTGGCTCATTCCTTGACATTTCCCTTCTCTTCCTCTTATTTACTTATCAGGCGCACATTATGAAAAGTGCTCGTAAAAACTCCCTAATGCTGGCGGGAGGATTTGGAAGTCGCCTCCTCCGATAATAAATATCCATCCGTGATTGCACGGGATGGCTTTAATTGCCGGTGCGTCTCTATGGCAACTGAACAAAAGCCTGACCTCAGTATACATGGCGTTCCTCCATCCGCTTTTTCCCAGGAGGTGGGAAACGAATTCAAGGTTGCTAATGGAAAACCTCTTCCAGGCGGCCTTTTTGATTTGCCCAGCGACTCCCAGATTAAAAAGAAGCAGACTTGGAATTCACCAGGGGGGGGGAAAAAGAAAGAAAAAGAGAAGAAAAGAAGAAAGTAAAGTGATGCTAGATCTTGGAAACATTTCAGCCAAATATTTTCCATATTTCTTCAAGGGAACTTTGTACCCTGGGGAATCTTAACGCAAGACTACAAAAGCTGAGGAAGAGAAATCTAAGATAATGAGATCCATCTTGAAGAATGGAATTAATGGGATGAGACTCTAACAAGGCTTGTAAAAGTTACTTTTTGGGAGGTCTTCGCTCTCTGAATTGCCCAGATAGAGAGGCCGCCATGCTCCTAAGAAATGGAAGTTTTGTATCTCAATACATTAAAGGGAATGATGTTTACCCTGCAATAACTTTCCACTTCCTAGCGAACAAGCCAGGGTTGGTTTTGCATTACTCTGATTGGTTTGCATAACTATTGTTATCAACAATCCTACTGAATCCAGGATCGGCAAACTTGTCCCCGCATTTCTGTACTTTTGCAACCTCATGTTGGGCTAGTCAGTCACTTGGGAATGGAAGGTTGTGGATTCAGAAAATGCATAGCACTGCGTGTTTTGTGAACCATGCTGGATAGTCAGCTGTTTAGGCGCTGGATTGTACACCCAGAGGTTGACAGTTCAAGGCCCCCTTGGGCCGTCTTGACAGGGACTGGACTGGATTAATCAAGTGCAACTTTATGTGGCAGAGACCAGATCTTAGAAATGATGATGATAATGAAGAAGAAGAAGAACAACAACAACAACAACAACTGCTGGACAGCTCAGTAATTTAGGCATCTGCCTATAGAATCAGAGGTCCTGAGTTCAATTCCCCACTGGCCTGCCTTATTATTTTATGTATTTATTTATTTATATAGCTTGTATGCTGCCCACTACCCAAGGGTCTCTGGGCGGCTCACAATCAAAGTAAACAATTCAAATAATTAAAACATCAAATTGCAATAAAAATACAACAATAAAACATTTAAATACAATAAATACAATGTATTAAAATACCACACTAAAATCACCATCAGGACCCACAATAATCAGTTAAAAAACGTCTGGAACATCATTGTTTTTACCTAGCGCCAGAATGTCATTATGTATTTATCTTTTATTTTAGAGTATTTTTACCCCGCCTTTCTCCTTGGAAAAGGACCCAAGGCGGCTGGACTGGATTATCCATAAGGTCCCCTCCAGCTCTGCAGTTTTTAAATTATTATTATTGCTGTTCATAGGAACTCCGGATTGATTGCAAATAGAGAAGGGCCGCTCTGGTTACTGCAAATGCAATGCATTCCAATTAAGTGGGGCGAGAGCGTGTGGGGCTGCTTGCAAAGGACGATGCCCACGGATTAGGAGAGGGCAAGCCCCCACTTTCGCCCCCATTTTCCCTCTCTCTCGGGCCTAGTCTTCCAAGGTCAAGCCTGCGGGGCCATGGTTGCTAAGGCCCTCCTAGGTTGCCCTTAGTAACCGGTCACCGGAAAGGAGGGAGAACCGGAAGCGGCGCCCCTTTCGAACTCTCGCGAGAGGGACGGCGGCCCAGCCGCGGCGGCGGCGGCCTCTCTCGCGAGAGTTGGGCTCTCCGAGGGGCGGGCGCAGCCGGTGAGTGACAGGCGAGGTGGGCGCGGGCGGCGGTGGAGGGCAAGATGGCGACGGAGGGTGACTTAGGGAGGAAATGGGACCGGTGTTTGGCCGACGCCGCCGTCAAGCTGGGTAAGGGGGCCGGAGGGTCGAAGGAGGGGACTCTGTGGGGAGGGGAAAGCGAGCTGGGAAATGGGGGGGGGGGGCCCCCCCAACGGGGGGACTCGGAAGGGTTAGCTTTCAACACGTTGTAGCAGTCATCATCATCATCATCATCATAGCAGCAGCAGCAAGAATATTGACATTATTCATGCTGCAATAGTAACAGCATTAAAGGCGATTCAATAATAGCATGCATACTGCAATAATAATAATAATAATAATAATAATAATAATAATAATAATAATAATAATAATAATAATAATAATAATAATAATGGTACTAAACCCATTGCAATAATAAGGTTAGCATTAAGCACATTGCAATAATGTCATTAAACACACTGCAATAATCATAGCACTTTAAACACGTTTGCCATAATAATATTAGTATTAAACACATTGCAATAATGTCGTTCAACACGTTGCAATCATAATAGCACTAAACACGTTTGCCATAATAATATTAGCATGAAACACACTGCAGTAATAATATTAGTATTAAGCACATTGCAATAATGTCGTTCGACAAGTTGCAATAATAATAGCATTGAACATGTTGCAATAATAATATTTGCACGAAGCACATTGCAATGATGTCCTTCAACAGGTTGCAATAGTAATAGCGCTAAACGCGTTGCAATAATAATATTAGGATAATGCTATTGCATGAAACATGCTGCAATAATATTAGCGCTAAGCACGCTGCAGTAATAACATTAAACACATTGCAATAATATTGTCATTAAATATATTGCAATAGAATCATAATCATAATAAATCATAATCATAACACTAAAATGTTGCAGTATTAGTATTAGGCATGCTGAAATAATAATAGCATTAAACGTGCTGCAGTGATCATCTTAGAACTGCAGAATTGGAAAAGGTCCTGTAGTCCAGCCTCACTGAAATGTTGAAGCCTGGTCAAAAGTAGATTCCGCTGTATGAAAAACAATAGGGAAAAGCGGTGCCCTTACAAAAGTTGTTATCCGCCTTTGCTACATGTAAATGTTTCTCTTGTTTTGCTGCTCAGTGGGGTCCCCGTAATAACATCTACGAATTATATTTTGCTCAGCAGCAGTAGTTTATGAAAAAGTTGCAACCTAGTTGCCAAAACAGCAACAACACGGGTTGTTGTGATCTTTGTTTCAACCTGCACCCTCCCCATTTGTGTGATCTTCAGGAGAGGTCCTTCCGGGAAGGCTGCAGTTTCTTGGCCCATAATTCTAAGCTTAGATTGCCAGTGACAAAGGACTGTGGGAGTTGTGGTCCAAAACATCTGGACGGCAGAAGTTTGGACATGCCTGCTTTAAGGCCTAGCAGTACCGTGGAGAGTGCTTGGTGTCCCCTACCCTCACCCTGGGAAGGGCCTATTAAAACAGTGGCCTTCCCAAGAACCCTGGATTGCAACTCCCATCAGCAAACAAACAGATCTATCAGATGTTGCAAGGCAGGGCAATGCTTTACTTCCGTATCCTGGAATTCTCATTAAGGGACGGGAGGAAAAAAAAGTTTCCCACAGTTCTTTCAAGACAACCTGAGCTGCTGGCCATGAACTGCCAACCACACGGGCATGTATCAGTTCGAAGTTGCACAAGCCGCCCTTAGGCTGTTGTGCCTCAAGTTGGCAGTGAGGGTGAGGTGTCTGTTGATGGCTGTTCCCAGGCATAGGAAAGGCACTTTCAGGTTTCACCTTATAGAACTTGTTTACCTGCAACATGTGGCGTTTAAGAAGAAAACACGATCAGGAGTGAGTTTTGAATTGCCAATGAGCTAATATCTGATTTATGCTTGTCGGTGCAGTTTTCAGCTCTGCTGTTCTGCGCCGGTAATAATTGGACCTTAATTGGACAGGTGGATTGCAATCAGGCAGCGTGAGAACATGGCGTTCTTAGTGGGATGGAGATCACGAACTTTGCCGGAGCCTCTCAGGGAGAAGCTACCGACGCCCATGCCTAGCCCTGGGTCCTAGCTTACTTATTTCAGAGATTTCTACCTTGCCTTTCCTTCTTAAAATGGAACCCAAGGTCACTGAGCCTGCACCAGCCTTCTGGGAGTTTTCAGATCTTTTGGCCTAAGTTTCCCACGATTCCAGATCGCTGATGGTTTGGCCTCAAGGTAGTAGAGGATGCCATTTTGGGGCCAGGTAGGCTTAAATATCCAGGGTGCCCTCGTGTCAACTAGTACCCCTGCCAAAAATAATCCCCTAACGGGTGTGTATGCTCCTCTCTGTCTTTCTCTGTCCCTCTCACTCTGCTGATGTGTTCCTCGTGAGGATTAGGCTCTCCCCTATTGCACAACGAATTTTCTCACCCGCTGAGTCCTGGCAGGAGTTTCTCACTGCCTGCTGAAGTGAGTCAGTGTCGTGTCTGGGCACAGGCCCTTGGCCCAGAGTAGCAGCAATGATCCTCAGGTAAATGGATCAGGAATCAATACACCCGTGTATTGAGCTGGGGCTGCAACTCCAAAGCTAGGCGTAAATCAGCAATTATCTGTAAGGGGAGTACCAGAGTTTGGGTGCCACCCCAGAGAAGGCCCCGTTTGTGGTAACAACCTGACCCGAAGGAGCTTGTGGGCCCAGGAGGAAATCCTTCCAGGTGCCTCTGCCTCACAGGCAGTCTGTTCTTCGTCCCTGGTGAACGCAGCACGAACCTGACCCGACTGACAGGATGTTTGGATGTAAGGCACCTTCAGCGGAGGTGGCTGCTTTGGTGCCCGTTGTGAACCTGCAGGAGTCGCCGTTCTGGGAGCGGTGTGGTCGGTGGATGTGCTGAGGGCAGCCCTCCACCCAGAACATTTAAGACACGCACCCCTGTCCAGCATCCACTGCGCCTGTTTCCTGAGTGATCGGGAACTGGTCTTAACCTGACAGGGAAGCCATGCTATTGCAACCCTCTCTGTTAATTTACTGTAATGGCCCAGCATCTTAATCCAGTTGTCCCTGGCAAGGCAAGGCCTGGCAAAGCACACCCACCCGCCTCTGTTTCATGAATACCTGGATCGTTTGGAAGGGATATTAACAGTTGCTGGATGTGTCTCGACTTGACCGGACAAAAGCTGGCAAGCTCGTCAAGTGTTTGCTTCTCCTTGGGGGGTGTGGGGAAAAGAGGCCCACAAATGTACCTCTAATCCTTCCTTTGTTTCGGCACCTGAAACTCCCGTTTGATTCATAGGTGCTCTGGGCGTGTCGTGACCATCCCTTGCGCGCTCCTTCTTGTCCTTTGGCACTTGGCCTTGGGGGGGGGGAACGGTTCCACGGAGCGGCCCAAGACGACCCTGCACCGAAGAGCAGCAGGCGCTGAAGGCAGCAAAGAGCCTTCACGAAATATTCACCCCCATCAGACTCCGGCCGAATCCTGTCTGGTGACAGGAGGAGCGTTTCCCCACCGACTCCAGGCGCTGAGAACTCTTTCCTCCTCCTCTTCTGGAGCTTGTTTTGGGGGGGGGGGGGTGTTGCAGCAGGAGAGGCCAGGAAGGTCTGCCACCAGGAGACCTTTGGGGTCAGCCCTCCCCCCCCGCCATCATTCCTTCTCTTGTTTGTTTTCCTTGTAAGGGAGAGCTTTGATGTTTTATTGTTACGAAGTCAAAGCCGGGCTCTCGGAGGTGCCGGCCTTGAGTGGAAACAGCTGCCTCGTTCCCACATCCTTTTGGTCAGGTGGGAGCCCTCCCCCCCTTTTTGTTTTCCAGAGGGACAGCCGCGGTGGCACTATCCCTGTCAAAGCCAGCGTAGAGGACCTGGGCTACCTTTCAGTGGGTTTGGCTGGCCTCTTCCATCCACTTGTCTCTGGGTGCCCAGCACAGTCAGGAACAGGTCTGTCTTGGTAACTAGACCATTCACCCGCTGGGCACATCTTTTGCGTGAGACTCGTTTATTCCATCAGGGCTTGCTCTGGAGAGGGGCAGGGTATCTCGCCTCTGTGCAGGCACGGTCCGTTCCCAAGAAAGGACAGCTCGCCCTTCCTGTTGCTTCCGTGGCGATGACCACCAAACCACAGCAGCTTCCACGTGGCATGGAAAATTATCCACAGTAACAGTTTCCTGAATCAGACCAGCTTTAGGAATGCTGGCAGGGCCCTTTCCAGGCAGGAAACACGAAAACCAGACGATGCCATCAGGTTCACCCCGCCGGGCCCTTTTTTAAACTGACACCTTCTTCTCTTGGCTGGTTGAAATAATTATTTTTTCTGCTCATCGACTTGGGATCCCAGCCGGCCTTCCTCAGAAGAGCAGCGTGAGGTCCTGGAGAGCTGCGGCAGCGAGGCCTCGGGTCAAGGGGCCAAACAATTTCAACGTTTGACAGATCTTTGCAGATGGTAATTTGTTTTTAGAGCGGATAAACACCCTCACAGCCCAGCACCAACTGTCCCAAGGAGATGTTGCAGTCCTCCTTCGGGACCTGGTGCTTCCTAGAGAACTCGGCACAGATCGTACAAAACGGAGAGAATCAGAGCTCAGAAGCAACTGATGGCAACAAAAACAACCCGTTCCTTATAGTTAATCCCCCTTGCCACGTAGTGACCTTGTAACTCCATTACAGTGAGATTCAGGGAGATCCAGGGATAACTTTTCTGGTCCTAGCAAAAGCCAAGATGTTTTACAGCCATGAGATTCTTGGCCTCACTCTAAAACTTGCTTTTACACGGACAGAAACATAACATAACTGAGCCACAGAAAAAGGACCTGCTTTATCTACGTTGGAGAAACAGGAAAATACAGCTGAATTTTATGTAATATAGCAGGAACGGATGACTTAAGAGGGTAACCTTCCATGACGTTTCAAAGTGGCTCCCGAAGTCCGTGTCCTCTTGGCTAATACCCCCCCTCCCCGCCCGTGGCTGAGAATCAGCTTCCGGTATCTCCCCATCTTGGGACGCATCCCAGTTTTAAATCTGCCCACCCGGGGCCGCGGGGCCGACCAAAATCAGGAGGGCAGGTCATCGGATTTGGCTTGTATTAAGCCGAGCAGAATAACATCTAAATATTATGATTAAGGCTTCCTTTAAAACGCGTCCACAAGGCAGTAACCCGAGATCTCCCCCTTAATCTCTTTCTCTTCCTCTCCCGGAATCCCCCTTCCTGAATCTGGCAGGAATTATTTTAAGATGCCATGAGAAAAAAAAAATTCCCAAGACCCATCACTTAGTGGCTGACCGGACAGCCTTTGGAAAACCCATTAGGAGAACTTGATCTCAGTCCACCACGAAACCTTTCCGGCTGTCCTCGGCCCCATCGTTCTCCGTCGGTGCGGCCCGCCTCACAGGGTTGGCAGGGAGGACGCCTGTAAAAGAAGGTAGAAACCAAGAAGTACAGTGGGGCTCCAACAAAGCAAGGCAGGCTGGCGGTGTGTAAACCCGCGTGTCATAGAAACATGCACGTCGATGTAAACAGGTCTAAACATAAGCAGTACATAATACCGTTTATGGGAACCGGTGGGGGGGGTCTGTTGCCAATCGGACCAGCACCTGCTGGGGGCTTAGTCCTCCCTTAGGTTCTCCCGAACGGCCAGGAATCTGGAAGTTTTGAATTAGGCACGATTGCAGTGGATCGGGAGCAACCTCTCTTAGGTTCTGGGAAAAGTTAGATTTGCTAGTTGCATCTTTAAAAAGAAAAAAGAAAAAGGGGTGTGTGGGGGGGGGAGCAGTGGACCTCCCAGGAGTTCCTGGTTTTGGGGAGCTTACGTCTTCACCCGGAGGTTGTATTCCAAGTTGGAAAAAGTTACTTTTTTGTACTGGGGCTCCTTAAAGCAGGGCGACACCTGAGAAGTGGAGTCGCTCTCCCAAGGCCCGCCGCTCGGGTTTCCAGAGACGCTGGAAGGTGGTTCTTCTTCTCCCTGCCAAAAGAGGTTGCCTGGCCATACAGGCTGCCTCTTCTCTGTGCTGAACCAGAACCCTTCTGGTTCAGCACAGGGAAGAGGCGAGGCGGCCCTTTTGGGCGGATGGCCTTCACAGGTCCCAGGCTGGTCAGGCACACTCCGTTTCCTTTTGAGGGTGGGGATGACGACGACGAGGCCATTGCTCCTCCAAAAGGCCTCCCACCTGACCGAGAGGGACATGGGATGGGGGGGGGGTTTCAGTGGCAGCTGTTTCCACTAAAGCTGCGGCACCTCCAGGCTAGCCTTTTAACTCCATAACAATAAAACATGAAAGGTCTCGCTTACAAAGCAAACAAAACGGGCCAGGAATAAAAGCCAGCGAGGGGTCCCCCCCCCCCGCCGCCTGCTGGGAGGGAGGAGAAGGAAAGGGAGCCCACTCCCCCCCCTTCTCCCTAGCCACTTCCATCGCTGGGCTTTAGAAAGACAAGAAAAGCAAAACGCCAACCATGAAACCCTGGTTTGCCTCCTTTAAAGTCCTGTCCTAGCTTGGAAAGAGTTGCTGGTGGTTACTTCCTGGGGGGGGGGGATGGGGGGACCAGCAACGGTGTCAAGGGTTGGGCTGATCTCACCTGAACCTGGAAGCTTAAACCGGGAAGGGGAGGGGGGGCTAGGATGAAAGGGACCCCCAGAAGCCGTCTCTGGGCCACAGGTTCTCAACCTTGGGTCTGCCAGATGGTTCTTGGACTGCCACTCCCAGGAGCCTTTTCCCCACCAGCGGAGCTCCCCTGGGGTTCCTGGGAATTCCTGTCCACGAGCGTCTGGGGGACCCCGAATTGACCCACCTCCCTGCCGGTGGAAGGCCCCTCCCTGCCAGAGCAGAGCATCTTCGCCCCACCTTTTTCCATTCCATTCTCAAAGCGAGGTTTGCGGCTGCCGGGCGCTGTGCTCAGAAACGCTTTGGTTGGCTTCTTCTCTTCGCTCGCCACCCGCCAACCCCGCAAGTTCACCCTTTGCTTCTTTGCCTTGCAGGTGCCGGTTTTGGGCTGGGCGTGGTCTTCTCGGTCGTCTTCTTTAAAAGTAAGTGGCCCTCGGCTCTCTCGGGGGCTCGCATCGGCTCCCACTCCCCGGAAGACTGAGAAAGGGGGCGCTTCGAGAGACAAAGCCTTTGAGCCGTGGAGGGCCCCTAGACGCCAGGCCTCTTGCTAGTCCCCCCACACTTAACCCCCTTGAGATGTTTGGACAATCTCTCCCATCAAGCCAGCCCTTGTGGCCTCACGGTCAGGGATGCTGGGAGAGGTAGGTGCAACACACACACACACACACACACACACAGAGAGGGTTTGGGGTTGGCCTAAACCTCTCTGAGCCGCCTTGCATGGCAGACACATCCCAGCCTACCAGAGAGCTTTCATCCCCAGGCAACGGGTTCAGGTTGGTTTTCTCCCTCCTCACATGAGAATCAGCCTGGTGGGCCCCATTGCACCCAGGTCGTCGGCTTCAGCTGCTGTCTCGCCAAAGACCACCAGGTTTGCTTCCTCCAGGGTAAGAGATCTAGGATGACATCCAGCCCGGTCGGCCACCGTTGCCTTGCCTGAGGGTCCATGACTTCCATTCAAGTCCTTTGAACATGGAGGGGTTCCCTCAGGGGGCCTCAGGCGCCACTGAAGAGTTCCACATTGCTTAAGAGGGCTGTATTTCAGGGGTAAATTCCTGCTGTGGGTTTCCTGCACCGCCGAGGGTTGGACTAAATCACCCCTGGGTTTCCCTTCCAAGCCCACCATGTTCTGATTCTTTTTATTCCGTTTGGTTTCCATCCCACCTTCTCTTCAAGCCAGGGACCTAAGATGGCAGCGACTTATTCCCTCCCCTCTGCTGGTCCTCGTTTAGAGATGGCTTAGTTACCTTTTTTGTAAACAATGATCTTTCCCGGAAGGTACCTCTGCTATTTTCCTTTACTGAAATAAACATTGTTTTGTTGAAAAGTGGGGGGGGGGAACACCCCCCACCCAATGAACTACGAGCTCCCAGGGAAAATCTGCAGAAGGCCTTCCTGCCGCCTGCGACTCTATAAACATTTTAAACATGTATTTACACAAATCCCTTATTTCTGTTTATAAAACGCTGACAACCATCTTGAGTTTTCAAACACGACGCGGCGGCCCGTTTTGAGACCTGGCTTTTCTACCCCCCCCACCCCACCCCCACCCCATACATGTTGTGGGAGTCAAGGCCTCCACAGTCTAAAAGGGAGGGAGGGAGTCCGCAGAAGACAAAAAACCAGCCAGTGCAAAAAGAAAAGAAAAAAATCTTGTGCGTGGGTGGCCAGATTTCCCGATAGGATTCAAACAGGAGGGCTTCGAGAAGTGTCCCCCCCGGCCGCTCCTCGTTTGGTGAAATCACTTTTCAAAAGTGCAGGGTGTTTACAAGGGGCATTGCCACTCTATCCATCCTTTTCTGCTTTCTGAAATAGTTCCTGGGGAGGCAAAGATTCTCCTATGGCCCCCAAATTATATTGTTCGCACACATGCACTAGAGCAGTGGTTCTCAACCTGTGGGTCCCCCCCAGATGTTCCTGGACTGCAACTCCCAGAAGCCTCCACCATTCGCTGTGCTGGAAGGGGGTTCTGGGAGTTGCAGTCCAGGAACACCTGGGGACCCACCGGTGGAGAACCACTGCACTAGAGGATCTTGACATGTGCGCTTCATCTCCCATCTTTCAGCTAGGGTGACCTAGGCCCAGAGGGAGCTGCCTTCCCAGTGTCCCTGGTGCGTCCACAGCAGAGGAGAAGTCGGTTTTTTCACACACCGTGCCCTGATTTGTAGCTTAATAATCTCTTGGCTCCTCCGCCATGCCCTCCGCAAGGGATGCCCTTCCTGTTGAGCCTCACGGATCCTCCCGGGTTCGGGTTCTAAATGCCCTTCCTTGATAACTAACGTTCTTTCCCCCTCTCTCTGTCCCTCTTTTTCAGGGAAGACCTGGCCGCTGGCGTTCGGATCCGGGATGGGGCTAGGAATGGCTTATTCCAACTGCCAGCACGACTTCCGCTCTCCTTACCTCCTCCACGGGAAATTTGTCAAGGTGGGTCCATCTTGACCGGGGGGGGGCATTAATTTCAGAAATGGCTATGAGTTTGGGGGAATCGTTCCCCCGATATGGTTTTGTTGGTTCGGAGATGGTCACCTAGTTTTTATGGGGACCTTAGGGTGGGACACAGAGGCTGTCTAATTCAGACATCATTTGCTCCGTGTTTCCTCCCATCTCCTGCGTGTGTGATGTCCTGTCTCCTAATGATACCTGTCCCATCCAGTGCAAAGTCGAACAGAAACCCTGATCTCAGTGGAGCCCGAAGCAGAGCGTAGCCGACCTTCCACCTAAGTTCGAGTTCATGCCTTTGGCCTTAACTTGGGATTCAGGGTCTGGAAGTTGAGTCAGGGCTACTGGGCTTCTTTTTTGAGAGATAGAAATATTTCGCTGTTCATCCAAACAGCTTCATCGGTCTGAAGCTGTTCGGATGAACAGCGAAACGTTTCTATCTCTCAAAAAAGAAGTCCAGTAGCCATGACTCAACTTCCAGATAAACTCACCTGGATGACTGAGAATCTTCACAGACATTTTGGATCCAGGGTGTCGTCTGTCCCTGCTCCTCCTCCTCTTTTGTCCCACCTGTCTCTTGGCTGGAGGTTGTTCTCTGCAGTCTTGTATACAGGACTTAGGCTGGCCTCCTCCAGCGGGACTCAGAGCAGCCTGTGGCGAAGAATCAATGTAGACTTGAAAACCCAGTTTGAAAAAGCATGCCCTCCAGAAATCAAGTGGCCCTGATTAAGAAGGCCTGGCCGCCGGCAGAAAGCCCACGCAGAGGCGCCAGCCTCGTCACTGCCAGCCGGGATTTCCCCGAGTCCGGGAGTGCCCGTGGACCCTTCTCCCGGGGGAACATGGGTCTCGTAGGCAAGCACATCTGGAGCGCGTTGGGTAGGATCCATCTATTAACAGAATTCTAATGAAGAGATTAATTGACTGTTAGGATGGAGAGTTGTGTGGCAGCCTGGTGTCATCTGTTTTTTTTTTTGGGGGGGGGGGAGGCTCTGGTTCTTGTGGCCGGGGGTGGGGGGGAGGACACGACTCCAGACCCCTTCAGCTGCCTGCATCCTGAACTGCGTCAGCATTTCCCGCAGGGTTGCAAAACAGCTTTTAAAAAAAAAAAAAACAAGGAGAGGGAGTGGGGGGGGGCTTTGTGGAACACAACGCTCCCACGGCCCTGCAGGCTTGGGGGATCATGGGTTTCGTAGTACAAACCGGCAGCTTGCCCGGATGTGGGCCTAACGGTCTTCTTTCCCCGACAGGAGCAATGACCGAGGGCCGAAAGAGACACGGGTGGCAGAGGAACGAAGACGCTCTGGCTGATTCTGCGGAGAATCCGGGCGTGAGTCCTTCGGAAGCCCCTCCTCCCTCCCTGGCAAGCCGCCGTTGATGCCTGACACCGTTTGTTTTTTTGTACCTTCTTTTTGTTGGGGGACGTGGGGAAGAAACTCCAGCCAACAAGGTGCTGTTTCGGGGAAACAAAATAATAATAATAATAAAAATAAAAATACAAGGCACATGCATGCACGCACAGCTCTCTACCCCTTTCTTGGCTGGTCCTCTTTTGTGTACGGAAAGGGGGATGGGGGGGGTCCGGAGTGGTGGCGGGGGAGGCTCTTCTCCGTTTGAACTCTGCAGCTGCAGCCACCTGGTTAAGCTCCGGTCGGGAAAAGCCTCCCACTGACAGCTGCCCTCGTCTCCTCTCGGAAGGTTTACCCTTTGCATTTAATTTTTTTAAAAAAGCCTTTCCGCCCCATAGATCACCCCACGTCTCGTGTTTTATCTCTGCTGGCAGAGCTTTTGTCGAGAAACGCATCCCCTCTGGCAGCAAAGCAGCCCCCCCCCCAAACGGGGCTGTGCAGGTTTTGCCCTGGCGTATCCTTTCCTCTCCGGCCAATTCTTGTTTTCCTGTATTTCTTCCTCCCCTTGGCTTGCCCTCGGTTCCTTTATTCAACCAGCAAGCCTCTTTTCCTCCCAACACCAGGTGCCAGGGGGTTCTACGGTATAGCTAGAGAGTGTGTGTTTCTCAGGAATGCCTGATAAACACGAAGGGACCGTTAAACCATTGAGCGCAACCAAACTGAATCCGGCTAAAACATCCCTGTTAAAATAATTTCTGGAAAACTTCTCTGTACCTGTCTTATCTGTCGTGCGTCTAACTTCGCTCCCTCTCTCGCCGGCCCCGTTGCCCCTCTGCCCATCTTTCCGTGCATCTGGTGCTGCCCAGTATAATCGTGGGGCTCTCTTTCCACACCCACCCTGCGAGGTAGGCTGGAAGGCGTGATCCAGCCCAAAACTCCCACAGAACCACGAGAAGAAAATTATGTCAGTCCTTGTCTCAGGAAATCCGGCCTCTCCTGGTTGCCCTCAACCTGATCCCAGCAGACTGGAGAGTGAGCAGACCCAGATAGATCTTCTTATCTGGAAGAGGGAAAGCAGAACACACGGAAGGGTGCTTTTAAAAAAACATTCAAAAAGAAGATGTGGAACACTCAGAAAGAAGACGTCGGGAAGGTCCTGCAGTAAATCAAGAGCAGAGATCAACCAGATCCTTTCTGGGAGGCTTAACCGATTACGTCAGGGGACGCTCATGTTGATTTGAGCAGGGCAGGGCTGCAGGGCTTGGCCCGTGTGAGGGCAAGGCGCCCCGCAGTCGGAAGGCTAGCATGTTGTGGCAGACCAAACGACCTGCAACACTCCTTTTCTAACTGAGGGGTGCAGCTGGAGCATCCCGGCTCCCCTGGACTTTTGGGGTAGAGGCTTTTCTGTCGGCCCATGACCCCACAGGGCACGGGCTTCCCATCAAGGGGGCAGTGACAATGTCCAGAAAATACAGGGAATGGGGTGTGGGGGGGTTGGATTGCCACATCTCTCCTGCCTGGCCCAGGCTCGGCATGCTGCCAGAAGGTTTTTGTTTTCAGGGGGAGGTTTTGTTTAGCTTTTTGGCAACCTACAGTCAGGTGCCAGCTTAGGAGGCGCGGTGGTTTCCGAACCTGTCTAAATAAACAAGACCGGCGGGGGGGGGGACCTTTTGTTTTGTTGTTTTTAACTCTGCCATGGCATCCATGTAGGATCATCGGAATCGAGGGCTGGGGAGGTGAGACACCCACCCACCCCGTAACGACCCTGAGGAATGTTAAAAAGTTTCGTCCAAGGCTCATCTGGAAGCAATCACCTCCTCCCCCGACTCTGAGCCAGCCCTGGTTGGCTTTTAAAATATTCTCCGAAGCGTCTTCCACCACCAGCACCCTCATTAAATGGAGGCACACGGGTTTGGTATCGGGAAACCCATCGGCGATGGAGGGCAATCTCAGTTTTTTATAAAAATAAAAATAAAAATGGGGAACTTGATCCAAAGGGGGAACCAAGCTCTGAGCAGAAGGGGTGTGTTTTGGGGTGATTCCCCACCCCACCCCCAGCCAGCAGTGGTCTTAATTACTCCCTCCGACCCCCATGTGCTGCAGGCTGTCTGGGACGGCAGCCTGGAGCCGTCTGTGGAAGGGAGGCATTGGACGCAGGGTGCCCCGTTAGAGAAGGCTTGTCCTCAAGAGGGTCCCATCCAGACCTGCGGTGGAGGAGGGAAAGAGAGGCAGGATTGAAGGCAGCATCGCAAGGGGTCCGACCCAGGGGGTGCATAAAGTAAAGCAACAGGTGGGACCTCCAGTTGTGGCTTCTCTCTTCCTAGCCTGAGCACCCCACCCCACCCCACCTCCCAGCTTGCGAGGAGTAATTAATCCATTCATTACCACTTCCTCGGCCCCTCTGCACTCTTTCCGGCTTCCAGACTGCCCCCCCTCCATGCCAACACGAGAGAGTGCAGAGAGAGAGCATGGAAGCCCAGCGAGCGAGCGAGCGCCACATACCAATGCGCTGAGAGAGGCCGGCCGGCCGGGCCACCCACACGGTCAGCAGCGACCGGAGAGTCAGATAGAAAAAAGGGTAGCGAGAAGGTGGGTGAGCACAGAGAGGTATATGGGAGGGGAGAGTCATTTACAGCAGACCCGCTGTGGGGTGCCCCCTGCCCCCCCATCTGGAAATAGACCTTACCCACTTCCCCTCTCACACACACACACTACAATTCCGCACCTCCTTGCTTTCTCCCTGCAGGGAGAGCAAACCCTTAAGTTCTACCCACAATTTGCAAAATGCTCCCCCCCTTTTTTGGGGGGAGGTGTCCTTTAAAACCGCAGGTCTGAACACTGCGACAAAAGCCCTGGGCTGGCTAGCCCAGGAATGGCACCGCTGGCCGTTCCACGATGCCCGCAACCCTCCTGTCCTTGGCCCCAGCTCCAGAGGCTCCAGGCTGGAGGAAGGCGTCCCCAGTCCAAAATCATGGGGATGGGGAGAAGCGTTGGACGGTTTTGGATCTGGTTCCTTCTAGCTCAGGACGGCAGGACTGGGTCACGGGCGGCTTCAGGCGGAATCCTTCCCAAGACCGACCGGGCTGTGCGTTGCAGCCCCCGATCCACGAACTAGGCAGACCCCGGCCACGTTTACCTCCAGAAATCGGACAGGAAAAAAGTGGCTCATTGTGTGTGTGTGTCAATACCGTTTGTGGGGTCTCTGCAGAAAGCAGGCGAAAGGGGGCTCTGATTCTGCTCCGGCTGGCGGGAGGCAGCCTCCTTTGGAGGCCCCTAAAAGGACCGCCTTGGCACCCCTGCTGCTGAGCCACATTCCTCAGCCCAGATGTTTCTACGCCACTGCTTCTTGGAGAGAGAAATACGTTCCAGCTGGTGGCTGGGATCCACTCGTGCCCTCATCCTCGGGGGGCACCTCTTTGCAAAGACATCCATGCAACTCCAGGCTCCAGCAACAGATGGAGGGAGGCACTGCCTCAGGCGGCAGAGGCAGAGGGGGGTGGCGTCAATGGGACACACACACACACACACACACACACACACACACACACAGCTGTTCTGCACCAGACTTTTGGCCACTCTTTCAGGGGCCTCCCAGAACACATGTTCCCCAGATGCCCCCCCCCCAAAAAAGCACTCTGTCCCCCTCAGACCGGGTCGACCCCCCCCTCACTCCATCTTGTGGCGGGGAGTTCCACAAGAATCCACGACGCGCTCACTCTCAGCGTCCGTGATCAGCACCAACCAGTGGGTCCAACTTTAGGCCCTTCCCTACGACGCAGGCTCTTTAACGTGATGATGATCTCGGGCCAGGTTTTCGCTTAAAAACTGACCCACCTTGAAGGGATGTTTGGAATCTTATTCCAGGGCGTAAGTTCCTTTCCAAACACTGCCTGATAACAGGAAGGAACTACATTTTTTTTTTTTGAAAACGAACTTCCCATGTTTAATTCTCCCCGAACAGGTGCTTGCTTCAAAGCTGGGCGTGCCATTTCAAAATCCGGAGGGGCCCTTTGGAGTCAGGATCGAGTCCAAAAAAAGAAAGAAAGAAATCATAATAAAAATCTGTTCTTTTCCTCTTTCTAACAAGCTTTTTTTTTCTTTGTTTGTTTGTTGTAAATCCCTTTTTTAAAAGCTTGTACCTGTCCTTCCTGCTTTGCCAGCCCACATGGGTTCCGGTTGTGCCTCGACAAGTCAAAAAGCCTTGGCAGCAAAGCAGGCACCGGATGCAGCAAAAAAGAGGATGAGGGCACCTGAGCTATTGGGTGGGATGTGTAAATGCCACACAGGAGCCCTGCAAAAAATGCCCAATGAGTTATTGGCTAATTACGCTTCAAGGCCACCTTTCCCCCTACAATGCGTGGTTGTTCTTCCTGCTCGATCCTCCTCAGAGCCTTGCAAGGTAGGCCAAGCAGGAAGAGACAGGGCCACCGAAAAAGAGGGACCCAATTTGGCCTCCGTCTCCCAAGTCTAACCACTACACCGTATTGCCTCCGTCGCTCTACCCACGGTGGCCCACTGGAAGCCCTCAAGCCAAAATGGGTCAATCTTTCAGCAATCTTTCCCTGCAGTCTACCTGCCTGCGGCAGTCAGATAGACTGCAGTTGCACAGTGAGGCTTCTCCTGGGCCACGCAGCCGACGGGACCGGTCGGCCGTTTGCTGGAAACCAACCCACCGGGCCAATGAAGGGCTGAGCCACCCAAGACAGATTGCTGACTGAGGCCAAGCACAAGTACGCCAATGCCATTTCTTGCGGGGTTGGCAGCCCTTGTAGAGAGGCCATCAAGCTTATGGGCGGAGAGGGCTGAATGGAACCACCACCTCGCCGTGGAGGGTCATCCGTAGCCACGCCGGTGCCTGTTTTCTAACTCTGGGGTAGACTGTTCCTTCCTAGGGGGGAACAACCTGTGTCAAGGAGCCCCGTTCAGAGATAAGACCGCTCCGGTCCAGGGGAGGCCCACGCACGGAATGACCCCCCACCCTTTCCATCAATGGGTTCATTCCTTCCCAACTCTCTCTCACGCACGCACACTGAGCAAAAAATACCTCTTCCTCTTTTTTCTGCTTTCCTTTTTCTTTAAAAAAAAACCCTTTTAAAAAAAAATCCCAGAAATTTTGCAGGGGTTCCTTGGAGTCTCCATGGGACGACAGAGAGCAGAGATCGTAGCCTCTCCTAGATCTTGGGGTTTGGTGGGGGAACCCAACCATTTAAAAAATAAGGGCTCCATAACTCTCTCTCTCTCTCTCTCTCTCTCTCTCCTTGCTCCTTGTCTCTTGCAATATATTCAGCTCTACTCAAGAGGGTCCCCCCCCCAAAAAAAACCCACCACTACTTTTTTTCCTCTCTCTCTCTCCCTTTCCTTTCTTTTAACTGGGAGCAGCCAGAAGCCGGGGCCGGTGGGTAGAATACCCAAAGAGAGAGAGAGAGAGAGAGAGAGAGAAAGGCAGGAGGAGGAGGAGAAATAAGGGGTTGGAAAGGGAGGGGGGTTGATTTACAAGGCGTAAGGCTGCTGTCTTTTCCTCCCCTCCTTTCTCCCCCTCTGTTTCTTTCTTGAGCTTAGCCAGAAGTGATGTGAAATCCTCAGTGCAAACTCCCTTTTCAGCCGTCCGGAGTTCAGAAGGGTTGTGGGGGGGGGGGCTTTTGTGTGTGTGTCTGTGTGGGTGTGTTTTGCCCTCTCTCTTCTCCTGCAAAGATGCGGCGGCAGCGCTGGGGAAGAGGCTAGTTTTTTTTTTAATTCCTTCCAGGCTTGCAAAACAGAAAAAAACAAAACACGGCAAAACACGGCTGGGTTTTTGAATCTGATTTCTCCCTCATCCAAAACCTTCTACCAAGCAGGACTTCTGTTAAGTTCAGAACGCCTCTGCCCCTCTGAAAACTACCTGTGAAGCTTTTTTTAAAAAGCAAATTTCTTTCTCTTTTTTGTGGAGGGGGGGCGGGCCTTTCCACTCACTCCCAAGCTGGTTCTGGGTGTTTTATTTTTTTGTTTTGCTGCTGGCTTGTTGCTTCTTTAGCCCGCAAGCAGAAAACCTTCAACTCTGTTCAGATCCCTGCAAGGGTTATTTTATTTTATTTTTTCATCTCTACCTGATAAGGACAGAAAGAAATCCAGCCCTTGCTTCTGGAACTTTGGACCGTCTTCTTCTCTGGATTCCGAGATGCTCTAAAAGGACCGGACTTCCTTGGGAAAAGATCCTGCCCTGTGTTTTTTGGATTACCGAAAATTCCACAGGGGGGGGGACCAAAAACTGATCTAAAACTTGGAGTTGTGTTGTTTTTTAACCCCCCAAGGAAATAATAATAATAACACTAATTGAAGAAGCGTTGGTACGTTGTAGTTTTTTAACTACTACTTTTTTCATGGGATAAGCCTCCAGTTCACTGAATGGTAAGTAACGCTCTTCTTTTTTTTAACTTGGACAAGGGTTGCGGGCTCCCGGGTGATGTTGTCCCGACATGCGGCTGCCTGGCCAAGCGTTCTGTGTCACCCTGGAAGCTGGCAACTCCCTACTGCTGATCCAAATGAGCTTGGCTTGGCTTCGGGGGTACTTTAAAGGTTGGTGGGTTTAGTGAGTCGTTTATTTTAAAACTAAATTAATGGGAGCTGTGCTGTTTGAGAAGATGGTTTGGTGGTGGGAGTGGTGAGCTGAATAGGTGAGATCTCCTGGGATCCGGGATCCTGAACACAGACTGTTTATTAGGTGCTTTCAGCAAACTCTCTGTCAAGTTTTCAATAGAGTTCCCTTTTTGTGTTTAGGATCACAGCCTTAATTTCTCCAAGGACATTTATATTTCCAGGGGCATCTATCCCCGGTGATTGCTTCTGCTGGGCATGGCAATGCCGACATAAAACACACTGAAAGCAAAGAGATGCCTTAAGTCATTCACTCACCTAGGGTGAAGGGATGTCCCTCCCAGGTGACCCAATCAATGGGCAAAGACACATCTGTTAAGAGGAGAAGAATTACTTTTAAAAAATAAATAAATCTATTTCACATTAACAGCATGCCACGATTTTAATGCGAGGGGGTGGGCCACCTGGAAAAATCCATGGCTTCTAAATAACTATTGATAAGATTGAGGCGCCCAACAGCAAAAATGATGGCCAGTCACTTCACTCGCCTAGGGTGAAGGGAGGTCCCTCCCAGGCGACCCAAGACACATCTGTTAAGAGGAGAAGAATTACTTTTTAAAATAAATAAATAAATAAATAAATAAATAAATAATAAATAAATCTATTTCACACTAACAGCATGCCACGATTTTAATGCGAGGGGGTGGGCCACCTGGAAAAATCCATGGCTTCTAAATAACTATTGATATAAGATCAAGGAACCCAACAGCAAAGATTAGGGCATTTCAGGGAAGGTGGTAATCAGTTTTTTCTGCGTCTCTTCCTCCACCACCCTCAATGGCTGCCCTGGGCCAAAGTTGGTAAGGGTGGGGTGGGGGTGGGGTGGGGTGGGGACCCAAACCTGCCTGCCTTTCTTCCCCTATTTATCAAGTCCAGATTTTAAGTCTTCCAGCCATTCCCGGGACCCTTTCCTCTCTCTCTCTCTCTCTCTCTCTCTCTCTCTCCCCTTTTTGATGGATGATTTGAAGGAGGAGAAGTCAGAGCAAATAGAAATTAGTTGCAGATGAAACAGGGCTCAAAGGGACACACACACACACACACACACACACACACACACACACACACACACACACAC
>JAHTLZ010000121.1:1323083-1378101 GCA_023846285.1 Phrynocephalus versicolor
CACACACTTTGGAGTATTTCAAACATTTCCACCCTCCCATCCTGCCCCTTGGTCCTACAATGAGAGCAAAGAATCCGTGAAGAATTCTATTTCTGATTTTTCTTTCTTTCTTTCTTTCTATCTTTCAAGCCCCCCCCCCGCCATTCTCTGATCCGTTCCCCTCTGCCCAATTTCTTCTTCTTCTTCTTCTTTTCCTTTGCCAGCAATAAAGGGGGAGAACAGAGGAGTCGAACGGCCCAAAGATCTGAAATTAATTAATTTTGAGAGCATAACGCAGAGGCCGAGAGAAAAAGGAAAAAGAGGGGGGGGCGTTTTTTCCTACAAAGAGAAGTGAAAACAAATTTTCCGATTTCCATCCTGGCAAAAATAAAGGGACGCACAGAGAAATCTAAAATGGTTGCATATGTCCATTTGCATATTTAGAAACCTCTTTGGGTGGCTTGGTCCCTTTCAACATCCCAGGGAAATAAATCAATATTTACATACACGCCTCTTGCAACCATCCTGCATCCTGTGTATTTATCTGAAGGCATGGCCAATGCCTTTTGTTGGGTGCAGGCAATGTTTCTCCCTCTCCTGCCGAGAGACCTCTTATTTATTTTATTTTATCTCATTGCAAGAATTCTGGACAGACAGGCAGACAGGCAGGCAGATGAGATGTTAAGGGAGGCTTCTCTCCCTTAAACATGCCGGCCGTCCCTTGAGAGACGGGCAGCCCCAGCGCCACATGATTCTCTTGTGCAATAAATAAATACATAAATAAATCAAGATACGAGGCAGAGCAAAACAATTTTCACCGGCCCCAAACCAGAAAGAAAAGTTCCAACCCATTTCGGGGTGTTTTTTTGTCTAGATAACTTAATTTCTTGGCCTGTGGTTACTTCCCTAAAAAGTTGGAACTTCTCCCGTTGGCGTTTGGCAAACGTTTACGGAAAGCCAAAGGGCAGCATAATGCTTTTATTTATTTGTTTTTATAGTGGGGAGAGATCGCTCTCCAATGTTTTCCTTCCTCCTCCCCCCCACATACATCCTTTCCACCTCGATGAATTTACACGCCTGTTTGCACACCTGCCCATAAAAGAAAAGAACCATGGGAGATGTTGGCTCTTTGAGTGACTCTGGAAGAAGATAAGCCATGCAAAGTAGAGGATCCTGGGATTTGTCATTCTCCCCTTGCTCCCCCCCCCAGCCCTAAAAAGTAACTTTTTTTTTCACTCCGAGCTCTTCCTTGAACCTGCTGTTTTGGTTTATGTGGAAGAGGTTTTTGGAACGGCTCTGATGCGGATTCCTGGGAGAGAGGAAACATTTTTTAATTCCTCTCCCCCCCCCCCCCCCCTCTTTTAAACACACCTGATTGCCTCCGGCTTCGGAGGAACACAGCTGCAGAAGGGTTTAAGAGGCGAACATTTGCGTCAATGTCGGGGCCGGAATGAAAGTTCCCTGAAGCCGGGACGCCTTTCAAATGCCATCCCAATTCTAGGGTTGATCCCTGGCCCCTGAGAACGGTCACTCGGAAAGGAGCCGCCGCTGCCTTTCAGGAAACGAGTGGTCCTAGAGAGTGCTGATGAACTGAATGGAAGGACCTGCCCTGTCAAATCGTGTCAAATGCTCTTTAACCCGACAGCCAGGTGTCTCTGGAAGGTGGTAAGCCTTTACGGTCTGTGTTCCAGCCTTTGGCTTTCAAAAACAGAGATAAGCCACTGCCGCCTGGGTCTGGGACCCTGGAATGTCTAACATGACAAGTAAAACATCTTAAAATCCCCCAGATCTCCATCACGGGTTCTACAAGTCCCTTCTGGTTGAGTTCGATTCCTCAATCAGAAAACCCACCATTCCTTTGGGGATAGGTCCAACAGAGTTGCTCTCTCCCAGGCCGATGGGCCCACAAGTTCTATCACCCCCAGACAGTGATCAGGGAGGGAGGTATTTTCCAAGGAGCCTTTTTGACGCAGCCCAGAAGTGCTCTGGAGTCTGGACCATCTGGGCACCTTGCCTTGGGCGTTCTCCTGGGCAGGATCAATCCTCTCTTCTAATTTCTCCTGCTAATTCAACCCAGCATGGGGTCACAAGCCCACCTCCCCCCTGAAACGCATCTCTGCAAGCTTTCCCTTCTTTAGATCCCGCTGGAAAGGGAGTGTTTTCCCTCTTCTCTTGAGTACCAGCCAAAGCACTTGAGTGGCCCAGGACTGATCCCACTCCACGGCTCGGAGGGGTCCTGAACCCAGATCCAGGGAAAACTTCCCGGTCTGAAGAACCTACAGCGGGAATGTCCGCTTTTGATCCAGATTAAGCTGTCCTTCCAGAATGGGAACAGGATTAAAAACAAACAACAACCCAGAATCATGTTTCGACTGGGCTAGGGCCTTTTTCTTTTTTAAAAAAAATGTCCCAATCCGAAGTGCAATTAACTTGGAAGGCAAAAGTCTGGCCATTTGCCCAGAATCTGGATCCAAACCGGTACATCCAGGGCACACAGCCTTAGGGTGACTTTTAATTTTTTTATTTTATTTTTATTTTTGGAAGGCAGAGGGCTGTTAGGGAGAGGTGTGTGTGTTTTTAAGCAGAGGTTGGATGGCCATCTGTCGGAAATATTGTGATGGGGGTTCCTGCATGGCAGGGGGTTGGACTGGATGGCCCTTGAGGTCTCTTCCAACTCTATGATTCTGTGATTCTATGATTCTATGGATTCTCAGGCCTGTTAAGTCTTCCGGAGGGTTGTTCTGCTGGCACCAGCCTCGTAAGCAGACTGGGGAGAGGGGAGCGAACGTTAGGTGCTGGGAGGGTAGACCCAAGGAGCCAGCCAGTGCTGGAGGAGGGAGCTTCAAGGATCAGGAATATTCCTTAGGACATCCTATCCAAGAGTGCCCTCGGAGGTTATCACACACTACTGACACGGGACCTCACTGCCACATTTACAATTCGACACGCTTTCCTGCCATCCCTTGCAGAGTTTGGTCCACCCAATTCTTTATAACAGCCCCGAACCTTGCGCATTGGCCTGTGTCTCCTTTCAAGTGCCAGCGCTCTCTCAGATTCCAAACGGGTTTTATCCATTCCCTTAAAAGAAAAAAAATACCCAACAACAACCCCGTGCCAATGCAAGAGATTTTTCCAGGAGTTCTCAGCCCGGCGGGCAACGGGCGACTCAACTCCCTGTCAAATGTTTCTAAATCTACCACTTTTGGTTTTGCATGGCTTGTACTGCGGTCAGGGGCCTGGATTGCCTTCTGAGCGCCACCGGGTCTGAAAAGTGAATAAAACCATTCATTCTCCTGCAGGCTGTGCTGTTGCGTTGAGATTGGACCTTAAGAATGGCAGCCATTGTCCAGGGCGGCTTCTGGCCTTTGGCCTCTGGTGGCCAAAACAAGCCCCCCCCCTCATTTCAGCTTTCAGGTTCTGGAATTTTCTTTCACCCCACAAAGGCTCTCTCACTTGACTGCCCACGCTTGCAAGGCAGCTGCTGAGTCTTATCGATTTATTGTTATCATTTTAAAGACCTATGGATCCTCCTCTGCTCAGGAACCTGCATGCCGAAGGACCTGTGCTGGAGAAGCTGTTCATTTCCGTGTTTTCTTTCTGTCTTAAGAGCAGCTGGGCGCTTTTCTAAGTTCCACCCTATATATATATATATATATATATATATATTCTCCCCTTAAATGGTTTGCAAGGAGTTTCAACAGTTTGCATTAAATTGTTGTTTTTTTAAAAAATAATGGTGTGGGCAACAAAGCACAAAATACAGGAAATGAACACCAGGAAATGTATGTGTCAACTCACCCATACTTTTTTCAGACTTGGCTCCTAACTTTTGGGCTTGATTCTTGATGCTGGCGGTGCTGAGAAACGAGCCTATGAAAGAGACAGAAAACCCCCGATGAATTAATTGATCACAACTACTATTAAACCATGCTCTGTATTCAATTCATGCTTTGCTTTTTCTCCCCCAGAATCCAGGATCACTAACGGTTCAGATAAAGCCATCAAAAACCGATTAAAAAAAACACCCACACACCCACAAATGTCCAGAAACCAAACTTTAAAGAAACCACAGCTTGAGAGTTAGGGCAATGCCTGCCTCTGGAATGACCGAGGTGTGAAAGCAACTCCTAAAAATTCCAACAAATACAAGGCCGCTGAGTCTTTGAATCGAAAAGATTAGGAACCAGGGAAGGGGCCACGACTGAGACAGCCCTGCTTGGTGGATTCATCAGCCCTGCACTCTCGGGCTCCCAAATCAGAGCTTTCTCAGCCGATCCTGAGTCTCAGGGGATGGTACCAAGGGTCCCATAAGACCTCTGTTCCTGGCCCTCTTTAGGGCTTTCAAGTTTACCCAGGGACACTTTGGACAGGGCCCTGTCAATCGCTGCCAGCTGATGTTGCAAGATTGCAACGGACCCATGTTGGCACACCCAATGTGTAGGTGTTAGGACGCAGGGTTCTCCGCTGGCACCTCCCCGCCCTCCGATTTCCACGGCAAGCCGGCGGCTTCGGTCCATCCCTCCGTGCATGTCTGAGCTGGCTCAGCGAGACGCCGGGAACGGATTTGCATGGGGTGACGGAGGCCTCTTACGACATAGGTGTGCCTCGTTGGCCTCCGTTCAAGCCTTGCCTGTTGTCAAAACTTGTCGCCCAGGTACCAAGTTTGATCTTGCCACCGGATCTGTGGAAGGTAGGTTTTCCCTTCTTGCCCTGCCTGGGATGGTCTTTGCACTCCAGGGCCCATCATCCTCGGCCACTGGCCAGCCTCCTGGGGACGATGGCCACGGGAGTCCAACCCTCACCATGCGGCAGCCTTGCGAGGCAGAAAGAGGATTTTTCAGGGGCAGGTTCGAGCGAGTGGGGAACGGGTCTGAGAAGAGACAGGTTGCCAGGCAGGTGTGGGAACAGCTGGGAGGAACACCAGCTGTTTCTCCATCTTCCAGATGTGATTGCTGGAAAGCCCGAACGCTTCTCAGGTCGGGGCAGGATTGGACCAAAACAATTAAAATAAAATTTAAAAGCCAGAGGGTCTTTGTGGTGGTTACTGAGCCTCGTGCAGGGCTCCCTAATTACATCCCTGGGGTTTGTTCTAAGTGTGGGTTCGGTGCCTCTGGGGAGCACTGGGAGGGGGAACAATGACAGACTGATGGGACTTATCTAACAAAACATCGAGGAATGGGAAAAACCAAGCCGTCAAATCCTCTTGTCCTACTGCGACGCCTGCTGGCCAAACCGGGTGTTTCTCAACTTTTTTGCAGACCAGGGAGTCCTGCTGGAGCAGAAGTGTATAGTCCTAAATTCTGGAGTCTTCTTCTTTTTAAAGGGCCTGTTGGGTGACACAATGGTCCGTTCGTTTGCTTATGTTTTTTTTCAAGGGACGTTGCAAATCTTCCTTTGCTTTATTACACTGGTTTTTAGGCACGCCGTCCTTGGGTTCTTGGCTTTTTTTTTAAGCACTTTAAATCCATGGATGCATTGATGTGTTTAAGTTAGTCAGTCAGTCAGTCAGTCAGTTACGAACATATGGAAACAGTAACGTATTTGGCTACGGATACATCTGGGGATATACTATGTATAGTAAAATACAGAGTTACAGAGTTACTTCTTGATTAGAATGCATAAGTTACCAGCATATGGAAACAGTAACATATTTGGCTACATATACATCTGGGGATATACTATGTATAGTAAAATACAGAGTTACAGAGTAACTTCTTGATTAGGATGCATAAGTTACCAGCATATGGAAACAGTAACATATTTGGCTACATATACATCTGGGGATATACTATGTACTGTATAGTAAAATACAAAGTTACTTCTTGATTAGGATACATAAAAGGAAACTAGACATCTCATGGATTTTCTCCAACGCATGGAGAAAGGGAGTGTCAAAATATTAAAGTATCAGCCGGCCAATCCATGAATGTGGATAGGCAAACGCTAGCGATTTCCATGAACTGGACAAGAACAAAAGGGGGCACCTGATCAAAATGAATGGGAATTTTTTTTCCCATGTTCATGACCCTACCCCGGGGCGGGGCCCAGACATGTCCCAGCTTTCTGCAGCCTCAGGCGTTTGTCGGTGTCTTTGCACTACAGCACCCATCATCCCCAGCAGACTGGCCAGCGGGCAAGGGGATGGGGCCCGGAGTACAAAGACCTGGCAGCTGCCAGATTGGACTGGGTAGGTGGGTGGGTGATCTGATTTATAGTCTGAGAGTAGGGGAACTTCAGCCTTGCAGGCATTTATGACTACAACTCCCCCACACACCCCTGCCTCTGCCCTTGCTGAACAGGGCAGATGGGAGTTGTAGTTCCCCTGCGAAATCCCACTCCTGATCAATAGGGGGCCCTCTTGGAGAGGAAATATATTCTGTGTTCCATTTTGACATTCTGACTTCTTTTTTTAAAAAAAAGTTAATCCTTCTGGGATCTCCAGTTTCAGGGCTTCCTCTGAACCAGCCGCAATGCTCCCGAGGCTCCTGTTGGGTGCCGTCTTCCCGGCCCTGATCCTGGCCGCCCCGCCTCCCATCAACAAACTGGCCCTGTTCCCAGACAAGAGTGCCTGGTGTGAGGCCAAGAACATCACCCAGATAGTCGGCCACAACGGCTGCGAGTCCAAATCCATCCAGAACAGGTACGGGCCGGAGATCGGGAACGAAACGAAACAAAAAAGCAAGGCAGACCCTGGGGCTTCTGGGCGGTAGCGCCGTGTAGGGGTTAGAGCAGGTGGGACCCGGGAGGCTGCCCTCCCTCCGTGCTGCAAAACTCCTCCATGGATTGCATCTTCCGACAGGGACCTCAGTCTTCCTTTCCTGCCGGCTTATTCAATGCCCCCCCAAACCCTCACCCTGGTTGTTCCCAATCCCTTAACACTTGATCTCCCCCTCTTCCTTCCTTCCTTCCTTCCACAGGGCCTGCTTAGGGCAATGCTTCAGCTACAGTGTTCCCAACACTTTCCCGCAGTCCACCGAGTCTCTCATCCACTGCGACTCCTGCATGCCGGCCCTGTCCCAGTGGGAAATTGTAAGTGGCGGGGTTTTTTCCAGGCTGTTTTTGAGGGGATGGGGATGGGGGAGGAGAGAGGGACTCCCCCCTTCATGACTTAAGAGCCAGATTCGAATTCAGGAAAAGCTCTCGAGAGGGACCTGTCACAGAGATTTGCATTTCTGCTAAATAAATAAATAACAATGAATGAATCAATCAATCAATGAATCAATCAATGAATCAATCAATCAATCAAGGAATCAATCAATGAATCAATGAATCAATGAATGAATCAATGAATGAATGAATGAATGAAAACCTCATTTTTATACACAGCAAAAGCACAGAGACTTGCTAAGGAGAATAGCTTTAAGTTCCTCAGATAGCCCATCCCAGGAATCGGCACTTCCCAGTCTTAATACCCCTGCCCCCCTCCCCCCGGAAGACATAAGTAGAAAAAGCATTTTAAAGCATTTCATGCTTTGCAGTTGCAAACAGATCAACAGCAAAGGTTAACAAGGCAACCCTGCTGGCTTCAGCATGAGCCACATTCCGGAGGGGTGGGTGGGTATGGGGCTGCTTGTGGTTGCCACTGGGTGCAGGCCCATGGATCTGATCTCCTGCCTTGCTGCCCTCCCTCAGGTGACACTGGACTGCCCCAGCAATGACGACATCCCTCGGGTGGACAAGCTGGTGGAGAAGATCCTCCACTGCAGCTGCCAGGCCTGCGGCAAGGAGCAGAGCCAGGAGGGGGCGCTCTTCAACGTCTACCCAAACGCGGAGGAGAACCTGCCTGGGGAGGGGCCCAACCCCCACCCCTACAGCGGCCACCACCACCACCACCAAGCCGAAGATGCACACAACCACCACCACCGGCGCCAAAACGATGACAACGCAGACTGATGGCCGGCCACTTTTGGGACTACCTGGCCGGCCGAGGCTGCCCTGTGTCTTTCTCCTGACTATCTATCTTTCTCTCTCTGTCACACACCCTTCTCGCTTCGCTCTTAGAGACACACACTCACCCAGAAGTCAGGGTTGTCCTGATCGTAACTGCACCCTTTTCAGGAAAGCAAAGGGGCTGTCGGGATAAGGTGGTTGCCATAGTTAGGTCGGGAGGGAAGAGCGATCCTTGATGTTACGGCATCACACTCGGCAATACTCTATTGAGGGAAAAGTGACACTCGAAAGGAGGGATTTGTGACTTACCTTTGAATACAGAGGGAGCATCTTTCCCTTCCTTTTACTTTTGGGACATCAGTACAGCACGTAGCTGGATTTGGGGCGGATCCCTACAGAAGAAAGATTCTGGGTTGAATGGAAGGAGAAATAAGCCACACAAGATGAAAGGAGAAATCCACAACATTGGACACCTCACTGTCCCTTGGGCAGAAGAAAGCTGGTTCATCCTGACGGGAACCCGGCCACCATCCCTGAAACTCTGTGGTCCAGGGATGTATCTTTAGAAGGACACAAGGAAAGATAACGATCCAAGGGGGCTGTTTTCTGGTTGTGGAGAGATTTCTCTCAAACTCGTGCCGCAATGGGACATAGGTCCGAACCACTGTGACAAAAGCAGAGCAAAAAGTGGTGCAAGCCTCAGATTCTCACAGTGGTGGTGGTGGGGACACGGGAAGGTAGAAACAGCCATTAAAAAACAACGTCAGCCTACAGAACTCATCTGCATCACCGGTCACATGACATGACCTTTCTGAGGTTTATAAAAGGCATGCATGGTCACTGCGACAAATCTCCCTTTATCTCTGTACCCCAAACCCCGAATAAATAAGTTAGAACTAAGCACCACGCTCCACATCAGTTTCCTCCAATTTCTTGCCCTAGATCGGGTTTAAAAAAAAACAAACACACCGTATCTATGTTCCAAAAAAAATGGAAATCTTAAGCAGGGAGCCAACGTCCACCGTGAGATGATGTTCAAAGGGAGTCACCGGGCTGTTTTTGGTAAGTAGAAATACCGAAGCATCAAATCTGAATGCTCAGGCTGATGCGTCGTGGATTAAAAACCCCCTCCTTGGGATGCATCTTAAGAAAAACATACAGGCATCGGCCATTCAAAAGACCAATTTGGACTTGCCGACCCAGGAGATGGTATGATAGGGACATGGTGTTTTATTTATTTATTTATTTTCAGATTTATAAACCCTCTCCCGATTCACCAGGTGGCGCTCTGAGCCTGCAAGCAAAGCTGAGGAGGAGGAGGATTCGGGGAGGGGGCCATGTGTCTAGTGATCCACTTTACGCCCGTTCCCCCCCCCCCCCCCCCCCCCGCCCCCCGTTTTGGGCTTCCCTGCCTTCAAGCCTTTAGACCACACGGGCCAGCGGTCAGAAATGGCAAAGTTTCCTAGGAGAGAAACCTGTTGGCTAGCAGGACTACAATTCCCAGAATGCTGGTGGCCATGTGGGATGGGGGATTATGGGAGTTGTGATTTATTTTTTTATATTTTTAAAAAAAGCAACATTCTATATTCCTCATCTATTGCCTACACTTGCTGAGTAGTTTTGAATTTGGGGTAGAAATTCTCCTCTGATACACAGCAGTGGTACAGAGAGCCAGAGAGGAGAATAGTTTCAGGTTCCCAGATGGTCCACCCCTTTTTTCATTATCTGGCACTTACTGTCTCAGTCAACTCACTCAGAGGCATTTGTAAGAGAAATAATAAAAAAAAAGTCTCCTCACTTCCCCCGGTGAATAGGTCAACAGCAAACTCAGCACAGACTGAAGAGAGGGAAAGAGAACTCACAGCAGAAAGGCGGGGCTTCTTTTTGAATTCAGAGATGGGAGGGAATGATTGGCTAGTCCTGGACAGACTGACAGCCACCTTGGCCCAGGTAAGCCCCTCCCTCTTGGCCCCAGGCTTTCGAAACATTGCTCTACAATTCCACATGGCTTTCAGCCCGTTTGTTCTCTTAGGACAGGCATGTCCAAACTTCGGCCCTCCAGATGTTTTGGACCACAACCCCCACGGCGCTTTGCCATTGGAAATACAGGCTTGGAATTCTGGGAGTTGTGGTCCAAAACCTCTGGAGGGCCGAAGTTTGGACGTGCCTGTCTTAGGACTTAGGGAAAACTTTAGTTGGGATGACCATGGCTGGTCCCCCACTGGAGTTCTGCGGGCCAGCAGAGGTTCAAACGCAGGCCTCTGAAGCTCTCGCCCGGCCCTGAATCCGCTGCTCTACCAGGCTGCCCCTCAAACTAGAATGAACCCACAAAATCATCAGGATATACCTAAGCATGGATCAGGTGGCCCTTGGTTCCCTGGCTGGCACGATGACCGGATTTGAGCAGCACCTTGCACCTTCCTGCTTTAACGTTGACAGGTTCTTTTAGAGCTACCTGCCGTGGTGAAACCGTCAGGTTCTCGTGTTTAGCGCATTAGGTTTGGAGGATTTGATTCACACTATCCTGGCTTTGCTTTCGGGGGACAAACAGAATAGGCGGTAGGGTGGGGGGGGAGAGGAAAAGGAGGAGGAAGGCAGAGGAAATTTAAAAATAGCTGCTGGGGCATTTGGGAGACCGATGGTACGTAGGATGAGCCTCCACCCACAGAGTTGGCAGATTGCTTCCGAAGGCATTAGACTTGATGCTTTCTCTCCCCTCACCTCGCCGCCCGCCTTCCCCGCCACCAAAGCCCTGTGACTTATTAGGGGCGGCGGGCGGGGGGGGGGAACCCCACATCCTTGCAAACAACACAGCAGGCTTCCTCGTCTTCTCCGGAGGAGACGCCGGAGAGAAAGCAAGCAGCCTTCAGCCGCACGCGGGGAAGCCCAAGAGCCAGGACACGGGGCTGCGTTCTCCATCCCTCTTCTCCTCAGCCCTACCAGAGAGAGAGAGAGAGAGAGACAGACCCAAACGATCCACGGGT
Organism: Phrynocephalus versicolor; assembly: GCA_023846285.1. Classification (NCBI taxonomy): domain Eukaryota; kingdom Metazoa; phylum Chordata; class Lepidosauria; order Squamata; family Agamidae; genus Phrynocephalus; species Phrynocephalus versicolor. The sequence continues at coordinate 1,333,937 of JAHTLZ010000121.1, forward strand.
GGGGGGGGGCCCGCAACCCCCCCGGGGGGGGGGGGGGGCGCGCGGGCGAACAGGGAGGAAAGGTTGATACCCTCTGTCTCCCCCATAATCCGCCCCGTGCCTCCTTCCATGTCATCGGGTTTGGATCACAGAAGGCTCCGGTGGCAGGGGTGTCCCTCGGCAGGAAAGGATGCTGCCCGTCACTGACAAGGATCTCCAAGTGGGCAGAGAGGACCTGGTGCCAGCTCGGCTTCTTCTCCAGAGTGGGAGCAACCAGGAGGAGGAGAGGAGGAGGAAGAGGAGGAGGAGGAATACAGACAGACGGGCGATAGAAGGAGGCCACGGGTGCTTTTGGCTCCTGTGCACAGGGTGGCCGAGTTCACGGCAATGATCCCCCAGCGCCAGCCTCCAGATCTGTCTCGGAGTCACCTGCGCTCGCCTCTCGCCTCCTGGTCCTTCCTGGTCTTTCCCGGTCCCCCTCGATGGAAGCGGGGCTTGGGAGCGCCAACGCCACCAGCTCGGCCGAGGAGCATCCCTGGGAGCTGAGTGGCAGCCCGTGGACGGCCGCCTTCCTCTCCTTCATCATCCTCTTGACCATGGTGGGCAACTTCTCCCTCATCCTCTTGATCTTCACCCAGCGGTCGCTGCGCAACACCTCCAACTACTTCCTGGTGTCCCTCTTCATGTCCGACCTGATGGTGGGCTCGGTGGTGATGCCCCCGGCCATGCTCAACCAGCTGTGCGGCCGCTGGGTCCTGGACCAGGCCTTCTGCTCCATCTGGTTCTCCTTTGATGTGATGTGCACCAGCGCCTCCATCCTGAACCTGTGCGTCATCAGCCTGGACCGCTACCTCCTCATCATCTCGCCCCTCAAGTACAAGCTGAGGATGACCTCCTGCCGGGCCGTCCTCCTCATCCTGGCCACTTGGACCTTAGCGGCCGCCGTGTCCTTCTGGCCCATCAAGATGGGCTGGCACCGGATGGAATTTGACCTCCGGCCCCTCAACGCCACCTGGCTCTCCGAAGAGGAGCAGTGCCGGTTTTTGGTCAGCTTGCCGTACGCCCTCATCGCCTCCGGGTTGACCTTCTTCCTCCCGGCCATGGCCATCTTGTTCACCTACTGCCGCATCCTCCTCGCCGCCCGGAAGCAGGCCGTCCAGGTGGCGTCCCTCAGCAACAACGTGATGGCGGCGACGGCCACTGCCGATGCGTCGACGCAACAGGTAATGACCGCCAGCGACCGGGTACTGATGCGACAGGTAAGGGTAACTGGGGTGACGAAGCTACGGAACAGGTAATGATCCTCAAGGAATCCATGGAGCAGGTAATAACCCCCGGGCCGCCCCCCCCCCTCTCCCCCCCCCGGGGGGGGGGGGGGCTTTGGCCCTCTGGATGTTTTGAGTCACCTTTCCCACAATCCTTTGCTGTTTGTCATTATTTTGGGAACTGAAATCAGAAGCCTGTGGAGGGCCCATTTCTACCTCTCGGTGTCATAAGGCCAAGAGCCATCCCGCAGAGCCACAGGGTAGCGAAACGACCTCTGTACATGCTCAGAGGCAGCCGTGAAGGCATCTCCCTGAGATTCAAACTGCTTTGCTTCCTCGCACAGAAGGCACTTTCAGATCTTGGGAACGCACCGAGTTTGGCTAAATAAATAAAGACTCTTTGTACAGGGGAAGCGTCCACCCACAGAGCAGCAGTGCTGTATCAGAGGTGAGCCTCGCAGTCTGCAACCACTGGGGCTGTTTTCATTAGCAGGGTGAAACCCATTATCCGCGTCTTTCCACTGGCTTCTCTTTTCCTTCAGGGCTTCATTAGTTGGAAGAGCACTGGTTTTCCCGGGGGGGAGGGAGATTGCATGGTGCTGTGAGGTCTCTCGGTCATCATGTCAGGTCTTTTGTGGTGGCCATGAATGGGCAATCAAGAGCCATTCGCTTTACAAACAACTTGCCCTTAGAGGAGAGGAACGTGACCGGTATCAGCCCGTTGAGCTTTCTCAACCTTCTGTTCCCATTCCAATGCCCCTCACAGGCCCTGGCCATGCAGCGGGTGAGGAGTGTGCCTGTCGCAACTCTGCACGCTGACCTTGCCGGTGTTTGGCGGGCTTCCCAAGGGCAGGCTGTGACGCCCGTTGTCCACCTTGCCGACGTCAACAGGAAAGCGCGTGGGCTTCCGGCCCGGGAAGGCCGACGTCTGCTCGGCCTCCTCATCTCACCCACTCCCTGCCACCGGCTCTTCCCACCCAGGAGCAGCAAAACCGGAAGGGAGACTCCATAAGATGGGGGTCAGTTCTAAGACTGGAGACTCGCCCTCTGAGCCATTGCTCTGTGTTTCTCCCCTGCTGCCTGTTCCTGGCTGACCAGCTGTTTCCTTGCCCACTCAGACATGGCAGAGGATGCGTAGGGTGCATGCCCCCCCCTCTCTGTGAATGAAACAGGCCTGGAGTGGCATCTCCCCCCCCAAACCCCAAAACCCACCCTGTTCTTCTCAAGTAGCTCCATTCCCTCCTTGTTTCTCAACAATAGACCCGAACGAGTCATCCAACGCCTCTGCTCTTTTATTTCGGGGATGGCACCTACCTTCTACACAACTCAACAAAAGAGTGTGTGTGTGTGTGTGTGTGCGCGCACGTGCGTGCACATGTGTGTGTGCAGAGGTGTGGGGGCGTCAGAGGATACACCTCCTCCCCCCACCACCCCGACAAGGCTGATCATATCTGAAACGTTGGACCGCAAACACCATCAACCTCAGGCAGCAAGAGTGAAGACAGGGGATGATGGGAGTTCTAGTCAGTACCCAGCAGGCCATGAAATTTCAATCTGAGCTTTATCTTTGCCAAGAAAATTGTCCACATTTTCTTTTTTTCTCCTTCCTTCCTTCCTTCCTTCCTTTCTTCCACCCATCCATCATCATCAGCTCTTCCTTCCTTCCTTCCTTCCTTCCTTCCTTCCTTCCTCTCTCTCTCTCTTTCTTTCTAAAGATAGAAGGCCCTAATATGTATATGAATGCTTCTAAATCACACCCATTAATAAGCACGGATTTTAGACCCATTAAAATCTACCCCTGGCTGCATTTACATATGGCTTAATATAATTCAGGAGATGCCAGATCCAATTTATCCAGCATTGTCTCCATCAATCTCATTCCTTGCAGGCATCAAAATTTCAGAAAGAACCACACTGCTCCTCTTACGATAGGTACTGCCTGCCAATTGTGACCATACTTAACAGAGAGTCAAGACAATAATTCAATATATTGCACCCAGCGTGTACTGCAGAAACTAGAATGTGATAAACCACAATGTGCAAGAACTTCCACTTCTCTTTAAAAGTTTCTGCTTCTTCTTTCTCACATTGTGGACTACTGGTGGCATTAAAAGATTAGCTTACAAAATGCTAATTTTTAAGGGCAGGAAACGGAGATGCTGGATGCCCATTGTCTCACCGATCGGCAGGGGACAGTGAAGCAAGGGTTGGAATTATTTTCCCCTCTCCTCTATGGTATGATGGAGAAAGAATCCAATAATCACCACCTCCAGCCCTCTCGGGAAACAGCTCCATTGCAAAGGCAATTTACGCCACTTACCGTGCCATCCTTCCTCCGACGCCACGTAATTGCCCTGCATAAATGATTTACAACAATAACAAATCCCCCCTCCCTTTTTAAATAGTCACAGGATATTTCCAAGAGACCAATGCAAGCCTCCCCCCCCCACCAGCAGCTTCTTTCTGGAGAGTGTAAAAGGACTGGCAGACAACAGGAGAAAGGGGAAGAAAGGCTCAAACCAACGTCCCAGCCGGTCCTTCCACAAACCAGCATGAGACGCTGCTGGGGGCTGGAATGGTGGCCGGAGGGTCTGAGCCCCTCCCCAAACCACAAACCCCATCGTCCTCGAGGGAGCTGGACGTGGAGTCCAGCCTGCGATGTACACGCCCCCCCCCCCCATACACACGGTCTCTGCAAAAGTAAACTGGTTTTCAGCACCACGGACAGCGGCAAAGCCCAACGGCAGACAGGCAGGTGTTGTGTCAGCTTGCCCTGTAGATCCACGATGGCTCTCACACTTGGGTCCCCAGATGTTCTTGGACTACAACACCCGGAAGCCTTTGCCACGAGCCGTGCCAGCCAGGACTTCCCAGGAGCTGAAGTCCAAGAACACCTGGGGACCACTGCCCTAGATTTTAAAATTTCCCAGGGAGCTCTACAACAACAGTTACAACGACAACAGCAGGAACCTTAGAACTGCAGAAATAGAGGAGACCCTCTGTAGATCATTACATCCAGACCCTGCCAGGATGGCCCAGTGGAGAATTGAAGCCAGATACCTAAATAACTTAATAATAATAATAATAACTTTATTTTTATGCCGCCTTTCTCCCCAGAGGGATTAAACTACTGAGCAATCCAGAAGTTCATCACATCATCCTATTTTTCTGGAAGTTGAGTCATGGCTACTGGACTTCTTTTTTGAGAGATAGAAGTCCAGTAGCCATGACTCGACTCAACTTCCAGATAAACTCACCTGGATGACTGAGAATCTTCACAGACATATCATCCTATTTTCTAAGGTCTGGCCTCCGCCCATTAATCTGCACTTGATTAATCCACAGCTGGGCCAAATTAGATCTTTGCCTGCATCCATGTTCTGCAAGGAGCTTTCTTCTACCAATCAAACATATTTGCCAAGTATTACACACTCTCCGTGTTCCTCTCTACCAGGCACTCGTAATTTCTCATGGCTTGTCCCGCACAATGCAAACAGGACTCCTCCAGTGCAGGGACCATGGTGGTGGAGGAATGGGGTGAAGTTGCTACAAGTGGAATAGATGGAACTCTACCCCATCTCTGCCCACCTCTATTGGGCTTTTCAGCAGCAGCTGAATGCTTCACGATGGAACCATGAGGACCAGAAACTTGATTTATTTTTTAAAAAACAAGCAAACAAACAAGGTGCCTCACCTGTTCTTCAGAGGTCAGATTTCAGGTCTCCGTGACGCCACCGTCCAGGACACGCAACCAAAGCAGAGTGATGCATTTTCATGAAATGCTTTTCATGGCTACCCCTTTTCACGAAATAAACATTCTTATTCATTGGGACAGCAAAAAGCCACAGTCCATGGCAGCCCCTCATTATCCTGCAAATCACACACACAAAAATAGCTCTAATTTGCAAAAGCGTTGGGGAAAAGAAAACCTCACAGGAAATGCCAGTGCATTCTTGATCTCTCTCTCTCTCTCTCTCTCTCTCTCTTTGTAGCCCAAACTGCCCTGAATTGGAGTTTAATTTAATTAAGACAGGATGTCGAGATAACAATTCAATTTACAGCTCCAAGTTGGGAGAGAGAGAGAGAGAGAGAGAGAGAGAGAGAGAGAGAGAGAGAGAGAGAGAGAGAGAATGCATGACGAGAGCCACGGAGGATGTGTCCATGGAAATAGCCACGCTTCGGAATAAAATGAAATTTTAAAAATCTCATTAAACAAGCTCTCTGATCGACAGGGAACAACCTCACGCCGTCCAGGCGAAGCGGCGGCAGACAACCTATTAATTAGATTTTAGCCATTATTAACTCGCTGGCCGTCCAAAGGGCTCTCTCGCACGGGGTGGGGAGGTGGTGGACATCTGGTCCAAGCTGATGGGACTTGTAGTCTTAACCACCCATCAGGTGCTACCAACCTTGGGTTCCCGAGATGTGATTGGACTCCAACTCCCCAGAATCCTGGCCAGACGAAGGCTGCTGGGGGTTGTAGTCCAAGAACATCTGGGGGGACCCAAGGTTGGGAACTGCCGGTTTAGAGGAAGTTGGCTAATGTAACTAAGGGAGCCCAATTAACTGAACGTGGATATTAAGATGCTAATTCATGCTACTAGACTCTTGTCAAAATCTTTCCTGGCAGATGGTCGTTAGCATAGGCCAACAAAACAGCTACATGATCTAGAAGAAAGCAACACGCTGGAAATGATATACTTGGGAAGTTTCCACCCTGCCTCCAGCAGCAAAGTTCAATTCCGCACCCGAGGTAGACAAAATACCAGCCTTTTGTAATCCTCATCTCCAGCATTGGGCAGACTGATGATTATAAAACCACATCACACCAGTCAAATTGTTTTTACAGGCGTTTTCTTCTTTGTTAATAGGCAAGGAGGAAACAGCCTTCATTCATCAGCTGATTTCCCCCCCCCCTCCCTGTCTGAATCCATTCATCCATCTGTTTTTCTCTTCTGAAATTCTCATGCTAATTATTCTGGGATTAAAAAGCGCTTCCCATATATCCCTTCTATTCAACATCAAGGGCGCCTCCAGATGGAAATGCGTCCTGTTCTCCTTTGCTGAGATTTGCAGCCAAACACCTCTTTTAAAACTCTACATCTTTCTTAAGAAATCTGTAAGAAACCTTTAGGAAATCCACTTCTCTACATTTTTTCTTTTTTGTGCCAATTGAAAGATTTGAACAGGGGTAGGACCTTAGGACCATGGTCAGCTTCAATGGAAAACACCACATCGCGCCAAATTCTGTCTTCCTGGTACAAAGCATTTTTAAACATAACCTATGATTTTGGGAAGGACCAAAAATAAGGGGGGTGCTGAAAGCTTTGGCTATCTTTATAGAATTTCCAAATCCTAATATGCATAGCTATATTTTAATAAATAAATCAAGAAGCAGCCCCCTAGCAGAGGACAAATATATCCATTTATATAATGGATGACAAACAGCAAATTATCACAAGATGATGTCAGGAAATCTGACCCTGAAATAGAGAGTCTCTCTCTCTCTCTCTCTCTCTCTCTCTCCCTCAACAAAATGAAGTCTGTGTTCCCTTTCTCATTTCTTTTGCCATCCGCAGGTCCCCAGGGCACACAGCCGATCGACAGCCACCAGCGACAACAATCCCCGAAAATTCAGCAACAAGAACAGCAAACGGGCCCTGAAAGCTAGCCTGACCTTGGGCGTCCTGCTGGGGATGTTCTTCGTCGCCTGGCTGCCCTTCTTCGTGTGCAACATGGCGCAGGTAATGTACCGTCGGGGACAGGGATCCAAAGGCTGGGGTGTCTTGGCTGCAACATCCCCTGGGACCTTCCCTTGGTGGAATCGCCCTTTAGATGTAAAATCTGCACAGAGCAAGGAAAGCCACCCCCCCTCTCTCTCTGGACTACAAAACCCACCAGCCACACCAACTGGGCTGTAGTTTCCCACTCCTCTCCCTGTTTTTTCTCTCTCTCTACACTCCCCCTCCCCCCGCTACCAACTTGCAGCTGTAAATTGAATTGTTATCTCGACATCCTGTCTTAATTAAATTAAGCCTCTTCCAAGTTTTGTAGATTTTGGATTCATCTAAGGCAGTGGTGGTGAACCTTGGGCACTCCAGATGTTTTGGACCGCCACTCCCACAGTCCTCTGTCGTCGGCAATACCGGGTTGGAGTTCTGGGAGTGGCGGTGCAAAACATCTGGAGGGCTGAAGGTTCGCCACCACTGATCTAAGACATGTCCAGGTCAGCAGCTTTCCTCACACACACACACACACACACACAATTCCCCCCCCCAAAGGGGGGGGGGGGGGCGGGAAGCATTGATGACATCACAGGGCAGGGCCTTTAGACATCCCAGGGTTGGGAACGTTATGATGTCATTCCTTCTCCAAATTGGATGCAGCCTCTCCCAAACTAAGTTCTTTTGCCTGGGAATTAAAAGCCCGTCCATTCCCACCTCCCGGTTCCCATTAAAGCAGCCCGTGCCTGTAAAAGCAGATTTTATACACATGGAACAAAGCAAGCTGTAAAATGGAAGTGGCTAATACTTGCTTATCTATGCAGCAAACGTACCTTTGCCTGGTCTTTCTCCTCAGCTGATGGCTCTGTACGGTTTTTATTGCTTTCCCACTCAAGTTGTAACAATATTACCAGGAAACTGTTATTTTAAGTATTCGTCAAGTTCCTATTTGAGACAGATAAAATGCCTTGATTTAGATGTCCTGGTCTCTAAATGTAGTTTACCATTTTAATCGACTGGTGCTTAGATCTTATTGAGTCTCACCACTGGGCAATCACACAGGTAAGGCCGGTTCGACTCGAAGGCATCCAGCCTGGCACGTTCTCCTGGTCACATGGCAAACAGACCGCAAATCGGGGCAAACATTTGTCTGATCACCCCTTCTGCATACGGAAAAAACAGACAGGACTCTGCCATGGGGTATGTTCTAGCCTGTTTGCGGCCTGGAATTATCCTAAAGAAGGGGAAGAAGTGCAAGTGGAATCAATCTGTCACAGTTGAAAACATTTCCTCTTATGCAGAACAGGGGGAAAGATGTATTTGTGGTCCACAATCTTTTTTGGGTATGCGGATCAGGGCTTCTCCAATGTGTTTTTTTCCCCCCCTGCTTATCCCATTTTCTCCTCTCCTGCCCCCCGCAGGCTGTGTGCAACTGCATCTCGGCCGACTTTTTCGACATCCTGACGTGGCTGGGATACTGCAACAGCACCATGAACCCTATCATTTACCCTCTCTTCATGCGGGATTTCAAGCGCGCCATGGCCAAGTACCTGCCGTGCTGCCGGCGGGCCTGGGAGCACCGGCCCAGCCCGATCTCCCTCTCCGTGAGGAACTCCAACAGCGGCCCGCGGCCAGAGGCATCCCTCAAAAACGTCCTGACCCTGCAAGGAGACACCGACTCGGCCGATTCCATCACCCAAGTCAACGAGCAGAGCAGTCAGCATTTCGGGTCCCTCCCGGGGATGGGGGTAGACTCGGTAAACCTCTTCGACATGGACCATACAGACCAGGAACTGCGCATCAATCAGCTGAACACTCCCATGGAGGGATGAAGCCAACGTTTGGGGGGAAATGTGCACTTCCTAATCTTACATTTTGCCTCCAGTGATTCAATCTCTCTCTTTCATTCTTTTAATGTGTTACCATTAGACCTGAAAAGAAAGCCGGTGTTTCTACTCCACATTCCTGCTTTTAACATGCTTTGACAACCAGACTCTTTTCATGCCTTGAGGGAGCACTGCTTCTAGATACGGGATCTCTCTTTTACTGTTCTGCCCTACGATGGCCAGTAGGGAGCAGACCAGTGGCCTTTTTATCATGTCCCTTGCATCCACCTTTGACACGCTAGTCCCCCACGGTCAAGAGTAATTGTGCATGTACCTTTTAAATGCGCAACCTCTCCTGCACATGTGAAGTTGGCCACTCATCCCAAAAGAGGTGCATTCCAGTCTCAGACGGCCACTCCAAACTGTTGTTTTTATTTCCCACTGGGCATGCTTTGTGCGCTCTTGTAATGCCCTACATTTCCACAGCCATTTAACGGCTCACAAAACACATCTGGGTCGAATCCTGCACCTTCGTTTTCCTACCCCTGGCAGAGGGAGTCACTTCCAGCCATGTCCAATGCTTCACCTGAGGTTCCCATCTCTCTTTTTTTCTGCCCCCCCCCCTCAAGACAGTAGGGAAGAATACAATCCCAGGTCTGTTTGGAGAAACAGGTTAAGGGCTAAGCCAAACCTGCTAGGTTAAGGGGGCAGGGAGAACAGGCATCCATTGGGGCGAGATTTGCTGACATACGGGGATCTATGCCTGGCACCTTGTTGGAGACTTTTTTTAAAAAAAAATGTATTTCTATACATAAAACAATCTGCCTCCTTATTTTAACCAGCTCTGCCTCTTTAAGTCAAGTTTCCAGGCTCTGATTGGGTCCCGACTTTTGATACTGGTCCACTTCCCAAAGATAAGTGATAGGAATGTAAGGCAGGAGTCCTACGTGCAAAGGGAAGTTTTTGGGAATCTTTGCCCCACACTTATAGGGTTTCTGGGGTCCCCTTTTCCCTGTTTCTTTATAGCATGTACATTTGTAAATAAAGCAGATCCGGGGGTATCTTTTGCCCCTTTGGTTAAGTCTTTGGCGTTTTCTCTCTTTTCCCGAAGTCTTTCCGACGGAGCGCTCTGCCCTGAACCCAAAACCTATGGACAGGTGAGGTCACAGTGAGGCCTGTCTACAGGCGAATTCACGGCCAAGGCAGGTCTGTCAAAAGCCGCGAACAATTAGGGCTAGTGACAGAACCTCCACTTCCAGTGGCAGTTTACCACACATCATGGGAAAGCATGCTTAGGTTGCCCCTTTGTGTTGAGCTTTTCTTGCGGACGTCCCAGCGCAACCACAGCCACCAACACCACCTACACCACCTTCTGTCCACGTATGTTCATCGAGGCATCAGAGGGACAGGACTTCCGGAAGAGGCCCCCGGATCAGCTCCTCCAGAACGGTCCAGAGAAGAGGAAGCATCCAGAAAGAATGTTTCTTCTCGGGTAGCCGGCTTCAGGTCCCCATCGGCCTCAGAAACCTTCCTTTTTTCTGAATCCATGCCCGGTGGGGCATCTTTCGGGCCCCTTTGGTGACTGGCGACCGGCTCCCACGACCAGCAATCGTCCTCAACCCCATCAAGGGGGGTGTTGCCCCCGTCACCCCCTGGACTCTGCGTGCTCTCCCTCCCTTGCACCTCAGGGTGACACAGCGGTGCTTCCTGGCCTTCCTCGGGTTCGGAGCTGAAGGCAACCAGGCTGCCCTTCTCCTCCTGACGGCACGCCTTGGTCCGCACCCCCACGGCCTTCAGGATCGTGTCCATCTGCTTCATGTAGTCCAGGTGGCCGCTCACCTGCAAGGAACCACAGCATGGAGTCATCATTGGCATCCTTCAGTCTCGAAAGACTATGGTATCATGCCTGGAGTAGAGATCCTAAGAACAACACCTAGTGTGACTAAATAGACCAATCCGGGAATGGCAGTCTCTACCGCACTGGGGACAGATGTATTCTATTTCTTGCCCAGTCCTCGGGTTTCGTTCTTTCCGTGCCTGCCTCTTTTCCTCTGCCTGTTGGACAAATGCCTCTTCAAATTTATGTAGACCATGCTGTATCTCTTGCCTCCAGACAGTGTGATCGGAGGTCAGGGTTTCCCATCTGTTGGGGTCCATTCCCAAGGCCTTCAGGACCCTCTTAGAGATATCCTTATACCGCAGCTGTGGTCTCCCTCTGGGGCGCTTTCCCTGCACTAGTTCTCCGTATAGAAGATCTTTTGGGATCCGGCCGTCATCCATTCTCACAACGTGTCCAAGCCGTCGCTGTTTCAATAAAGTGTACATGCTAGGGATTCCAGCTCGATTCAGGACTATGCATGGAGGAAAGGGTGGGGAAAAGAGGGGGACAGGGGCTTCTGAAGGGCAGGCGTCCACCCAGATGGATTCTGGGAACTGTAGTCAAACAGTGTGGTGGCTGTTTTTATAAATGCACCCCCAAGACCCACCCATGTTGCACGAAGACCAAAAGAGCAGTACTGTACGTACGACAGATGAAAGATCCACATCCACCATTCGTCGGTCGTCCAAGCCGACTGGCTGAAGGCCAGCGACACTGAGTTGAGCCGAGGACATCCGATACACGAAGCCCAGCAGCCAGTCTCCTCTGGATCATCAAAACAAAACAAAACAAAAGGTGGAGAGCTGAGAAGCAGCGTGGTGTAGTAGTCAGAGGAAGAACACAGACTTGAGAAAAGCTGGATCGAATACCCAACCAGGTACAAAACTGGCTGTGAGATACATTTGCCCGGGCCTGGTCTACCTTGAAAGGTCGTTGTCGCAACCCACCACACCTGGGGATCAGGTACTCCCACCAACTTCCCCCTCTCTTCTAAAGGTGGGGAGCCTTGCCTGAATGCCACGCATGCTAGAATTTTCCCTGGCCAAGTTTCAAGCGTCCAGATTTTTGCACCCTCTCTTCCAAAGAAGTAGCCAATCAATACATTCTCTGTAAGAAACAAATCTTGTCTCCTGCTGTTCCCAAGGCTAGGACCCGAGCTCACAGAACAAAATAACTGAGAGAGAGAGAGAGAGAGAGAGACTTTGACTAAACATGAGGATGAACTTTGCAAAGAAAAGTGCTGACTAGCAGCAGAAAAGATTCTTTTGGGACACGGCGGTTTCTCTTTCCTTGCATGTTTTTATATCCGGATTGGACAGCCCTCTAGACAGGACGCTGCAGAGTTTCAGTGGTGGCACAGGGTTGGACTAGATGAACCCTGAGTGCCCCTCCATCTCTACACCACTATCGTTCCCTAACAAGCATCCTGGTTTTAAGGCCGACAAACCTGCAATAGCCGTTGATGATCCGTCCGGACACCACCTTGCAGATGGGCTTCCAGTGCTTGGCGTCTCCTTCCACCGGGGCTCCCAAGAGGACAACGTCTTCTATGATCCCCCTGCAGTCTGAGAAGGGCAGACCCCACTTGCTGAGTGTCATCGAGAAGTCTTGGGGGGGGGGAACACAGCCCTATCTCAAGGGCTGCCAAGATGCCCTAAACACATCCAATCTCGCCTGATTTCAGAAGCTAAGCAGAGTTGGCTCTGGCTAGTACTTGGATGGGAGGCCACCAGGGAATACCCGGTGCTGTGGGTGCCTGGAGTAGGAACTGGCAAACCACACCAGGATTCATGCCAAGAAAACTCCATGAACATGGGGTCACGAAGAGTCAGTCAGGACTGTAACGACACATCTCAAGCCCTCAGGTCTTGCAAATCAGAGGGCAAAAAAATGCAGCCAACACTTATCAGTAACAGAGGGAATCATGCCCGATGTTTATGAACACTGTTTTCCAGGTTGATGGGCGGTCCAACACTGGAGTCATTCCAGATAAATGTGGATACTATCCACCAGATCTGCTTGGCCTTGAGATGGAGGGGAAAGAGGCCCCTTACAATCCCATCATTCTAGCATCCTGAGAGTCCAGGATTTGTGGACGACGACAGGAAGTCAGAGTTCAGCTGAATATCCAAGAAAACATCTTAGCTGTTCGAGAAGTACAACGACGGAACCAATTCCCTTAGGGGGAGGTGAGCGCGATCTAGCACTAGAGGCATTCCAGACAAACGTGGCCAACCATCTCTCAGATCTCCTTCGACAGCCTTATAGACCCTGTCCGGTTGAGTTATCTTACGATTCCTACAATGAACATTTCCTTTTCTCTGCCATTAGCACTGGATAATTATTTACCGCTGCCAAAAATCCCCCAAAGCAGAGAAGGTTCACTAACTAAGACGGTCGGAGATTGTGGGGGGTTCCTACCCGTGGCCTGAGTTATCACCAGGTCATTCCCCAGGCACCCTTGTTGAATTTAACCTTCCCCTGCATCCAAATTCAGCAACCCAGGAGCCCCATTGCCGGAAGCGAGAATTCCCTTCGGGCAATCATAAACACATTTTGGAGAGTGTGGGGGAGGGCACAATGCCGGTGGGAGGAAGTGGGCGCCGTCGTTGGCGGTGTGACGTCCAGGAGCATCACACCAGGTTTTTAAAGCAGTTGCCGCAAGGCCTGTTTCTTTGGGAGGGATTTTTTTCCCTTTTCTTTTTTGGCTGCTCGTGAGATTAATTGGTACAAATTGTCCCGATGGAGCCGTCTGTGACAAGGAAGGCAAAGTGGCAGCAGAGGCAGAACAGTTGGGTTGCTAATGACTCAGTCCGGTTATTTTTCTTCTTTCCCCCACTCCTCCTTTCCAGCCGGCGTGACGACCAAATTTCTTTCGTTTTTGAACTAAAGAAGTGGGTTTGCTTTTTTCAAAAAAAGGACTATAAGTACCATAGATCAGGGGCACATGGTTTCCTCGTCAGGGGCAAACCGTCAAGGGGCCAAAAAAGCAACCAACAACAGGCAGGGAAGGTGTCGGGTGGTGGTGGTTAAGAAGTCACTGGTGTCCCTTCATGCAAGGAGGTCATAAGAGCACAAGAACATAAGAAGAGCCCTGCTGGATCAGGCCAAAGGCCCATCTAGTCCAGCTTCCTGTATCTCCCAGTGGCCCCACCAAACACATCCAGGAGCACACGAGCCTCGATCTCTGTCTCCTGATATCACTCCCTTGCATCTGGCCCTTGAAGTACCCTGGTTTTTTAAGCCTGGAGATGACACATCTCCCCATCATGGCTTGTCACCTGGGATGGACTTTTCCTCCAGGAATTTGTCCAATCCCCTTTTGAAGGCATCCAGGCCAGATGCCATCAGCACATCCTGGGGGGGGGGGGGGGGAAGGCTGGGGAATGTCTAAGCAACACCTACTACTAAGTGGAAGACATAAGAAACTGCATTCACACTTGTTCGTGGATTACGGGATCTGTGGTTCACAAAAATGAGGCTGCTTTTTGCAAGCTCTGATGCAAAAGTGTCTTTAGACTCATCCTTTGCTCCTTTTAGGCTGTTCCTTCATGGCCCAGGAGGATAACCCCAGGAGGAACAGCTAAGCTCAGGAAGTACGGAGTATCAAACCACAGTTTTGACACCAGCTCAGAAATTATTTTCCATTGCCTAAGGCATTCTAACGGGCCGGTTCGGTCTGTGTTTCTGCTGGCTTTCTTTCCCCAAATGACACCCCCCTACTAGGAACTCACTGTCACTGTCGTATTCATGGTCTTTTAATTGCTTCAGCCACCATGATATATGACCCTGATGTCTGCAAAGAGGATGGGTCATTAAGAGAACTATTTCAACAATGGAATTAATTTTCAAAATTAATCCACAGAACTCTAGCACGGAGTGGTTTACAAAAGAGGGATCTGTCCAGGGTCCTGAAAATTAGCCAAACCATCACGGCCCCTTCCTATGACACGATTTACTCTGGATTTACGCTCTTGAGGTAGAAACAGCGACTGGAGAAGTGACATTTTTTAAAAAAAATAGATGAATACTCAAGACAGCTCTGCTTGGAGAGACAGAAGATTTGAACTGCTTGCTTCATGCATGCACCAACGAGGGCTCAAAGCTCTGAGATGTAACTCGTTTAAACAACAAAACTCTTCTTGGGCGCTCCTTCCCAGCCCTCTTACCTTTCTCTTTGGCCATTTCTTGGAGGCAGAAATAGATGACCCGGGCTCCCAGGCTGAAACCGATCAAGGTAACCGGCCGCTTACCCTGGAGAGAGAGAGAGAGAGAGAGAGAGCAAAATGACTACAAAAACCCAGATTCGAGCCTCCACCACCTGTGTTATTTTCAAAAGAGCAGTTAAGTTTCTAGCCCTCATGCATGATCTTTTGCAGCCAAACGCCCAGCGGAATAAAGCTGGCGCTTTCTGCCATGGAAGCAGATGCTTTTCCAAGCCAACGGGGGGGGAGGGGAGGGGTGTCACCAAGATTGCCTTACAATAACTCTCCTCTCCCCATCTGAGGCTGGTCTCTTACCTGGTGCCGGCCGAGGAGGATCTGGGCCAGCTGCTTGCCGACTTCGGCGGAGCGGTGGAGACACACACCCCACGGGTTGTCGATCACGCCGGCCACGGCGAGCAGGGAAGCCGGCCAGGTCAGAGCCGTGATAATCCCTGCCGAGAAGCAAAACAAAACAAAACAAAACAAAAACAAGGGCGGGTTGATGGTGCTGGTGGCCCAGGAAGCAAACCCGGCTGGACCCCACCCAATCTGAATCGTGGGAAACGAAGGCTGCTGCCGGTCGGTGACTCACCCGCCAAGACGGTGTATTTGAGGGCTTCCTGGGCCACCATGTTCATTAGCCCATTTAGCAGTGTGTCCATGGCGTTCCCCAGTTCCAGCAAATATTTGGATTCCCAGGCTAAACAGTACTGCTCTTTGGACTGGCGCAAGCTGCTCCATGGGGTTGTGAAGCTCCCTGAAAAGAGGAAAAGGTTGTCACCGCAAGGGAACCCCCCCTCCCCAAACAATGCCAAATCCTGCACAGGATGGCACAGCAACGACCGCGACCGATTAGGACAAGGAAGATCCTGGCGCTTGCCACCCGACCCCCCTACTGGCTTCGGGATCTAGCCGGAGAGAGTGGAGAGGCCTTTACCCTTTCACCCAGAGGCCTTCCAGCCCTGGACTGGAGAATAAAATGGGTGTGAAAATCAAACAGAAGAGCTCGTGAAAAGGACTTTAAAAACACGCACGCAAACACGCCCGGTTTTCTCGAGACGTTTAATGAGAACTGCTCGTGGAAGGAATTTTTGTCCCGGACAGAGGGATAAAAGAACACACACATAGAATCACAGAGTTGGAAGAGACCTCAAGGGCCACCTAGTCCAAACCCCTGCCATGCAGGAACCCCCATCACAATATTGTGCAATGTTGGTGTCTCATCTTTAAGTGTATTTGGGCTTTGCTGCTCTTAGTCCGTACCCTGAAGCACATGAATGGGTTTTTAAAATCCATTAGGTGTGTATTATTTAATGTGAGGATGTTGATTTATATACCCACCCATAAAATGGGTGGGTATATAAAGGCAATAAATAAATAAATAAAGCAAAACATGTTTATTCCAGTGCAGCACAGCTGTTAGTGGAAAGAAGAGGCAGAAAACTCAGGTTCAAATCTCCCTTTGGCTATGAAAACAAGCAGGTCAATTCAGATTGGTCATACTACCTCCCCTGGTCTACTCAGAGGTAAACTAGAAAGGAGAATTACTGCCTTGATAGTGTCACAAGGTCCCTGGAGGGAAAAGGTGGATATGACCAATAAATGAACAACAACTAATATTGCACTACGTATAAAAACAACACGGTCTCGGTCTTCCGGGAGGCCCTACTCTGTCATTGCAGAAACGACGGATATGTTGTTAAAAAACAAAAACAAATGGGACATTGCCAGGCCGTTCACTCTCCTGCTATGAGCGGTGCTCTTGGGATGTTACGGAATACCAGCCAACACGTCTAACTTCTCAGGGATTGGGCGTTCGGTGCGAGGACAGTCCCGGGCATAAAGAGATCGGACTCCTCTTACCGTATTTGCCCGTTGAAAGCCAGCCGGTGATGGCGATCGTGATGTGGAGGTCTCTCCCTTCGGTTAAAGGTAAGAATTCAAACTCGTCGACGGCCCCAACCCGCTTCTTCATTTTGTACCCTGTGCCCGCACACATAAAGACACAGTCATAAAATGGAGCTCTTGCAAGAAAAAGGGAGGGAAGAGAACAAGCCATGAGACATGATGTACTGCAACACAATGTTTGAGACCGCTCTAACTCATCATGGGAGCGCACGAGACTAGATCTCTGTCTCCTGATGCCACTCCCCTGCATCTGGCCCTTGAAGTACCCTGGTTTTAAGCCTAGAGATGACAGATCTCCATCATGGTTTGTCACCTGTGATGGATTTTTCCTCCAGGAATCTGTCCAATCCCCTTTTGAAGGCATCCAGGCCAGATGCCATCACCACCTCCTGTGGCAGGGAGTTCCACAGACTAACAACACGCTGGGTGAAAAAAAAATATTTTCTTTTGTCTGTTCTTACTCTCCCAGCCCTCAATTTGAGTCTATGTCCCCCTAGTTCTGACCATCTTTCAGGCTCAGCTTTGGTGGGTGAGGAATAGGTCTCAGCTCCCTCTCACCTGTCAGTCCGGCTCCTGCTGCACCAAAGAGCGACGCCATGACGGCGATCCCAGCGGTGGAGCCCAGGGCGGCCGCCCCGGCGCTTCCGATGACAGCCCCGGCCCCGGCGGCTACCAGAGGGGCAGCCAGGCCTCCGGTCAGACCTAGAGAAAAACACACACATGCTCAAATTTCACTTCCATGCAAATCTGTGGGTGGCCAGTCCTTTGGCTCTCCGGGGTCATGGCTGAGGGTAGGAATGAAACCACCACCATGTATTTCTTTTGAGGTTCTTCCTGCCAGGGACTGGGACCTTCCACAATGGGGAGGAAGCCACGACAAAGAGGGGAAAACCGGGGTGGGGGTGGGGGGTGTTGCTTGCTCACCGATCGCCGTCCCGCCACCGACGGTGGCCAGGCCAATCAGAAGGTACCTCTTTAACCTCTTCCTCTTCTCCTTCTTCTTCCGAGAGGCCTCTGCTGTTCTGAAAGAGGAGATCGGTTGGGTCTATCAGGGGGACGAGGGACTGAGTTCCCTTGGCCGCCTTCAGCAGAACTGCCCTGCGTCCCCACCTCCACCCCTACCCCACCCACCTCCCATGTGAGGCTGCTCTCCGTGGAGTTGAATAGAGCTTGGGAATTCTTGGGGCGCCAACTCCCAGAATATCCACCACCCCCCTCCAAGGTGGTGTGGCCTCCCTCCCAATTCAACCACAGAGCTGACCCCACAATCAGAATTGAGGTGACATGATTAAACTGCCAGGGGATGCTAAAAGGTAAAGGTTCCCCCCCCCCCGCACACGCGTGAATAGTCGTGTCCGACTCTAGGGGCGGTGCTCATCTCCGTATTCAAGCCGGAAGAGCCAGTGTTGTGCAAGTCCATGGCCACGTGGCCGGCCTGGCTGCAAGGAAGCACTGTTTTTACCTTCCCACCTTTTACGGCGGTACCTGTTTATCTACTTGCATTTTACATGCTTTCAAATTGCTAGGTTGGCAGGAGCTGGGGTGAACAGCGGGCGCTCGCTCCACTGCGTGGCACCCGGGATTCGAACTGCCGAGCTGCTGACTTTGAAGTCAACAGTTTTCGGAGCCTTAGTCCACTGAGCCACCATGCCCCTACTCCCAGCCAAAAGCTGAGTCCTTCTGGACACACAAAAGCAGAAAGCTCAGCTTTCAGACTTCGGTTAATATCCTTTTTTCTCTCCCCGGCAGTGAAAACACCGAAAAATGCCATGTCAAACCCTCCATTCAGGACAACCTGGAAAGAGATGGCCAGAGAGGTGCATCCAACACTCAGAGCAGCCCCTGTGGGTCTTGCTGTAATCGTCAACACAAGGAGGACACGAGACCACCCGCCACCAAACCGTGACTCCCTTTCCCCTGACAAAGATTTAGAACCGGCAGAAGCCGGAGACAGAACTTACATATAAAATGCCAGCTCGACTTACCTGGCATAGCTTTCCTACTCAGTCGGCAAGCTTGTACAATAAAAGCAGTACGTATTAAAATAGTTATACGTTTTAAACAAGAGCTGCAGGTTAAAATTCACTGAGCAATGTCCCTTCTATACCAGAGAACAACCCACGAAGTCAGGGACTCTCCCACCAGTTTTCATAATTAAATCATACTCCATCTTCCTATCACACCGTTACTATGTTCAAAGATGTTAACCATGAAAAATAACCCTGAACATTTAAAATTTGGAAAGATAAAGCCCGTGACATCTTTAAGAAGGGCAGATTCTTTTAAAAAAAACCTTCTACCATCTTAATGTCCAAGATATTTATCTGAGCGTTGGATTAGGATTTGTAAGGTACAAGTGACTTCTTCAAGATTCAAGGATTTCACAAGTATCAGGGGGTTGGACTAGATGGCCCTTGAGGTCTCTTCCAACTCTATGATTCTAAATTATGACCCACAAAACACTGCCTGGAATGGATTTATCAAATTTAAAGGTGGCACTAGGATTTGCTAATGCATCAATATAAATACCCCTTCAGAAACAGATTAAAATCACACGGTTAAATATATAACTGCAACAGAATCGCTGCCGTTACTGGGTCGGAAACCTTGTGAACACACAGATTCCTGGGTCGGTCCATCCTGAGTCAAAGGTCTTGAGGGAAAGGGGTCTTACTCTGATTCCTCCTCTTTCTCTTCGTTCAGGCACTCAAGAAGGCGTGTCTCCGCGACCTCAAGATCCACGAGGGGGATTCTGAGAAGCAAGGTCATGTGGGAGAGAAGCACCCGCGAACGAGCATCGTAGTAACCTGCAACCAAGCCCAGCAAAGTGTTCTGCTTATATGCTGCCCCATACACCACTCCAAGTAGTCTCTGGGCGGTTTACAGTTTTAATTACAGTAATGCAGGTTACACACTGCCGCCCCCCTGACCAACCAGCAAGCTGGGTACTCATTTTACCCACCTCGGAAGGCTGGAAGGCTGAGTGAACCTTGAGCCTGCTACCTGGGATCGAACCCCAGGTCATGAGCACAGTTTTACCTGCGGGACAGGCATTGAACCACTGTGCCACGAGGCTCCTAGGATTTAGGCAGATGTTTCTCAGGCAAACACACCTGGACCCCACTCCACAGCTCTTTGTCTCCAGAGGGGGAAACTGGATATCAGATATTACTTACCATCCTTGAGAGAAAAGGAAACCAGATCCTGGGGAAGGAAAAATAGAGGAAAAGAGACACTGCGAGTGTATTCAGGAGGGAAACCATTCAAAGTACATTTGTTCATTCAATTTATACTCAGCATGCCCCTAAAGCAGGTGTGTCCGAACTTTGGCCCTCCAGACGTTTTGGACCACAACTCCCAGAATTCTAAGCCTGCATTGCCAATGACAAAGGACTGTGGGAGTTGTGGTCCACAACATACGGAGGGCCAAAGTTTGGACACCACTGCCCTAAAAGACACAGCTCAAGGCAGCTTGCAACCTTTTTTAAAAAAAAGATTAATAAAAACCCTCAGATAAACGCCACATTAAGCTAAAAATACAGTTTAATAAAACCACATGAGCCTGCCCCACTGTAAAACCGTTAACATCAAAACCCACTGTTTCAATCAAGGGATTTTGTCCGGGAGCTGTAGTCCAGCACAGTTTCTGGAGTTTGCCTGATGAGCTCTTTATTTCATGCCACACGAATATTCTCACACTCTTCCAAAGAGATCCTGCTTAAACAGCTCTATCTCCTTACAACGACACTGCGAAGTCGGCTGGGCCAAAAGGGGCATGGATGCAGTGAGGTTGGTCCGCTGGGACTTACCTGTGCAATGACGGACGGATTTTCTTTCAGGAGGGGCTCCTTCAGAAGGATTTGGACAAAGGTCTCCGTCCCTTCCCCTCCCAAGCCACCGGCAAGGGCTGCCATGGCCGGCAAGACAGCATCCGAAAGTTCGAGCCACCTCACAAGGTCCTCCACCAGTCCTGTCCTGTACGGGCTTTGGAAACAAGAGCAGCAAAGAGCAGAGAGGACTCAAAATCGCCCTTCCAGGGGGAGACCAAAATCCCCCTCGCCACCATTTTAAAGAGCTTGTCAGTAAACTTGTGAGCCTCCCGTGTGTTCAGGGAAGAACTTCAGTTACTCTATAATACGCAGAACTTCAGTTACTCTTCCCAAACTTATTACTTTTTTTTCCTCTTCCAAAGCTATTTCAATCACTCACAGACAGATCGCAAAGTCCACAAACCAGAAAAAAGGCACCAGATTCAAAGCGCGCCAAGTCACTCCAAATGGCAATCAGTTTAGATGGGTCTAGATCAGGCATGCCCAAACTTCGGCCCTCCTGATGTTTTGGACCACAACTCCCAGAATTCTAAGCTTAGGTTGCCAATGGTAAAGGACTGTGGGAGTTGTGGTCCAAAACATCTGGAGGGCCGGAATTTGGGCATGCCTCGTCTAGATGGTTGCTCTGTACACCCAAGTCAGAACAGATACAGGGCTCCCACAGGAAGCAAGGTATTTAAGGAGGTGTTTTTAGGGTCTCCACAGCTCAGCAGGGGATTCACAACCAGGCCTCCCGAGCCTCAGTCCGACACTCTGCCCACTAACACCACACTAAGAATCCCGTGTGCATATAAACACAAGAATATCAGCACACAATAAATCATGACCACGTTTAGCTGTGTGATACCTCTGCTGCCTGTTCCTCTTCCATTCTCTTTTTCTGCAGGGAAACTCTGATTTCTCTAACAAGCTAAGGAAACGGTTTCCAATTTGGAAACACTTTTGCCTTCCCAAAGAAATAAGTACTGTAAATGACAATTAAAAATAAAAAAAAGGAATGACTGCTACATTTGTAGCCATGACCTGGAGTCACTGTTTTGCGAAAGGTTCATGGTGGCTTCTTCGCTATAGCACAAAGAATTAGCGTCTCTTATTTACTCACGATTCTTCGTGTTCAGGAAATAAGGAGGCCAGAGAGATGGCACAGAGAGCAGCATAAGCAAACTTCCCTGGCTCGCCCAACTGCTTCCCGATACCCTGCAAAGGCTCTCCTCTGTTCTCCTCCTTCTCCACCAGCCCAGCCTGCCGTCTCCATGGCCTCCAGCGTTCTTGGTGCCCGGCGGCCATTTCCGCTAGCCGCTGCATCAGAAAAAGAGAGAGAGAAATTTGGAGAATAAGCGTGTAAGGGAGAGCGTAGGAATAAGCCTTGCTGACCTGCTGGTTCATACGATTTATATCCTGCTTTGCTCAAAAGAACTGGCATCCAAAGCGGTTCAGAAACAGATGAAAAAGAAATACACCTAAAAACAGATTTTAGCAAAACAGGGCTGGATGCAAACACAGAGGAGCATATTATGTGAAAAGGCAACTGGATGGCCTATCCTAGGAAAATATTGCTGAATCCAGAATTTTTAAAACACACTGATTTTATTTTTTAACAAATGCATGAGACTGACCCATTAAAAGTCCTTCCCTGTCAGCAGGGATGGATAGTGTTGTTATTTTTTTAAGGGTAGCAGATTAAACTCAGGGCTGGGCTTTCTAAGGCCTCCGAGGCTGTATTTTGGGGATGATGCTGCCTCTGCCCCCACCTCCACATGGACAATGACCCTTTCATTTCCTCATTGTTCCATTTCTGTGGGTTCCATTTCTGTGGAAACATCACATCCTTTGGTGACATCCAAGGAGGACAAAGTCCACAGGATCAAAACAAAATAATAAAACGGAATTACTCCGATTGACAGAGGAACGGAGAGGGAGAAAGACAACAAAAAACATGTTCCTACACGTGACACTCATCTCCACAAGCTTTTTGCTTTGGCACATAGCAGTTTAACTCCAATCGTTCCAGAATATTTTGAGCTTTCAAAAAGATATGTACATTTTTTTCCTTTTCTTTCCCTGCCAGCAGGCATCTCCAGTCCACATCAGTTCTGTGAACACATCCTATTCTCTATTTGCTGTTTGGCGTGGCAAATAATCCTTAATGATTTAAACAAATGAAATTATTTTTTTTACTCCGCCGTAAGTCTTCAAAAGTCTTCGAGGCGGCTAATAGGACAAATGAAGAGAAACAAGTCTGAGCCCCAAAAAAACTTCAGAAGAGCATCGGATGGATCTTCCACCGTCTCTCTTTTTTCACCTGATCTTCCTCACGGGACTGTTGTGATGATCAAGTAAGGTCAAGCCATAAACAAAAGGTGGCGCAGAAAACAGGAATAACCCTGAATTCAACTACTAAAACTTAAATCCACAATGCTTTTTCGGGGTCATGCTGCTGAATGGCTAAAATACCACACAGAAAGGCATTATTTTTTCCTAGCTTCTTGGTCATTTCGAACATGGCGGCACTTTTTAAAAACAGTCAGATACAGTTTTAACATCTTGGCTCCTGGGTCTTTAAAGACATGCAATTGTCTATGACGTATTCCTCCCTGCCCTGCTTCAGCTAAGAGATTACCTTGAGTTTCCAGCAAGCTTCAGAAACTTTTATTTATTTTCACAGCTCTTGCTGTAATTTTTTTTACAGCATCCCACACCTTTATCGCCTGGTTATTGACACTAGCCTGAAGGGCAGTTTGTCGAAGTTGAAGGTAAACACTGCGTCCAACGGTTTTAAAATAGTGAGAGAGAGAGAGAGAGAGAGAGAGCAATACAATCTTCTCTTCGTATGTGCACACCCTTTATTGCACAAAATTCAAACAGATGGGTGTTGTGCTGTGACGCAGAGTAGACTTTGAATGTGTATAAAAGACTGGGGGGGGGGTCGCTCCCCTCCCTGCAACGAACTCCAAGGACAGGTTGTAGCTTATTTCTCCATCTCAGCCTGCAAAAATTAGCTTTTCATCTCATTAATTACAGAAGAGACCCACCAAAGGAGCTGCCAGATTTGCACTCAAGTCAAGAGAGTTCCTGGTGACCCTTGATTTTGTTTCATCTCATTCTGATTCCTCTCAAGAGGGACGTGATTCAATGTAACCCTGCTTTGTGTGTGTTTTCTTTCAAAAATTGTGGCAATTTCTCCATCCCAGGGGTTGTGGATACTACTTTACCTTCTGCTTTAAGGACCCGAACAGACACAGTAACGCTGAGGGGAGTAAATACAAACACGGCAGTTCTATTAGCAACAAACAAAAAGAGAAAGGAATAAAAACATTTTAGTGGGGCTTTTTATGCAACAATGAAGCCACTTCACATGCAAGCTTTTCTATTTTTGCAATTGCAGCAGGGGGCTTGGCAAGGCTTAGAATTGCAACCCTCAGAACCCCCCTCAGGTGAGGATTATGAGTGTTGTAGTCGAAAAGAGAAACTTTACCAAGTTCTATGAGCAACCGCCTTCAACCTAAAAGTGCAACGAGCCAGTCTTATTTATGGATAACACTTGCCCTAACTTAACTGCTGTTCACCTCACCACACACACACACAAAATCCCTATTTCTTTTAGGGGCAAAGGAAAGCTTGCAATACGCCTTATTTGGGGTGGGTGGTCGGTATAAAAACCCAACCCTAAGTCCTAAATTCCCAATTAGGAGGCGACCCCCGCAAAAAAGCCCGCCCCTTTGCACCGCCCCCCATTCAACCAAGCCCTACCTGGCCGTCCTGGAGACGGGGAAGGGCCGCCGCCGGGGTCCGAAACGTAGCCGCCTCCCCTTCACCCTCCGCCGCCCCCGCGCCCACTCGAGTCCGAGGCTCGAGGAAGCCGCCTAGGCCTGCTCGGCACGGGCCGCCGCGGGAGGGGGCGATTCCGAAGAGGGAGTTACGCACAGGAGGTGACGTCATGGCCGCAGGGAGAAGGGCAGGCTACGGCAAATCCGCAGCGGACCAGGTCCGGGAATGTCTTATCAGCCCTGTGGGCTTTTAAAAGGCTGACGTCTTGAAATAATTTCATTTGGGGGAGGAGATCAAGCATGCAAATCACTGGCATTTCCCCAGGCGAGGGAGTTTTTTAAGATTTCAAAGAAGCCTGCATAACTTTAATAGATTTTTTTAAAATTTGCTTTTTAACCTCCCAGTGGCTACATTTCCTTTAACTGAATTTAAAAATAAATTAGAGGGGGGGGGGAAGGATCTGAAAGCAAAAAGAAGAGAGGAAATGTTTCCAGGAAAGTGCATTTAAATCAGATGCACAGCCTGGCTGCATTTCATGAACTGCCAGCAATAGGTACAGCCCCTCCCTTTTCACCAAAACCCTTTAAAATCCACTCCCAAACTGTGCCAGTCCAGTTGCACACCTCAAACAAAGAGTTATTTTGGAAATAAGCCTGATGTAATTCCCCATGCAAACATATGTATGCATTTAAGCAGCATCTGGCCCACCTCTGACAGCTCTAACCTGCTCAAGTGAAATATTATACTGCAGTTCTGTTGTAGACGTCACATCTATATAGTTAACAGGGAGTTCATAGGATCTCTGAAGAAAAGGATCTATCTACCAATTTCTTGTGGTTGCGTCTTGTCAAGTCACCCACGACTTCAGGCAGCCCTAGGAATGAACGGTTTTCAAAATGTCACGCCCTCAGCTCTTGGCCAGATCTTTCAAACTCAGCCCAGTGGCTTCCTTAGGGGGTTGATCCGTCTTGTATTGGCCAACTCGCCTAGGCTCCTCTTGAGCTGCAACAGCTACGCCATTCTTGCATAATTTATTTGTCAGGTTCGCCTGAATCACAGGACCATCTCCCTGCTACGTAGGCGCATCCCCACTGGAAAACCTCAGGACTAGGCAAAGTCTGAACCAAGCAGCAAATGAGTGCCAATCCGCTGTGTAAAACAGGGGGGCTCGCTTTCGTTGGTGCTGCCTGCCGATCTGTGCCCAACCCCTGCCAATCCTCTTCCAAAGCTGAGCTTTCTGCCAATCTCTATTTTTAGCATCTCCTCCCTCTGCTTTGTCAGAGCTTCTTTGATTTCTTTTCTCTTTAAGCGTGCGAATTCATCCCTCCCATTCTGACCCCAGTTTCGGCTCCAAGGGACGCCTCTGTCATCTGGGACATATTCTATGAAGAGGAAAGAACATTTTGTTTCCCTTTTTATTTTTATTTTTTGCTTTTTTGTTGTCATGTCGCTGTTTGTCATTGGGGGGGGGGGTCGCAGAGAAGACAAGGCTCCATCCTGTTCTCTACAACCCTTTCCTTGAGGCTGTGAAGTGAGTCGTTAAAAAAAATGGAGATTGATCGGCCCCACTGGCCTACTCCGCAAGACAGGTGTGTTTGGAACCTTAAAACCACAGCAAAGGTTAGTTCGAACTGCAAGGCGATCCAGGATAGAGATCGACCTTCCACCCAAGGGCCAAATTCATTTCTGGAGGAGAAAATGGTGGAGGGGTATGACCGAAGAGGACAAGGGTGGAACCCCAAATAGCAGCATATTTTGAGTGGAAAGCTCTTCGCGTCAGAGACATGGCCTTATGAAAGATATTTCCATCTTTGAGAATGGCGGTGTGTGTATGCATGTGTTTCTTGTGGCTGAGTTTTGAATTTCTGGTAAAACTGCTTTTTAAAGGGTTTTTTGTGTGTGAGTGTGTGTAGGAATAAAACTCATTAAAATCCAGTGACTAAATTATCCGTATTTTGTAATCACCACAAAGCAGAACACACACAGAGAGCCACATTGAAAAACACTTACACTGAGTTAGCATTTGGGAAAAGCAAAAGCAAATAGGCTATTTTAAAAAAGACAACTTTTATTATATTTTAGAAAATATCATATTGACCCAAGCTTGATGGAAGGCAAAAACTAAGTGTGGAGATTCCTTAAGATGATCTCCTTCAGGGAAAACAGGTATTAAAGATTTTGGCATACGCCGTCTTCCTTTCTCGCCTCCCTCTCTGTATCTCGTGTTTTAAGAAAGGACTCAGTTGGTCTGATCTGTACATTGGGCTGATGGAGGAAGGCTTAGAGGAGTACTTCCATTCAGCAGATTCACGGCAAATCCCTGCTAAGAGTGCCAGGGGAGATGTCTTCCCCTTGTCCATCTTCAGAAGTGGGTTCACGCGACTGTGTCACAGCAAAATTGATTGATTGCAAAACTGAGGCTGGCCATTTTTTGCAGGTGTATGAGATCCCCCTACGACTGTCCTCTGAGCCATGGCACCAAGAGGAGATCCAAAAACCCATCCCGCTGGGTGGGTCCACATCAGGAATCCCACTCCGGCCATTTCCCTCTCCACTGGGAGCAGGCCTTTTGTCGAGTCAATGGCCCCTGATTGTCCATTCGAGAGCGAGACGCCCCTGGCTCACCACTTGCGTTCTCAACTGCAATCGCTCGCTGACAGCAACTTGTAGCAGGTTGAAGGATAATTTCCTTCCTACACATGCAGCTAAGGCTGCAGGAGACCAAGAGAGGCACACGGGATGGCTGGCACATCCTAATACCTACGGGTCACAGCATCCACTTGGCAGGTCGGGCTCTATTCGTCTCTGGGGACTCTGCTCTGGACCCAGTCACAGTACAAGACCTGAGAGCTTAAGGTGAAACACAGTGCGAAGGTAATCCCTCAAGCGTCTGATGCCACATGGCTCTCCTTCTGGGGCCAGCTACAGGCATCTGGGCCGCCGCATCCCCACCGTGGGTTGCAGCACAGCACTACGGACAGGATGAGTCCCAAAAAGACCATGGAGCAGAGCGCCCACTTGAGCAGCCCCGTGTACAGGAAGGGGAGGACAAGAACAATAATCATCGCCACCAGGAGCAAAAGCAGCACAAGCCTCTTTGCCGCCGCCCTGCTGGTCATCCCTCCTGCCACCGCTGCCACTTCCACCGTCCCCGAGACGGGCTGAAGGCTCGTGGGGCTCGTGCCGGGAAGGCCGGGGCCGGGGCCGGCTCCGTCCGTCTCCAAGGCCAGGCCCTCCAGCCGGTTCAGGACCTCCTCTTTGTCCCGCAAGCTGCAGATGAGACCCCCAAACACCACCGTGGCTTTCCGGCACAGGGGGCAACTGATGGCCCAAGACCGGTCCTCGTGGCGCAGCAGAAGCTTCAGGCAAACGGCGCAGAAGGCGTGCTGGCAGGCGAGGACTTTCGGCGGCCGGCAAGGGCCGTACCGGTTGAAACAGACCAGGCAGTCCATTTCGGCCAGAGAGGCTTTAGAGAGACGCGGAGCCCTGGTTGGGATTTCGGCTGGGGCGGATAAACCCTCCGAGGGCGGGTCTCCGGCATCCAGATCGGGAGGATTTGTAGGCACCGAAAGACCATCATCCTTTGGAGGTCTATCTTCCCCAGCAGGCAAATGGCCAGGCTGGTCGTCGGCGGAGCATATTTTGCCTGCGGGGCTGTCATCTGCTTGTGTTGCTGGCCTCGGGGGACTCTCTGCCCCAGCCACCCGGCCAGTGTCCTCTTCGCCCTGTCCTCGCTGGCCGTCCCGGTGAAGAGGGGCGCCGGTTTCGGTCTCAGTGTGTAAACAATCCGTGGCGGCTTCCATGGCGGCCTCGACAACAAGGGCCAGTAGCATCCACTCCGGGACTGGCGGATCCGACACGGTTCCTTTTATAACCAGGCTTTGTTCCTGGAACACGGAGGCTCGGTTTTGTTGGCCACTGGCCGAAAGCAGTCTTCTTTCCTTTTTTTTTTACAAAAAAACGGCCCTGCGTTAATCAGTAACCGGGTGCCAATTTTACAACCCCCCTGATAACGTCCCCGAGCAATTATGTCCAAGGGAGAACAAACATGTCTTTATAACTGTCAAACAAAAGTTAAGACCGGGAGGCCGTTTTGGTCCACAGAGGTGACAGAGTTTAAAAGCCTCTGGGAAACATTGGAAGAAGAAGCCTGTCCAGAAGGACGCCCTACCCTTTTGGGGGCTTCAGGGGGAGCTGGAAAAAAATTTAACCCCACCTAGATCCAAAAACTGGGCCTCAATGGAGCACAAACACGTATGACCGTCTGAAAACACAGAGTTCGTTCTGAGAATCTGATATTCAGAGCTGCTTTTGGGCAGCTTTGGCTGCTGTCAGATCCTTTTGGCAGAGAAGGAGGAAGAAGGAAGTGCGGCTGAGACTATCAAGCCATTGATCAGAACAAGAAAAAAGGAGTGTTTCCCAAACAAAATAGCAACAGCATCATTCCTTTAGTGGGTTATTTCCCTGGAGACCGGCGGTGTGTTTTGCATCTTTGCTCGTTGTCACGTCAAAAGCCTACATCTGAAAGTACTCTAAACGCCAATAAATCTCAGAGTGTTTAAATATCACCACGGAGTGGGATATAAACAGGACCAGGGTTGCCCCTGCGTTACTCTACGAGCCCTTTCAGGCTGAGCCAATGCGCCCTCGAATATTTTCTGCCCGGTTCCTTTGAAGCCCAAGAACGAGCCTTTATAAAAAATCTGTGTTCATCCTGTTAAGGAATCTCCCGTTTCTAAAACCGGGAACAAAAAGCTCTTTTCCCCGCTCGACATTTTAGATCCATGACTCTCAAGAAGTACCGCAAGGCAAGGGGGGGTGGACTGTATGGTCTCTAGGTTCCCCTACTAGTGCTTCAGTTCCAGCATGAATTATTTGTGTGTCCAAATCAACAGCGGAAGAGGATCCACTCTTTCCTTCCTAGATGGCCAAAGCTTTCCCCCCGGAATATTGGAATTCCCACTCTTCTTCCACCGGTGTCGTGACTTCACTTCCCGGATGGAATTCCGTCTCCTGTTCCGGATAACGCATGGCCAGTTCTTCCTCTCGGCTGTCTTCTGGGTCTCCCATCTTTTCCCCCTCCTCCTTGGCTGGGCAGTAGGTCTTCCCAGGCGTCGCTTCCGACACAGAGCCCACGATGACCGTGTCGGCTCTCATGATGTAGATTTTCTCTAGGGGGGTGTGAAGAAAGGGGAACGTCACGATACGGCCATTTCCACGCCCCCCCACCCACCCCATAATTCCATTGCCCACCCTCCCGCAGCAAATTCTTAAACTGTGAAATCTTTGCATGTATATGTTCCAACAAAAAAGCAGGTGTTTTGAATGATGATGATGATGGTGATGATGATGATGATGATGATAAAAAACAAAACCAGTTTTCCCGAGATCTGAGTTCGAATGCTCCAGCGGGGAAACCCCAGGGGAGCGGGCACGCCAAGAGGGAGCGTGACGTGGTTTTGGGAATGCAACTCTGGAACAGTGCATAAAAGTCAGAGGGGCTTTCTGCCAGATGGGCAGCATATAAGTTGAATGAATGAATGAATGAATGAATGAATGAATGAATGAATAAATAAATAAATAAATAAATAAATAAATACGAAGACCCTCTCTTGCCTTACAGTTTTTTTGGGGGGGGGAGATAAGTGTGTATGCCACCTTTTTTTCCTCCCCAGAAAGGGTGGGGCACAAAAAATAACAAATACTGTACATAAATAAATAAAAACACCCTTCTATATTACTCCAGTCTTTGAAATATAAGCCTTCCTTCCTTCCTTCCTTCCATCCTTCCTTCCTTCTTCCTTCTGTATTCAACTCCTTCCTTCCTTCCTTCCTTCCATCCATCCATCCATCCATCCATCCATCCATCACCACCAGGTCTTCCTTCCTTCCTTTCTTCCCTTGTCCCTCCGGTGTCATGGCCCAACTTACCGATGCGGTTGCTGGTGTGACTGTGGGGAGTGGGCTCCAGCGGTCTCCCTCCCTCTATCTGAACCAGCTCGGCTCTGTCTCGCTCAGGATCAGGGGCGCCCTCCATTTCCAAGCAGTGCTCATTATCATGGGCTTGGGGGAGGAATGTGGCTTTTAAGGGGTCTCCCTCTCCAGGCTGGGGGTCTTCCGACAGCAGAGTGTCAATCCGTTTCTTGCGAAGAGAGAAAACCGGGAAAGTTGAGATGGACAGGCGGGTGGGCGGACAGACAGAGAGAAAAGAAGGGCTAGATAGATAGATAGATCAACTTGTTCCAAAAATAAAAAAATAAAAAATGATGTTCTTGGGGTTCTTTGCTAGGGGGAGGCAGCTCCAAAGAGACCCTCCAGGGTGGCTGTACTTACCCCACAGATCTTGGTCTGGTGAGTGACTGCATTAAGAGAAAAAAAAAAGAAATTATATCTCCTGTCATTTCATCTTTCTCTGTCGAGGCTAATACAGTATTCGTTAAAACTTTAGAACAGAGCAAAAATCTCTGTTCATTAGAGAAAAGCAAAAGTGGATTTCAGCGGGGTGTCAGAAAGTTCTAGAAAAAGGGAGGGAGCTTTCTCTCTGGGACCCTCTTTTTCTCTCCAAGGGTGACTTTTTAAAGAGGCTTTTAAGCTTCCCATCAGTGAGAATGATTCCCAACCAGCCTCCATTTTCAGGAGTGGTCTATCTGCCAGAACACCTATTCAAACCCGGATGCCCTTAAGGGCGGATAATGCTGCACCCCCACCCCCACCCCCACCACCAGCCGCCCAAACCCTGGCCCAGGATATTATGGTCTGGCAGCTATCTCTCTAGATCAGGATGCTTCTGAGCGGAATTTCTGATCGGAGATATTATTGACGGGTTTGGAATTCAGCCTCATTGGGGTGGGGGGTGTCTAATTTTTAGCTGCTAAGAGGGAACTTTCCTCCAGGCTTCTGGGCTCCGAAAACCCTATTTGAGCATTTGAGGGTTTCCCCCCCCCCCAAATTACTAAAAATAAATTAGAATGCCGTTCTGAGTGGCGACTAAACCCAATGAAACAGCATCCCCTACTGGCTTCGGAAAAGAGAGAATTCTACTCCACCAGATGGAAAGTATTAGATCTAGCCGTTGGATCTGCCGTACGAACTGGGTGGAAGGCTGGAGGTTCCCCCCCCCTCTTTTGGCTCACTTTTCAATTTGCGGGGCCCGATCCACCGGGCGCAGGCTCTCCTCTTCCGCAGGAGCAGGATGGTGGCCAGGAGCACGAAGCACGCCACCGGGAGAGCGGCTGCCAGGAGGGCCAAGCCCCGATTGTCTGCAAGAGCGGGGAAAAAGAGAGAGGGGTGCGGGATATGGAGCCATTGCATTGCACCCCTCTTAGGTCCCGCCTGGGAAAGGATGGGTCCATCTATTCACCTCTTCTCAGGATCCGCTTTGATTCATCCATTGGGACGCTGCCGCTGTGGTTGAATCCTGCTGGCGGTACCTTGGAGATGTCTCCAGGGATCCCACTGATCGGCAGGTTGTCTGATTTAGCGACGGGCTCCTTGTTCCCGAAGATACGGACCAGCTTGGAGTCCAGGAAGGTTCCCGCGGGCATCTCCGGGGGCGCCTGCCCACCAGCCCCCTGGTCCGTGCGGCGCCTGTCGTGCGTGGTGTTCCCTGAGCTCCGGGTGAGCTTGTTGAGCTGGGCGCAGCTGGCAGGAGGAAAGGAGCAAGGACAGAAGAGGAGCATCAACAACAGCCCTGCAGGGGAGACCTGCCACCCCAGGGGGTCAAGCAGGGCACGAATCGCGAGGGTTGGAAGACGCAGGGAAGGCCGGCAACGGGATAAGCCAATGCCAGGAAGGTATGCCTCACTCGGTGTGATTCCGGCAGGGTTGAGAGTTCGAATCCTCGTCAGAGAAGGTTCCTGGGAGGCATTCTTGACAAACGGTGTCCGTCTCGGCCGTGCCTGGTGGGGAAACCGAGAGTCGGGGTTTAGAAGGAAGGCAACAGCCATCCTCGAGGGATGGACTGGAAAGAGAATGTTTCTGCTTCTCCTACCTTTGGTCCGGACGCCAAACCCAGGCTTGCAAGAGGAATGAAGGACGCAGCGCTGGCAGGTGTTTGCCAGCGGGGCTTGGCAGTACCAGCCGGCCTGGCATTGGCACACCCGGTTGGATGCAGGCGTGCAAGGCAGTTTCTCCACAAGGTGCCGCTCTGCGGAGGAAAAAGAAACAAAACCAAAGTTCGTCGACATTGGAACTCCCTGCCACTGGAGGCCGGGCTGGCCCCATATTTGCTGTCTTTCTACAAGCAGGCAAAGACTTTCCTCTTCAGGCAAGCTTTCTCTCAGTCACTGGGTGCCTGAATATATACATATATATTTAAAAATTATAGATGTGCCTCTGTTGCCTTCAATGCATTTTAAGTGTGACTTTTGTTTACTGACTTTTGACGTGGTATTTATTTGTTACTTGGATGGGGGTTCCTGCATGGCAGGGAGTTGGACTGGATGGCTCTTGAGGGGACCCTTTTTCGTATTTGGATACTTTCTCTTCATAGCTTTAAATCTTGTCCTGAAAGACA
Source organism: Phrynocephalus versicolor (assembly GCA_023846285.1). NCBI lineage: Eukaryota > Metazoa > Chordata > Lepidosauria > Squamata > Agamidae > Phrynocephalus > Phrynocephalus versicolor. The sequence goes on from JAHTLZ010000121.1 coordinate 1,366,835, forward strand.
ACCTTTAAAGCTAAACACAGTATGCATTCAAATAACCAAAGAGGGTCAAAAAATACCACATGAAAACACAGAACACGAAAGCAACTCCATGGGTTTAATTAAAGTGTAATTAAAGTTTTCAATGAAAGACCGCCTGTGAAGATTCTCAGTCCATCCAGGTGTGGTTATGCGGAAGCTGAGTCCTGGCAACTGGACTTGACTTCTCGTGAGATCGATTTATTAAGATAATGATAAAATAATTAAAAACTGGTCAATTAAAGACAGGAACCGGCACTATCCTTTATTGGTTGCCAATTAAAACGCTGAATTTTTTTTTAAAGAAAACACACACCAAAACCAGCTTCCCAGGGCTGAGCCTGGACTCTGCCTAACGATAGGGCCGGCTCCAAAACAGTCCAATAAGGAGCAGAATCAGGACTTCCCTGCCAAGGTAGCACAGGGTTGGGGGAAAGCCAGAAAGTCGCGAGCAATTTGGCATGCAGAGGCCAATGAATACTTAGATTGCAGGTCACACAGGCCTCGCAATGTGGCGTGACATGATTCCGGTTCAGGTAGAACTCGGGTTGGCATCGGGTCTTCGTGCAGCCGCTGGAGATGTCTGCAGGGCAGTCGGTCTTAGGCTTGTACCCTAGAAGAGAAGAGGGAGGCAGATCCTGCAAACCAAATAAGCGCTTGGCTTGCTGCCGGTCTGCCCGGGCAATGAGCCATGGCAATGAAGCCCCTGTTTACCTCTTGGGAACCCATTGCAATAGAAGCGGAGCAAAGCTGCAAGGTACAGGAGATGAGGAAATGGGAAATACACCCCCTCCACACACACACACACACACAAAAAACCCTTGCGGTACTGAAGAATCCAGGAGGCCAGGTGGACAGGAGTGAGCACCATTGGCTGTAGGGCAGCCAGAGTAAAGCAAAAAAAGAGGTGCCAAGGAGGATGGATTTTGTAGTCACACTGAAGGACTGGCGTGCCTTTGGAACGAGCAGGGCCGGGACAGAAGCACGCCAATGTCAGATCCCCCCCCCCAAAAAAAACCACCCTTCTTTTTCAAGAAAACAAAAACCACCTGAAATGTCCCCACCTACTGAGAGGAGTTTTTAGAGATTTTGCTCAGAGGCTGCGAGAATTGAAAACGTTAGTAATGACTCATCGGCCAAATCCCAACCAGTGCCGTTTCTTCAAGGAGGGGCCCCCTCTCCCTGTCTTCCCAAACTCCAGACCACACACTAGTGGGGTGTTTCTGTCCCTCCCCCCTTCTTTCGAGGGCTGGCGATGTTGAGGTCTCTGGCTGTTACCAGGAAACCACCCCCAAAGGTGCCCATCCTAATCATTAAAAGGTACTGACCTGCAGGACACAAGTAGCAGCATTTACGGGCAGTTTCATTGTAATAAACGCCGTTCCCATGGGCGCAGTTGTGGGGCGACGTAGCTGACCCCTAGGATGCGAAAGAGACCAAACCCACAATTAAAAACCTCATTGGAGGATAAGAAAAAAAGGGATAAGATTTTCCCCGTTATGTGATGTATCCCTGTCTTAGCTCAGGTGTGCAAACACCCTCCCTTCAGGAGGGAAAGGCCAACCAAAATGACACGGACTCTCTGAAATATTTAACATTATGATCTGCCTTTCCTCTGCAGAGATCAAGGTTGGCGCATACCCCCCTCTTTCCATCCCCTGTTTTATTCCCACAACAACAGCCTTGCAAGGTAGGCTCACCTGAGAGAATGTGCCCACCCTGAGGACTAGAGCCTTGATCTCAGAAGTCCCAGATCCATGCTAACCCACTGGTGAACTATGCTCCTCCAGAGGCTGCAAACAAGGACTCCGTTCCACCCAGCAGCTTCGCAGGCTGCAAACAAGGCTTCCCTTTCCTTTAATGCCCTCCTGGGCTGCAAAACCAGGATTCCCTTCCATGCAAGGACCTCCTAGCCTGCAAAGCAGAACCTCTTTTTTTGGCCATGCAAAACCGGTCTTGGGATTTGCCTAGGATGGCTCATCTCAGAACACTGATTCAGTCTAAGAATTCAACAAAACCAGCCGAGGCGCCCAGGCTGTCTGGGCAGGTGGGCAGCTAGATAAGGCCCTCCCAAGAGATCGAGCTGCCTGAGGCAAAGAACCCAAGGACACCCCAGCCCAGGAGTTCACTAGGGCAGGAAGGAGGCCACCCTTCTTAAGCTTGCGAAGTGCTAAAAGTCCTTTCCCATCCGTTGATTGGGGCTGGCCTACTGTTTCCAGTGGTTTTGTGGTTCACATGGTTTTATTTTATTCTTATTTTTAAACCTCGGTCTTTCCGCCAGTCTTTTTTCATTTCTCAACCGCTCTTCGGGTTTTGGCTCAGCCTCTGAAAGCACCATCAACGTCATAAAGGGCTCTTCTTTTGAGGATGCCCTGGCACCGCTCATAAACCCTCGTCGGCCACCCTGGACGTCTTAGCAGGGCCTACCCGGGACAGATGACCCGGGACCAAATCCTTCGGGCCAAGGAAGCAGGCAGAGAGATGGCACGGCAAAAGGAATTATGTTCGTCCCGGGCTGGCATCCCCTGTTCCCCGGCGCTCGTGCGAGCGGGCGCTTCGCACACTGCCTGTGGAACCCAAGCTCCTTCTGCTCAGGAAACGGGGCCTCAACACACACACACACACATTCTCATTCATTTCAAGACATGACTCATTCATGGGTTCGTCTCTCGAGTGACCCTGAAACCAACCATGCTGAATCAGGGAATACACACACACACACACACATATTTATATATCTACATATATTCATAATTGGGCTCGGAATGAATGGGATGCCAAGAAAAAGAGACCGGAGGCCACTCTGTTCGTGTAAACCCAGGGCTTCTGGAACCAACTCACCCCACTGACGCAGAATGAGGGGTCGGGGTTCTTCTAATAAGGTCCCAGACTGGGATTTCCCCTCCAAATGTCTTTGACAAAGCGATAGCCACATCTGAGACACACCGAACAACTCTTCTTTCGACCTTATTTTTATTCTCTTTCTCAACGACATTTGCAATACGGGGACTATGGCCTGCGCCCCCTTTCCTTGTCTTGACAGAACCCATCCAATGGGGAATCACCGCCTCCAGCCAACCCAGGCTCCGAGACCCAATTCTTTCATTTAGGGCACGTGGAGGGCTGTTCCTCTTAACTGCCAGGTGCCCAGCGGCACCCTGCACATGCTCCGAGGCACCCTCGTCTTTGTTAACGCAACTGATGTCCGTGCCAAAACCCGGCACCTAAACCGGAAGGTGGCTCTGGCGGGAGGGTTTGAGTCGAAGCATTGTTGAACATGGAAAGTCGCCACGTGTTTCCCTCGGACAGGGCTGCTGTGCTTTTTGAAGCGAAAACAGCTGCAAATCTTCCAGGCCCTGAGCGTAACTGGAAGAAAGCTACATCTGTGCATTTCAGATAAAGATCCCATTAACTGCCTCCCACCCTCCTTTTACACCTTAAGATCTTTTGGGGGGGGGGAGTGTTTTCCTTTCTTCTGAGGACAGATGGAAAAATCTATAAATCTCGCAAGAGGAAACGGTTGGTTAGAGGCAGACACAGGAGAAAAATCTGGCAAGAAGCAGTGTGGTAGAGGGGTTAGAGCAGGGCGCTTGCTTGATCTCCAAGTTCCCTTCCAGCCCTTAAACTTACTGGTTAATCTTCTCAGACCCACCTGGCAGGGCTGTTGTGGAGAAATAAAGTAAGGGGAGCAGGGACCTAATTTGCCCCCAGTTTACTGGAGGCAAAGATGTAGTATTGGTCTAAAAAAAAAAAAACCCTCATGGTTTCATTTCAAGCCCCATCCAAAATCCCTTTCCCAAGCTGGCTGGGGGGAGCATGGGATTTGTATTCCCCTAGAGCCCGATCCAGCTGTGCCTTATGGGCGCTGCCCCCCGTGCGTAGACAGCGCGCAAACACCCAGGCACCCACAAGACAACCGCGCATCTGGAAGCCTGGGGCGCATCTGGAAGCCAAACGATCCTCACCTGCGGAGGCGCAGCCGCGATCCTCAGGAGAAGGAAGAAGCATCCCAGCAGGGCCAGTGGCCGACGGAGAAGGAGCCAGGCCCGGTCCATGCCGGCCTGCGGCCCCCCCCTGCGCCCTCCGGCCAGAGGTGGGGCTCCCCCAAAAGCCCTTGGCGCGCCCCGCGATCCAAGGGCGCAGCGCTCGCTCCGACTGCACCCGAGAGAGAGAGAGAGAGAGAGAGAGAGAGAGAGAGAGAGAGACGGGGCTGAGAAACCACAGACACCCCCCCCCCACAAAAAAAAAACAAAAACCACCAACATCCCGGCACTGCTCCGCCTCAAAGCTCTCCCGCGCCCCTAAGACCAGCAAATGGCACCCAAGGCGCAAAAACCGCAGGCCCACCCCCCAATCTGCCCCGCCCGAGGTCATCTTCCAGGCTCACTAGTTACGCACCGGGTCTTGGTTTTTTGTGGGGGGGGGGGGAGAGCAGCTTGTCCCGCGGGAGTTCCGCCCGCCTGTGCGTAAAAGTGGAGCAAGATCCGCTTCTACTAAGAACGGGATCACGCCTGAAAGGGGGTTGCTTGCTTCCCTCTTTATCCATACGGAACCGCCTCCCCCCAAGTCCCCCAGTTTACTTTCCGGGAAATGGGCAGAAGGAATGCCGGCAAATATGAGAGAGAGAAAAATGTGTTGATTTAAAATCTGGAAGTTGAGTCATGGCTACTGGACTTCTTTTTTGACAGATAGAAACGTTTCGCTGCTCATCCAAAGGGCTTCCTCAGTCTGTTTCCTCAGCCAAGGATGGGGAAATCCCTGTTTTGCACTACAATGCCCAGAATCCCCAAACAGGTGTGGGGGTGGTGACCAAAGGCACTTTCCCACAACATCGGGATTGTTGGCAATCATTCGCAGGGGTGTAGCTGAGGAGGCGGCAAGGTGTGTGGGGGGGAACCTTTGTCCCTGGGCGCAGCATCTAGGGGGCGCCAAATTCCTGTTGACTAAAGACTTGGTCCCTGGGTGCTGAAAACCGTAGCTATGCCTCTGGTGGTTTGTGACCCTAGCTGTAAAGGAAAACGGATGTCAGATCCGACAGGTAAAATGATTCCAACTCAAGTCTAAAAGTTTTATTGGGCTGCTGCCGGTGCCTTCGTGACGCCTGTGAGCAGACCCGTGCAGTTCCAGGCAGGATCACGCCCACGGTGAGGGACGGACAGTTTGCTTCCCACCTCTTCCTTCCTCACTGTAGCCCATCCCCCCGTTTTCAGGTCTCTCCGTCTCCGACGTCGTCCACCACGGGGAGGCTGTCGTACGTTTGGAAGTCTGAGTGAGGCGGCAGCGGGATCTCCACATCGTGGGGTTTATGAGACAAGGGGGCCTCGAACCGGCGGGAGACGCCAGCGCCTTCCTGCCCGTCCCCGTCAGGGCACTCCTCGGGCAGGCACTGAGCGCAGCCGCGCAAAGAGCAGGGCTCCTCCTGCCAGAACTCCGAGGTCTCCGGCTTCAGGGAGAGGTTGGCAGCATGCACCACAAAGTGCCGGATCCGGCCCTGCTTGCCCAGGTCACACATACACACCCAGGGCTCCCAGTTCTTCCAGTGGATGCGCCCTCCTCCTCTTCCTCCTTCTCCTCCTGCAGGTGGCGAGACAAAGATTGGGAGAGGGGTGCATTCGCACATCACAGTAAACCATGGTTTGTGGGGTTAACCATGGTTTGTTGCTTCAGCCGGGAAAGGGCACAGACAGCTGAACAGCTGGTGGGAGTCAGAAGCGCCGGGTTAGATTGGGCACAGTTGGGACCTCTTGGATGTCATGAACGGCAGCTCCCATAATCCCTAAGCTGGGAGGGGAAGATGGGAGTTTTAGTCCAAAGGATCTGTGGCACGGAAAAGATCCATTTGAGATAACGGACAATGACAATGGTTTCTTTTTAAAAGAAAGAGTGGTCCGATCCAGCAAGGCTCTCAGGATCTCGGCCTAAATCCGAACTGTAATCAGGACCAGAGGAGACCCATTGAACCAAGTCAAGAGGTACATCAAGTCCCCTTGAGTCAATGGGTTTTCTGCTGCTAATAGGATGAAGGACCAAATGAAAAAGGGAAAGCTGGACCCTACAAGCACAGCCTCCCCAAATCTTTACCAATGTCCTTCCGGAGGCTCACGACGCCGGCGTAACCCACCAGCCAACTTAGGACCAGCAGCATCGCTGCCGGTGGTTCCTCTGGGCTGGAGGAGAAGGAAACAGGTCTTCTTCTCAGGAGCCCCTTCCATCCCTGGACCACAGGGGAAGGGAGGATGCGTACGCACTGTCGCCACGGCAACCGTAGAAGAGCCAATGGGGAGCCAGGGGAGCCTTCAGCATCCTTTAAAACCTTGCCTTGTGTTCTGTGGTCCAGCTGGACCACTTTTGGTCCTGGCTTGGATCTCTGCGTCTCCACCACAACCACTGCTTGGATGACAACCCCTTGTGCCATGTGTGTGTGTGTGTGTGTGTGTGTGTGTGTGTGTGTGTGTGTGTGAGAGAGAGAGAGAGAGAGAGAGAGAGAGAGAGAGAGAGAGAGACAGAGAGAGAGGCAGACAGACAGACAGAGATCCTTGATCTAATTAAGCACTCTTGCAACACTTCATTTAAAAAAATAAAAGGGGTGGGGACAATAAAATACAATAAAAATAAAAGGATTGGGGGAAAAGATATTAGGTGACAAGAAGTCAAAAGAGGTGGGGAGAACAGATTAGGCCAAAACATATCAAAACTATTTATTACTGTTCTTTTAAGGAAAGAAAAAAAAAGAATATTGAAATGGGGAAGAGAGAGAGAGAGATTTGTGATACCCCGGGAAGGATTATAAAATTGGATTCCTCTACAAGCAGATGGTGTGTGTGTGTAGAAAATTAATATTTTCTTTTAAAGGGGCGTTCGTCTTCTCAAGTGTTCGCAAGCCACCTTGATGGAGGATGGAAAAGTTTTTAAAAAGTTTTTTTTTTAAATGAATGTGGTCATTTCTCGCACCCGCGTCCAGGACTGATGGCGGAAAGGCCACACTCCGCAAGACCTCTTGGAAGGCAAAAACTTGAGCCCGTTCAAAGGCCGGCGAACGCTTTTAATCGTTTTTTTAAATCAGCTTGGCAGCCGGGAAGCTTCTGGGGGCTCTGCCGCCAAGGGTCCCGAGTTCGAATGCCGCCGAACGGGAAACATCGAGGAGCTTGTCCGTCTTGGTGCGCCCCGATCCTCTGGATGCGGAATTCTGGAACCCAAATCGCAGGCCCGGGTTAGAAAACTGGGCGGGGCACGGGCCGAGAGGCCGGAGCTTTTAAACGGAATCATTGGCTTCCACACAAACACAGTGGATCACAACAAAGTACGGTAGGTTCTATTTTGTGATGAATTAAAAGACAGGTTTAAAAAAACCCATTCAGAACAACCCCCTGTGGCTGGAACCAAGGCAGCCTAATGTAATATTTGTCTATTCAGGCTGTAAGATGTCCTTCAATTCCTTGTTCTCAAACATATTTGAACATGTCTTAATCGTACTGGACTGCGAATTATCCCTCATTACTGTCAGCCGCCTTGGGTCCTTTTACAAGGAGAAAGGCGGGGTAGAAAATACTCTAAAATAAATAAAATAAATAAATAAATACAAGACAGGCAGAGAAAGACATTCGAAATCACTGCACTCGGGGCCCCCAAATGGTAGAAAATGAAAATATTTCCTGTCCGGTTACCTGATCTGCTTGGTTGGAAGGCCCGCCGTCCAGAGATGAGCCAAGATCCAGGCTGCTGAGGGTGGGGCTGGGTGCCCGGACGGGGTTCTCCCAGCCAGCCAGACAATGCTGTGGGGTTGGGGGAAGGGGGAGGCAGAGTCGACATTTGCCCATTGCACGCAATCCTATGCTGCTTGTCCCAGAAGGCTGCCTGCCCCACCAGCTCAGCTGAATTCCCTCTGCCCCTTTTGTGGGTGGTTTCTTTTGGGTTTGGTTCTGGCAGTTTTTCCTTTCACCGAATCGCAGAACGGCCGCCTTGGAGCGGGACCCTCCAAGGTCATCTAGTCCAGCCCGCCCGCCGCCACCACGGCAGGAAATCCACCCCCTTGGCTCCCAGGGCCGGCCCTACTGTTTGCGAGGACTGAGCCAACGGGGTTGGGAAAGTAGCCTAACAAGTGATACCGACAGCTTTTCAATTTCCGGAGGGGGCCATTCTCTAATTAAAAGTGCCTCTAGAGGACCCTCACCTCCCACCCCCACCCCACCCCCACCGCCAAAGACCACCTTCTTCGAAACCAAAAACTCACCGAGGGCAAAGCCAGGTTGTCTGTGGCTTCGTAGCTCTTCCGGCGATGGATTTTGTGCTTGTAGGCTGGGAGGAGAGTCGATCGGGGGATGCTAACCCTGGAAAATAAATGACCCCCCCCCCCCACAAACACATAGAACATGCACAGAAAAAAAAAGGGGGGGGAGTTGCAAAAATCCAGGCGCATGGGTTCGGTGGTCACCTCTGCCCCGTTGAGGAGTCGCCCTAGCTGACCAGACTGGGAAAATATCAACACCTTCTTCCCAGAACATTGTCAGATCCCCATTCTTTGGGTTCTATATGCCCGGAACCCATGGACAGAATTGCCCGTGATCACGCCGGCTGGAAGGTGATGGGATTTGTTATCCCTGTTAGATTTCTCACCCTCTCCTCCGACTCTCACCTGACGAAGGCAGGTTCCACTAACGACTCCGGAGGGCGTCGGGCTCGGGGCGTTTTGCACACGGGACAGGCGGATTCCGGATCCAGGGGTTCGGCGAACAGCCTTTTGTTCAACCGATAGCAGAAGACACCTGGGAGGGGAAGCAAGAGAGCTGGAATTCACAGCCCAACCGTTCACACGTTGGAATGGCCTGCTTTCAGCCTTTTTATTTTAAAAACAAAAATAAAGGTCCTAGTCCTCAAGACAGCCCAGTTAAGCCGGAAGCCGTACAATACAACACACAGCAGGGATTCCCTGCTCCACCATCCCGAGTTGACGTTTTCACACGGGCAACTCATCCAAGCTGCTCCACCACCCAGAGGATCCGCTAAACCTCAGCCCGACGCAGGGGGATGGATTTTGTAGTCCAACCGTACACTGATGGGAAGCCGGATCCTGGTCCAGTTCATGATCCCTTGCCGAAGAACCCAATCCGTCCAACCTGCAGAGAGAGAATCGTGGCCAAAAGGAGTGTAGCGAGCTACCTTCACAGTTAAATCACTCTGAAAATGATCTAGCCTCCCGCCTCGCTTCCATCTCAGGTCTTCAAAATCCACACATCGACTGAATCTGCATAATTCTGACACGTTGCCCAGCCCAGCTCAGCTTTGACTGGGTGGGAATCCGTGGATCGTGACCCTCAAATCAACTCCCCGCTACTATTAAATCCAATAAAGCAGGTGGAAATAAGTTCCGGCCACTTCAATCTCCCATCAAGAGTGGGTCTTTTGTAAGGCTAACGGCTCTTAACGGCCTCTTCAAAGCCAAGCCACTACAAAGACACTGGGCCTTACGGTGAGTCCCGGTCGGAGATGCACTCGTCTCGGTTCACCCGCCGGAAGTCCTGAAGCTCACAAAAGTAGTGTTCCGGTTTTTCGGAGAGGGAAGAATCCATGTCTAGGAGCCCTTGGGTGGCAAACAGAAGATGGAAAAATCAGAAAGACTGGAAGCCATGAGGAGGAGAAATAAGGCATGTCTCTCTGACCAGTTTCTTGTTTGAAAGAAAGTGTGAGAAAACAGAAGCCCTGCCAGCTCCAGACATTGGCAGATAAACTACTCCTGCACATGGAGGGGCTCAACCATCCTACCCACTCACTTATCCCCAAAAGGAGGCAGGAATCAATTGTATTTATTTATTGTTCTGTGCCAGCCTTCACAGATAGACAGTGCCTGCACATGGAGGTTTCATTCCACATTCACCAGCTGCCCTTGTCTTACCAGAAACAGATCTAGATTCAGGGCGTTTATTCTGCTACTTTTCCAGTGGGGAAAGAAAGGAACTCCCCCCCTTCCACTCCCCGGTCCAATACCGGCAATCCAGTCGTAGCCGAGGAAAGGGCGGATCGACCAGTCGCCTGCCGGGATCGTGCGCTCCTCGGGGTCGGACACGAAGGTCACGTGGCCACCTTCCTTCTGGAAAAGGCGGCGGGGGAAAAAAACCATCACAAATTTGACTGGAAAATTTTTACTTCCAAAATCAAGGCACACCGAAAGCTGCTCTATATACAGAACAACCTTGCAAGGTAGACCAGCCTTTATGTGTTTGCGGGTCAAGGAACAGACTGCCTGGGATGGCTTTTTTTCCCAAAATGGCCCACTGCCCAGAGTCCAAATATTCTCCAAAGGGTCGTGGCCAAAGCAGGAAACAGACAGGGCTTTTAAAACTGCATTCCTCTTTCAAGATTAAACGCGGACCTAACGTAGCAGGTGGTGTCTTGAAAAAAAAATGACACCCTCTTCATGACTTTTGAACTGAAGGGGAATTAGCAACGGAAGACAGAGCCGGCCATTTTCTGCTTGGCGTCTGCCAGCTGCCGACCCCCTCTAAACCCACCTTTGCTTTCGCCTTCGCTCCATTGCACGGAGGGGTGAGCAGAATTGACCTGGGTCCCTGTGGCATCCGGGCCGATGCTCTCGCTTGGCCGACGCCCTGGGTGAGAGACGAGGTAGGTTTTGAGGGGGGCTGGGCCCCCGGCCGGGACTCTGCGAAGTCAGGCGTCACCGTCTCCAGCCCATCTTTGGAAAACCAGTTTTCATTCTCTTTCTGGAATGCAAATATCGAATCCCCAGATCAGTTACCCTTGTATTCTGCTCTTCGACATTCAAGCCAGAGAATATCCTATAAACCCCCTAAACTACGAATCAAAATTAGATGGCTTAAAGGAAACACCCAAAGACCCATCAAGATGCTTTTAAGGGTCATCTTTTAATTGAACACGATTAATTTACTTTAAAGGCAACCCAGGTGTCAATTCGACGCACCCCTTTCTTGGCATCCAGGGCCCGCCTGTTTTGTGGGGTGTTTTTCTCCGGTCGGGATGATGGCGTGGCCGGCTTGGCCTGGATCCGTCTCTTGAATTCCTCTTGGTTCGTTCTGAGTTTCTGCAGAAGTTCCTGGTTCAAGCGGCGAAGCTTTTCAAGGTCCATCTTGTTTACCGCCTGCTCCATGATCTCGAACCCCACCCGTCAGGAAAAAAAAAAAAGGAACTGACTTGGTTACAAAGAAATGAAGGTGAGGATGATAAGAATGCCAACAAACTAAGCTAAATGGCAGTCACGGCCGCCCAGAGACCTTTGGGTA
>JAHTLZ010000121.1:1379101-1392990 GCA_023846285.1 Phrynocephalus versicolor
AGACAGACAGACAGACAGACAGACAGACAGGAAAGCAGCTCACCTCTTCCATATACTCTGGTTCAGAGGCGGAAGCATCCCAGCGGTTATTTAAAATAAAAATATTGGGCCGCGACAGGCGGGCGTTCACTTTGTGGAAAAACTGCTTTTCCTGCGAACAAAAATGAAAGTAAAATAAAAGACCAACAGAACAAAATAGCCAAAATCCGCCTTCCAAAGCCACCGAGTGTTTCAAACAGAGGAACCCTGCTCCATATCATCCTCACTGGCATTCCAAATTGTACCCGGCAGAGGTAAGAGGGGAAAAAAAATCTCACACATAACAAGAGAAAGGGAAGTTCTACCAAGATTCACGGAGGCTGGGCTCCACACATACACTACCGCACACCCACCCACCCAAGCAAAGTTCGGCCCAAAAGGCGGTCAGGTGTTACCGTCTGCATCAATGTGGATTCTGAGTTGGCCACCAGGACAAATACGTCTGCGTCCAGGCAATATTTATCAATCCAGCTGTCCAGTTCAGTGGTCACATCAATGCCGGGGCTAAGCCAAGGAAACAAACCGAGTGCTTGTTAGCAGGAGAACCCGCTAGGGTTGACAGACCAATAAACCACTCTTTGCCGCCACGGGGAGCAGGTCTTTTGTCAAGCCAATGGGTCTTCCTTGCCCTTGACCACCCAAAAGACACTGCCAAAAAATAAGGATAGTGCCCACGGACAGATATCAACACAGGGAAAAAAATCAGTTCACCATGCAACATTTAAATAATAAAAGAAGCTTGCGTTACGAATGCTAACAATGTTTTCCCAAAATCTGATTTAAAAAGCTCCAGGTTTTAAGACCTGTAAAAACACCGGCTCCCCTTAGGTCACCGTCTGTGCTAAGAAGCAGCGGCAGAAAAGCAGGGACAATTAATCCCGAGCACGGAAACTCAACACTGTCCTGCAGCAACAGGACGACCTAACCCATCCTGGAAGAACAGGCAAAGGGAGGCCAGGAAACCGAATGGGAAACAACGAGCTTAACTCTCAGGGGTTTTAAAAGGCAGGGACTTTTAGAAGTTTCGAGCCACGATCTCAATCTCCCAAAGAGATAAGCTGCAATTAGCGGGCCGGAGAATTTAGCAGGCGGCGATGAATTAATTCCCACGAAGCCCGGTAGTGGGTCGGCCACGAGAAGGAGGAGTTCCCCAAATAAAGGAACACACCGAACGGTGAGTTCCTCTCATTCCTCCCGGGGAATATCCATTGATTTATGGGCAGAGGGCTGAGCGACGGCCGGATCTGGGATGCCGCCCGAAGCTGGAACCTCGAGAGTTAAGTGGATCAAAGCCGAGAGGGGAAGGAACGCGCCCACCTGTCCATCAACACCAAGTCGTCTTTCAGGAGGGGGCACTTGGAGTTGGGCCACATGACGCTGACCAGCCCGCCGGCCGTGAGGAGCTCGTCCTGGTGGAGGGCGTGGGCCAGCTGGTTGACCGTCTTGGCGCAAGAGGGCGAAAGCCGGGCGTGAAAAAAGAAAGAAAGAAAGAATTGTTCAGAATGGAAGAGTTGGTTGTGGATTCCCCTTGCCTGCCAAGGGAGAAGAAAAAGAGAGAATCGCACCCCCCCCACTGAAAGCGTGCCAAATAAGTTTTCATTTTGAGGAGCATGAGATCCCAGCACTCTCAAAGGTTAGCAATTCTATGTCTCCATCAGGCTTGAATAATCTATCCCGCTTTTTAGAAAGAACAGTCCACAGTGACCCAATTCACAGATTGTCTTATCTCCTTTCAGGCTCTAATGTGTACATTGTTCGCAAAGTTGCCAAGTCTGTTATCAAAGCTTCAGCTTTAAGAATGCAATACGTCAAACAAATTGGAGTATCCCGCAAAGGAGATCTACATATATGACTTCTGTATACACTGGACCCTTGTATAACAAACAGTCTGTATAACATAAAATTTGTACAACATAAAAAATTCCGGAGATAGGGGAAATTTGCTTAACATAATCGCTTATGGGGAGAAGTTGTAGACCATAAAAATGGGATTACTCCGTTTTCAATGCATTCCTATGGGAACTTGTATCAAGGAAAATTTGCTTAACATAATTTCATTTGGAACGAAGTAATTCCTTTATACAAGGGACCACTGTATTCTGAATCTGTATTGTAGGGCACCCTATTGGATGGTGTTGCATATAACTCAATGTATTTTATATTCTGCGCTTTTATTGGTTGATATGGTCATAGGACTAATCAATAAATTTATTTGCTTCCTTGCTTGCATTCCCCCTCCCCCCTTTAAAAATTTCCAGGGAAAAGCTTTCGGCCTTACTTTGATGTTCTTCTTCTCCTCGGAGCCCTCGGTCAGCAGGAAGGCATCCTGGCCGTCGGTCCCTTCGACCCGCAGGAAGCAGTTGGTGGTGTGCCCGATGCCGGAGGGGAGAACCTTGTCCCACAGCATGGCGTTGATCACTGTGCTTTTCCCATTGCTTGTCCTACAAACGAGACAAGGGACCCCTCCGGGATAAGAGGTGCCGCAGATTCACACGGACCCCCCCCCCCGGCAAGGTCGGGAGATGCCACCCCGATGGACGCTTGTCCCCTGCCTATCGACGGCCCGTGAGACGCAAGCGCAGTGCTCCGGGTTTTAGTCCGACCTTGACGCAAGCTCTTCACAGCCCTGGATCTTATTCCAAAAAAAAAAAGCAAGCTAAAATCCAGAGTGGGTTCAGAACCCAGAGCCTTCCATGCCCGCTGTTAAGATTTCTACCCCACTTTTCTCCCTCCCCAAAAAGTCTCCTTGTGGTATATACAGCTCATCTCCTTTGTTCCCTCCGCTTGAAGCTCAAGCAAAGATTGCTTGCAGAGCTGGAAACTGCTTTTTTTGGGGGGGGGGGTAACATGGCCCATCGCCCTCTAACAAGCCTACTGGGAGCTATTGGAACTCCGGTCACTCCTGGTTGCTTGTAGGTGCACCTCAAGGCCCCCCGTCGAATCACAACATGTGGGAACTAATTTTGCCAGCCCAAAATAAAAAGAGGAGGGAGTGACTCCGCCAGGCTGGCACGAAGGTGGCACAAGGAGTCACTCTCAGACAAGCTTCTGGCTGAGATCCCGGCACCAAACTCCTTCCCGGGACAGGCACAACCTACATCTGTCCATCCGCCGAACTCACCGCCCGAAAAATGCCACCTTCATGTGCCTCCGGGCCAGCACCTCACTGATCCCGTGGACCTTGGAGAGGTAACCTCTGACCTCCAGGACCTGCTCCTCCGTGGTGACCGGGTCCAGATCGACATTCTTGTGTGTTTCTGAAACCAAACGCCAAACCGGATTCAGGCTAGGAAGGCGGTAGGCGTCTCCTGCTGACCCGGCCGAACTTGGGAACGACTTATTTTATATTACATTATTATATTTATATCCACACATTATAGTATATTAACATATAATGGTTATGGTCGTCGGGGACTTTAACGTGCATGCGGGCGGTGAGCTCGTCGGCGCAGCTCTGGAATTCATGGAAACCATGACGTCCATGAGTCTATCCCAGCATGTTTCTTGTCCTACACACAGGAGTGGGCATTCCCTGGATCTGGTGTTTACCTCCATGTCGGGGGACTTCAATCTGGAGGTGCGGGACATTGTTCCCACACCCGTGTCATGGTCAGATCACTACCTGTTGTCCTTTTCCCTAGCAATGGTGGCCCCTCCTCGCGGGGACCAACGGCCCCTTGTTTGGGCCCGCCCTCGAAGGCTTCTCGATCCGGCTCGGTTCCGGGAGGCCTTCGGGGAGCTTTCTGGCGGTCCGGCTGACGATTCGGCCGAAGCCCTGGCCAACCGATGGTTTGAGTCAGCTGCCGGTGCTGTCGACCGAATCGCCCCCAAGCGTCTCCTCCGTGGCAGAGCTCGTACTTCACCGTGGTTCACGGAGGAGTTAAGAGCGATGAAGCGGGAACGGAGGAGACTGGAGAGCATCTGGAGACAGAGCCGGACGGCGATAAACAAGACCGCTGTTGTGATCCAGACTAGGCGCTACTCGCGAGCGATCAGGGAGACTCAAAGATCTTACTACTCCCTGAGAATTGGTGAGGCCTCGAACCGCCAGGCAGAACTCTTCCGGGTGGTCCGGGACCTCACCAATCCTAGTCTGGCCAGGCCTCCTCCTACTGATTTCAGTAGCGAGAATTTTGCGGTCTTTTTTAGATCTAAAATAGAGGCCATCCGTGCTGGCTTTGAATCCAGTGACACTAGCCCTCCCTCGCCATCCCCAGCCCCCTCACCCCCCCGTTCTCCTCAACTGGTTGAGTTTGGGCCTGTTTCTCCTTTGGAGGCCTCCAGGGCCATTGCCCATTGCCGCCCCGCGACCACCCCCTTCGACCCTTGCCCATCTTGGCTAATTAAATCTGCCGGAGGGAGCATGCCCGAGTGGGCCGCTACCATCGCTACCGCCTCCTTTCGCGAGGGGGTTTTTCCCTCCCGTTTTAAGGAGACGGTTATCAAGCCCATTTTGAAAAAACCGGGATTGGCGTCCGATCAATTGGCAAATTATCGACCAATCGCAAATGTTCCCTTCATGGGCAAGGTGATCGAGAGGGTGGCCGCGGTGCGGATTCAATCTTTCTTGGAGGAGCAGCGGTGCCTTGATCCTTGCCAGTCCGGCTTCAGGCCTGGCCGGGGTACCGAGACAGCTCTGGTCGCGCTGCAGGATGACCTTATCCGGGCGGCCGACAGGGGTTGCTCTACCCTGTTGGTTCTCCTGGATCTGTCAGCGGCCTTCGATACCGTCGACCACGGTATCCTACTGGACCGGCTCCTGGAGGTGGGGATCGGGGGCACTGTTCGCAGTTGGCTCCGGTCCTTCCTCCGGGACCGGTCCCAGTATGTGCAGCATGGGGGAGAGTTGTCGGCCCCGTGGACACTCCCGTGTGGGGTTCCGCAGGGCTCGTCTCTCTCCCCCATGCTGTTTAACATCTATGTAAGGCCGCTGGCGGGGGTCATCAGGAGATTTGGGCTGCGTTGTCATCAGTACGCTGATGACACGCAGCTCTATCTCTGTTTTTCCACCTCTGCAGTGGAAGCTGTCCGGTCCCTCGACCAGTGTCTGGAGGCGGTCATGGCTTGGACCAGGGCCAACAGGCTCAAACTCAACCCTGAGAAGACCGAGGTGATGTTCTTCGGGAGCTCCCCGTCTGGGTATGGGGGCCCCCTTCCCAGTCTGGAGGGTGTTTCCCTCCAACTGGCGGAGAGGGTTCGGAATCTGGGCGTGATCCTGGACCCGGCCTTGTCCATGGAAGCCCAGGTGGCGGCCGTGGCCAGGACCGCGTTTTTTCATCTTCGCCAGATCGCCCAGATCCGCCCCTACCTAGACGGGGACTCCCTGAGAACAGTGGTCCAGGCGCTGGTGATCTCGAGGCTGGACTACTGTAACGCTCTCTACATGGGGTTGCCCTTGACTCTCCTCCGGCGACTGCAGCGGGTGCAAAATGCAGCGGCCAGACTGGTGGCGGGTGCGCGTCTTTATGACCGCATCACCCCGGTTCTGGCCCAGCTGCATTGGCTACCCGTTGCCTCCCGGATCAGATTCAAGGTCCTGGTTTTAGTTTATAAAACCCTCCATGGCCTGGGCCCGGACTACCTGGCGGAGCGGATCGCCCAGCGGTCAACATCGGCCCGACCGGTTCGGCAGTCGCGGGCGCACTCGCTACAGGTTCCATCCCCCCGAGAAGCCAGGTTGTCCCGTACCCGGAACCGGGCTTTCTCGGTGGCTGCTCCATCTATATGGAACAGCCTCCCTAGCGAAGTGCGCTCTGCAGAGTCCCTGCTGGCCTTCCGTAAAGCGGTGAAGACCATCTTATTCCGCGAGGCCTTTGGTGACCTAGCTTAGGGTTTTTTGTTTTTTTTTTTTTTCCTCCCGCCATCGATAATTAGGTCAAATTGACATAGCAGCAGTGAGGTTTGAATTAAAGGGTGCGCCCCTGCTGCAGTTCTTTTACTTAGCTTTTTATCAATTTATGTTGGTTTGTTGATTATATTTTCTATTGTGCTGTATTGTATTTAATTACGTGTATTTCTGCATTCGTCTTGTCTATGTTCGCCGCCCAGAGTTCCCGTTGGGAAGATGGGCGGGATATAAATTCAACAATAAATAAATAAATAATATAATATACATTATTATATTAACATATTATTTTATATTTGTATTAACAGATTATTCTGTTTCAACCAACTTACATACATAGGATGCTGTCATTTCCCCCCACCTTACGATAATTTTCTGCTAGTTATTTTTTCTCTCCGTTTGTTCTTATTTTGAATTGTCAAACCATTTTGATTTATTGCACAGTATTTGCGCTGAGTTGTTTATTTGTCCTTTTTATCATTATGATTTGATTATTTGGCTTGATTGGTTAGTTTTCATTTACTATTTTAAGTTGTTTAATCTGTTCTTATATTTTGTATATGTTTGTAAACTGCCCAGAGTAGCTTTTTTTTTTTTTTTTGGCTAGATGGTTGCGGTATATAAATCAAATCAAATCAATAAATTTTATATGACTTAGAATATAGGCCTTTCGCTTTATTTTAGCATCATGTTATGTTCAGGTCATAAGAACATAAGAACATAAGAAGAGCCCTGCTGGATCAGGCCAAAGGCCCATCTAGTCCAGCTCCCTGTATCTCACAGTGGCCCCAACAGATGCGTTTGGGAGCGCATGAGACTAGATATCTCTCTCCTGATACCACTCCCCTGCATCTGGCCCTCGGAGTACCCCAGTTTCAAGCTTAGAGATGACACATCTCCCTCATGGTTTGTAACCTGGGATGGACTTTTCCTCCAGGAATCTGTCCAATCCCCTTTTGAAGGCATCCAGGTCAGATGCCATCACCACATTGTGTGGCAGGGAGTTCCATAGACTAACAACGCGCTGGGTGAAAAAATATTTTCTTTTGTCTGTTCTCACTCTCCCAACCCCTCAGTTTGAGTGGATGTCCCCTAGTTCTGGTAATTTGTGAGAGGGAGAAGAGCTTCCCGCTATCCACTTGACTCATGCCCTGCATTATTTTGTACGTCTCAATCATATCCCCCCCTCAGGCGCCTTTTTTCCTTATTTGTCGATCTGGCTGATGAACTGTCGCCCCGGTCGCTCGCTCGCTCGCCCCCCTGGGCTCTTCCGCTCACTCCTGGCGACCAGGCAAATTGCTCGGGGTGGGGATGGGGCGGCAGAGAGCCTGACTCACCCTCCAAGAACGCTGAGCTCTCCTGGATGTAGGCAGCCAGCTGTTCAAAGATGCCGTTGATCTTCTTCTTGGCGGTGACGAAATGCTTGAGCGGGGAGGCGCTGGCGTCCGCCATGTGTCTCTTGTCCTTCTTGGTGGCGACGATGGAGTTGCAGCGGGTGAACAGTAAGGACATTGCGCTGGAAGGCGGGACAGGGAGGGCGAGAGGCCGTAAGGAGCAAGCCGCCAGGTCACACTGGCTCAAAAGGGGGGAAAAAAATAAACCCGGAACCAGGCTAAAACTTGGGAAGCGTTTTCCCTGGAAACTTGTGTGCTGTTTCATTCACAAATTTTTTAAAAAGGCCCTTCGTACTTATTTTAAAAACAGAAAGCCACGGATGAGCTTATAATTTAGAGCAGGCATGGCCAAACTTCGGCCCTCCAGATGTTTTGGACCGCAACTCCCACAGCCCTTTGCCACTGGCAATCTAAGCTTAGAATGCTGGGAGTTGTGGTCCAAAACATCAGGAGGGCCGAAGTTTGGGCATGCCTGATTTAGAGGCATAGTAGACACTGGGGAAGGCATTTCAAACAGGAGAAAAAAATAAGGGTTCCCCCCTCCCTCTGTCACAGGAAAATAACCTCAAAGCCCTCCCTAAAGCAAACCTGAAGTCTAAACGATTTAATTTTGAAGAGAAAGCATCTGTTTGAGTTTCTTCCCCTGAAAGCCTCACCAGGGAAGAGAACGACAAAACGGCTCAATCTGATCTTTTCAAAGGTGATGTTTAAAAGCTAGCCCGATCGGCAACCAGATCCTGGCTCCGCTTGACGAGTTCAGGCGGAAGAAACGGAGGAAAGTGGCAACTTTAACAATCCCCTCTCGAGCGCCAGGAGGGAAGGAGGGGGAACAGGTTTGGCCCCTTTAGGAAACACAGGGTCAGGGGGTGTCCATTCTGACAAATCAAGGAGCCTCTGCGACAGGGCCCTACAGAAAAGGTCTAAAAATATACCAGATCAGCCGGAAAAAAAAACAGCTTTTTAAAGAAGCTTCAGGCTTGGCACGCTTGCATGCCGTGGCATGGGCCGAAACCGATCAAGTTAATGCAGGGATCTCAGTTGTTTTGCTCCGATCCTGACCCTGGAAAGATCCTTCTGTTCCAGGACAGGGATGGATGGTGGCTGAAAAGGTTTTCCCCCACCCCATTGTAAAAGACTGATTCCTACAAGCGAACTATGTCCCCTTATAAACCTTTCACCCTGTATTAGGGGCCCTGTCTTACTTCTAAAGTGCAGGCTGGGCTTCTTCACAAGCTGGGCATGGCTTGGCACCCACCTTTGGAGGAAAGAAAAGGAAGATTTGTAATCCTTTGTAAAATAAAATAAAAACAGAAAGAACCCCCGTCTCCTTCCGATTCTGCCGCTGGCTTTATTTCCTTTTAGCTGGGGCAGTTAAATTCTGCAAGACCCTCTGTGAATATTTAGATATCTTCACGTAGTATAATAGATTTCACATATTTTAGGTTGAGAAAAGCCCTGGGAAGAAAGATGGGTGAAAAAGGCCTTTAAGGAAGAAAAAAACCGCTTGCTCTTTTAAAGCAAGTAAATGCTCATTATTTTATTTGCAAATCTGATTAATCTCTATGCACGTTTCCTGTACCTGTTGCAGGCGTGGGGGCTCCACCCTTACAATCGTTGCACCGTGACCACAACATTGAACAAACAGGATACTTTGGAAAGCACTTCCCAATAAAGCCTCCCAGCGCTGCACGTCCAAAACATGCCAGAATGCCAAAAAAATAAAAATATATGCAACCATTGGAGGGGTGGGTGTGTGGTGGTGGTGGTGGTGGGAATAGGGCTTCTGCTTCTCCACACACACCCCAAACGTCCCCTGCTTTGCAAACGCGCGTCAACCCGCGCCCGACACGCCTCCCCGCAGGCTGCCCCGTTCCGACGTGCGCTGTACACGTGAGTGACACCCTCTTTTTTTTCCTTCCCTCCTTCCTCCTCCTGCTTCCAAGGTGCACGCCTGCACGCCCAGCCGAGCGTCACGTCGGGAGCGCCCGACACGCGTCCCCTTGCCCGGCCCTTTCTCTCCGCGCTCACCTTCACCACCGCCTCGCTGCTGCTGCTGCTGCTGCGCCGCCGCCAGCCAGGACCCAGAGCCCGGGCAGCGTCAGAGGGAGAGCGACGGCGTGACGTCACCAGCGAGACGACGCCCTCCCGCCCCCGGGGCTCCATGGGAGTTGGAGTCCCAACAGCCACTCTGGGCTCTGGGGAGGAGAGAGAGAACCCTGGGGCGCACTCTGCACATGCTCTTGGGCTCTCTAAGTGCAATTAGGGCACCCGGCCATCCCCCCACTCCCACCCCACTCATTCTAAGCCAAGGAGGTCCCAGTTCCCATCATCCACAGTGCCACCTGCTCAGAAAACGAGATGTGGGGGATGATGATCTCTGTACCCCACCCCAGTCAGCAGCGTGGCTGCTGCCTTTTGCACTTTCCAGCCAAATGCAACTGTGTGCTGAATTCTGGGGTTCAGAGGGACTTTAAAAAGGGGGAAGAGTGAGGAAGCAATATACCCGCATACAGTATTTAAATACTAGTAAATAATGCCTTTGAAAAGCCTTTTGGATCTGGGGGGAAACAGAACAGGCCCGTGATGATGATGATGATGATGATGATTTATTGGAACAAAACTCGGGGAACCGTCCAACCATGGAGGTCTTGGAACTGATGGGGCCAAACCCCAGAAAGCCCTACTTTCCTTATCACCCCCCCCTCCAGATTTCTCCCTCAAAGAAGATTGGAAATGCTAATGGGGAGAGGAAAAGGGAACCCTTCCCCCCCCCAAAAAATGGCATCAAAAACACATTTCCTATCTAGCCCATGTGACACAAATTGACAGCGTCAGACCCCGGTCTGCTTTCGTGAACCTTTTTTTAATGTAAACACCTCTGCTTGAAATCTGTACACCTTGTTTGGGAGGCAGCAAAAACAACTACGAATCCTTGCAGACGGGGAGGTTTCTTAAAATAAATATGTAGGGGACGCACGCGGGTGTGTGTGTGTGTGTGTGAGAGAGAGAGCTTCACACCAAAAGAAGAAGGGTCTCTGGCGCACAGTGGCACACTGTCCATGGTTCAGCAATTTCAGGTGGAATTTTAAAGGGCCCGGCTGCTTCTCCGCTTCTCGCCGCTTTCAGGAGGATATGGAACCTGGGGCGGCACAGATTGAAAGTGCTTCGTGCTCCTGCTCTTCTTTGACCTGTTCCATCTTTTTTTGTCGCTTGCCCACCATGATGTAAAGCCAACCCAGCCCACGGCTCAGAAGGTACGGCACTCTTTTTTTCGCGGATCCAGCATGGGTGGAGAAAGGTGGCCCGGAGACAGAAAGATGAAGGAAACCCGTCCCACCAAAGTGGCGTGCAAAATTGCTGCTGAGCACCGGTGGAAGGACGCTCTCTTCCAGCGCCACGGGCAGACGCCAGGGACCCAGGTGGCCAAAGTCCAACCTCACAGAACTGAGTCAAAAGCTCTGGGCCCAGGGGACCATGCCCAGCATTAATCAGAAGCATGTGGCCGTTAAGTT
This sequence comes from Phrynocephalus versicolor, assembly GCA_023846285.1. NCBI lineage: Eukaryota > Metazoa > Chordata > Lepidosauria > Squamata > Agamidae > Phrynocephalus > Phrynocephalus versicolor. The sequence continues at coordinate 1,389,892 of JAHTLZ010000121.1, forward strand.
CGACAGAGGGTGCTGCCTTCAGCGCCACTCTATTTGATCAACTGCTATTTGGGAACTACGGTATCCGCCACCCAGGGTGAAACGCCGGCTTTTCAGAACGCAAACCGAGCAGGATCCAGCCGAGTCCGTTCGGTAAATCAAGGGGAGTCTTCCTCTAGAGGCCGGGAACTGGCGGCGAACGACAGCCCCCTCAATTCATCCTCTCCGTCTGGAAGAGGCGGCTCTTAAGGGTCCAGAAATGACACGGCGATGTAACGGGTCCCTTTGGTGGTAGGGAGGCCCTCATGATAGTGCGTCAGGCGGCCGGGGTGCATGAGAGTCCAACCTTTCCGGGGGGCCCGGATGGAGCAGTTGTAACGGAGGAAGCGGCAGCCGCCACCCTGGAGAGAGAGAGAGAGAGAGAGAGAGAAAATAACTAGGAACATAAATGAAGGGCACTTAAGAATGGAGAGAGGCCAAGACAGCAGGGGAACTGAATTTAAACGCAATAGCTCATTCATGCCTGGGACAGGAAAGACAACTCTTCCACTGATAAACAACCCTCGCCTTCAGGATTCTGCTTTCTGTCCGACTTTGAATAACACTGAGGTCTAGGAACTTGGAAATCCCGGTTCTCGTAATTCCCCTCCTCTGTTGTTTGAAGAATCGCCTCCCTTTCGGATTAGAGGCACGTCAGAACGACCCCCCGGATGGGTACTTACTTCGTAATCGATCCCCACGCGATTCAGCGCGATGTTGATGGTGAAGGTGGAGGCGTCGTGGTGCGGCATCAGCGAGGGCTGCTCGTCAGGTTTGTAGCGGACCACGAAGGCCAGCTCGAACTGGGTCTAAAAGGGAAGGAGGAACCTTAGGAAAAGCTTTAGGGATAAGTCCGGCAGCAAAGATTCTGATGGGGAATCTTTTTCTGCTCTTGCTTCTTCCCTTCCTGCTTTCACCCACCATGACTTTCATCCAAGCTGAGGTTCATTAGGCATTTTTTAAAAAGACAAGCAGTGCCCCACAACCTGAAAACTGTTTTCTTGGGGAGATGAGAAGGTGACGTCCCAGACAGCAGCCAATCAGTGCTGTACCTTCCTGACTTCTGGCGTCATACTCAGCAAGACTGATTTGTTTTTTTATTCCTGAGACTAGCTCTGGAGTGAAATAGGTGCAACTGACGGCAATATTTAGACAAGAGCGGTAATATGACATGTTCTAAAAAATTTATACACCTCGGTACGGTTTCTCCCACTACCAATCTTTCCTTCGAACCAGTCACCTTTTAGGTCTTAAAAAGGCACTCACCCGGGTGTAATATCCAGGGTACAGCTTCTCTGTAATGGGGGCGATGTAATCCAGGAGAAACTTGTACCACTCGCGCTCAAAGTTGATCTGGTTCATGTGGATATCAATGGTCGGGACGTTCTCGTAGCCCCCTTGAATTCTGGTGTCCTGGAAAATTAGCACAAGCCCTTAGCGTGATTTGATTTGATTTAATTTGATTTCAACACATTATCTTCTGGAAAGGTTCTTAAAGAACCTTGCATTTCAATGGGCATTTAAAAAAAAAAAACCACCAAGCCAACAACCATAAAACCGTCAGGGCCTTGAAGCCGACAATCCAAACAGACATGACAGAAGGGGACAGGGAAGGCAGAGGTGAACAAAACAGCCACCCGACAGCAAAACAAAGCACGCTAGAATGCAAGGTACAGAGGTGCGGAAAAGCACATGCAAAAGCAGAGAGCTTTTGAAAGTGGCCACAAACCACCCCAGTTCTAATCCGTGGGATTATAGAAGTAAAATAAGAACGACAGGTTATTGCACGGACCAGTGTGGGTGGAATTATCTGCAAAGTGGCCTTACGGTGTTGTCTCCCTTGGACCACTGGCCGAAATTCTCCATCTCTTCTACCAGCTCGTCGCAAGCCGCATCGGTGAATATCGGGAACCAGTAAACGTCTGGGCAGGGCTAACGATACAGAGGAACTGTCAGTGCCAAATCGGAGATGATCAAACAAAGCCAGTGCATAGCTGATGCTTACAATGGACAGCACCGGCTCTAGCCAATCTGTGCTATGCAGAGGCAACAACTTGATACAGTTAACCACAGAGAGGAAGGTGGGTAAGCCTTCTGAGAGAGCATCCAAGTCCAGAATAAGACTTGCTATTTTGTGACTGCTCTTGAATTTTGATCCTGTATTTCCTCCCCCTTCGGAAGTAACTTTTCTCTCTATAAACAAACACAGGCAACCTTTGGTTTTGTTTCATGATTGGGGGAGACACTTAGTTTCTGATGCAATCCTCTTTTTTTCTCTCTCCCTTCAAACAGTCAATTGTAATTCATGTTTCATAGACTGTGCTTTGATCTTGTTTCAAATGCAAATTACACTGCTTCCTGAAAGGCTGTAACATTGTAAATGAATAAAGTAAATAGTGAGGTACTGTATCTCTTTCAGGCTGCAAATCTATTGATTTAACTTAAAACACTTGTATGCCACTTTTAAAAAACACACAGAAGTCCACAGGGCAGCTTAGAAACAGAAGAAATATCCATTTAAAACGAAGAGGCAATTAAATAGGAATGCACGAACAAGAGAAACTCAAAGGGGATCTGTTTTAGTAACGCCACACATCAGACGCAAAGGGCGAAAATGCACCGTTTTGTTTTGCTACCTATTGTACTGAAGCTCTGTTGCCGGTTCAGCCTGGTGGTCCCGATATTAAGGGACCAGCCCATCCGTTCCGGGTTTTAATCTGAACTTGAATGGCGTCTGAAACTATCCCACATGCAGAATCCCACCATCAAAGTAAGTTCATTTGGACTCGGGCAGCAGACCCATTGTCCCCGTGAGATCAGAAGCCCCATCATCCTCTACCGGCTTGGTTCTCAATCACTGCTCCTGGCATAGAAATGCAGGGTGCCTCAACATGTCAGCTGAAGGCGGATCCCCTCATTGATGAACCCCCCCCTTCCCTCTTCTTTTCTCGACCAAAGGTGCACAACAGAGATGAGAAAAAAACTCACTGTTTCCACCCCTTTTCCTTTTAAGGCTGCGGTGTAATTTTCATGGATGTATTTCTCTTTCCAATCCTGCATTAGGAGGAAATAAATCCAATT
>JAHTLZ010000121.1:1401552-1416634 GCA_023846285.1 Phrynocephalus versicolor
TGCTCAGAGGCCCCCTTGGCCCTCCAGACCAGCTCCTGCAAAAGCAGTGGCGGCGCTCTGCAGATGCTCAGAGGCCCCTCCTTTAGGGCGGAGCGAGGAGGCCAGCCAGGGCGCGCTCTGCACACGCCCAGAGGCCCGCCGGCCCAGCCTCCTTCCTCCTCCTCCTCCTCCTCCTCCCTCCGGGGCCCGCCTTCCTTCTTCCCTTCCTCCGCTCCGAGGGCGGGGAAAGCATGGAAGGGAAGGGGCGGAGGCGGCCACCAACGAGGAAGTAGCGGCGGCGGCGACATTATCCCGGGCGCCGCTCCGAGGCCTGGCCGGGGGAAGGGAGGGAGGAAGGCCGAGGAGGAGGCTGGAGAGGCCGGCGGGAGGCGCCTCCGAGCGGGCGGCGGCGGCGGCGCCGACTAGGCCGCACTTGGAGCCGGGGCCTCGCGTAGCGTCGCCGGCCGGCGAGGAGTAACTGACCGCCGGGCTGGGCGTACACGCGAGGCCCCGGCTCCGACTGCGGCCTCCTCTTCTTCAACCTCCTGCTCCTCCTCCTCGGCCGTGATGTGGATGCAGCAGCGGCTGAAGGGCCTGCCGGGGCTGCTCTCGAGCAGCTGGGCCCGTCGCCTGGTGGCCCTGCTGGGCTTCCTCCTGGTGGCCTACTGGTACCTCGGCGGGGCCTGGCGGGGGCTTCTCCCTTGGCCCAGGGGACACCCCTCGGGGGGACCGGCCGGACTCTGCCTCCAAGCCGAGACCCGGGCCTGGCAAGCTTTGGCCCAGCAAGGAGAGGCCCGGATCCTCCAAGGTGGCAGTGGTGGCACGGCTCCGGCCAAGCTCCCGCCGGCCCTGGTGGGCAACGGCTACCTGGTCCTGGACGTGGCCGCCAACCGGCTGTGGGTGGCCCCGGCTGGGAAAGGGACGCCGCCCGGGGTGGCCACCCCGGCCCATGCCACTGAATACGTGGCCCTGGCACGGCTCCGGGGGCCGGACCACGCCATGGCCGACCTGGGGGCCGCCGTGGCCCTCCTGAAAGAAGGAGCCCTCCGGACCGTCCGGTGCCTCCAGGTCTCCCCGCCGGGCTCGGCCGAGGGCCCCTCCGTGGGCTGCGTCACCGTCCGGGAAGAAGTCCTGGCCCACCGGGCTCGGCCCCATCTCTACCTCCAGCGCCTGTCCGTGGCCAACCCCACCGGCCGGCTGGTGGCCTTCGAGGTGCCCGGCCCGGCCTTGTCACCGGCAGGAGGATCCAACGGCGACAAGTTCGTCACCAGCCTGGAGAAAGCGGGCGACCGGCAGTTCTACCTGTCCTCGGGCCGGGTGCTCCAGCCGCCGGGTGACAAGGTGGTCCTGGTGGTCGTGGCCGCCAAGACGCTGGTCAGCCGGGTCCAGGTGGCCCCCAAATCCCAGTTCGAGGAGATGTTGCTGTCCGTCGTCCACACCTCGGAGCCCATCGGCGCCTCCCGCCTGGACGAGACCTTCAGCCGGCTCCGGGAGGCGGCCAAGAAGGAGATGATGGAGGTCATGAGGATGAGGACGGAGGACCTGATTCAGGAGCATCGACAAGCCTGGGCAGAGCTCTTCATTTCTGGTGAGGGCCGCTTTGACCCGAAACCAAACTATGCCAGTCGACTTCATGCCTCATCTTGCAGCCAGGGAGAAAGATCCGTTTCCCCCTTCTAAGCTGGCATCGGGTTCCAGCTTCTCAATCTGAATCAACACCGGGTGCTACCTTCTTAATAAGCAGCCCTCAAAAAGCTGGAGGCAACTGGGGAATCCCTCTGGGACCTGAATGAGGACTGAGAGATTCCCCAGTGAGAGGAATGGTTGAAGTAGTCTTGGGTGGGGTTCCTCACTGATTCATAGATTTCTTCTGCAGGATTAAATCTGGCAGTGGGGCTCCTGCTTTTTCTATCTTTTCTGCTGCTCTTGTCAATTTCCAGGCCTTCCAAGGGTCATTTTCAAACAGTGATATGGATGAGTATCCGATCCAGAAACTGAAAAGAGCTGTTGATGAGGAATCATGCAGTTTAGGTGTAAGAGAGAGTTTTGTGTTGTGGTCTGAAGAGTTGCAGAATTTCTCTGTTATTGTGAAATTGTGCTGGGTGGAAGATCACAGGGGTGGGGGTGGGAGGAAAAATACAGAACACCTGTGAAACAGAAATTAAGTCAGTGAGCTTGGGGGAATCATAAGTTCTACTTCTTATATGACGGTGTTGGAGCCATGAGATTTCAGAGGGGTATGTGTGGCTCAGGTGCGTTTCCCTGTGTTTTGTGGGAAAGCAGCAGACCACTTTTTTTGGCATGAGAGTATGCTATATAATAATCATGCACTGTCATGTCAACTGTGACCTATACCAGTATAACATACCTATGGGTACTCAGAAGTAGCTTCCCTTTCGGTGTATTCTCAAAGGCTTTCATGACCGAGATCTGAGAGCTGTTGTGAGGTTTTTTTTTCCGGGCTGTCTGGCCGTGTTCTGGAAGTTTTTTCTTCCTAACGTTTTGCCAGACTCTGTGGCCGGCATCTTCAGAGGGCAAGGAGCTCAGGGAACTAGGAGTTTCTCTCAGTGCTCTAGCTCCCTTGAGCACCTTGCCCTCTGAAGATGCCAGCCACAGAGTATGGCGAAACGTCAGGAAGAAAAACTTACAGAACACGGCCAAACAGTCCGGAAAAAAAAATCACAACAACTATCCATTTCCTTTTCTCTTCTTCTGGGGGCTGCCCTGGGACAGTGCAGCTTGCCCAAGGCTGCCCAGGATGGCTCTTCTACCAAGAGGCCCAGCGGTGAATTAAACTCCCTACCTCTGGCAGCTGGAGACCTAAACCACTGAGCCCTCCAAGCAGCTTATATTCCTTTGGCAAGTTTCGTTCTGAATTCCTTCAGGAGCCTTTCTCAGCCATGGGAGATTGCAAACCTCCTAAGGCCGCATTCTCTGTGTTTCAGGGGTCGAGATGAGGAAGATCACGGACGCCCACACCCCTTCCAGCGACACGGTCAACCTGACGCTGTACTACGTCCTCTCCACCACCCCGGCTCCTCTCCTCGACCCCCTCGTGGGCAGCGAGGAAAGGGAGAGGATGGAAACCACGCTCAACTACGCTGACCACTGCTTCAGCGGACACGCCACCATGCACGCCGAGAACCTGTGGCCCAGCCAGCTGTCCACCGTCCCTCAGGTCCTGCAGCTCTCCCACCTGTGGATGCTGACCCTCCAGAAACGGGGCTGCAAGGGCCTGGTGGCCGCCGGGGCCCACGGCGTCATGCAAGGGATGGTGCTGAGCTTCGGCGGGCTCCAGTTCACGGAGAACCACCTCCAGTTCCAGTCGGACCCCGACGTGCTCCAGAACAGCTACTCCCTGCGGGGCATCCATTACAACAAGGACCTGATCAACCTGGCCGTCCTGCTGGATGCCGACGGGAAGCCCTTCCTCCACGTCTCCGTGAAGCTCCAGGAGAAGGCGGTGAAGCTCTACGCCTGCGAGGGAGGCTGCGCCAACGACCCGGTGGAGCTGACCTCCGAGCCCCACGGCCACACCTTCCCGGTGATGGTGACCCAGCCCATCACGCCCCTCCTGTACATCTCCACCGATCTGGTCCACCTCCAGGACCTGCGGCACACCCTCCACCTGAAGGCCATCCTGGCTCACGAGGAGCACATGGCCAAGCGGGACCCGGGGCTGCCCTTCCTCTTCTGGTTCAGCGTGGCCTCGCTCATCACCCTCTTCCATCTCTTCCTCTTCAAGCTCATCTACAACGAGTACTGCGGGCCGGGAGCCAAGCCGCTCTTCCGGAGCAAGGTGTGACTCCCCACCGGATGTGGCAGATGCTGGTTCCTGACGCTTCTCTCCCAGAAGCAGGGGAACCCCTGCAGGAGAAGTGGAGGCCCCCGCAGAGAGAGAGAGAGAGACACATGGAGGGTGTAGGGCCCTCCCTCCACCTGCCTTCATTTGAAGCTGCCGATTCTCTGCGGGAAGACGGCTCAAAGAATGAAGAGCCCCACCTAATGGCACTGGACAAACTGCTTTCCAGGGTGGGTGGATCCATTTTCGGCACCCTTTTTCGCTTGGGGTATCAGGCACACCTGGATCGCCGGTTAATTCTGTGAGCTCCCCGTGTAGGCGTTTCAGGGCTCCCATTAAGGAGCTTTCAGGGGGAGGTTCTTGGTCAGCATTTAAGGATACTGGGATATACTGGAAGACGAGGGCGTCTGACAGGCGTGTACCCCTGATTATCGCTGGGGCTTCTGCTACAGCTCTCAGAGACAAGATGACTTGTGTTGAGTTACGATCGGCGTTCCCTGAAGGTTCTGTTCGCTGAAAAGCAGAATTCGAAACCGGAGAGGAGTCTCTCTTCCTTTCCTTCTGCCTCCAGGGTGTCCGAAATGGAAAGCAAGAGCTACTTAACTGGATAGAGGGCGTGGCGTCCTCCTGTCCCCTGGTCTTGCCCGCCATCAAAAGCACAAAGAGCCTTCTCTCAGGGAGAGAAACGCCTTCTCTCCCCTTTGAAGCTGATTTCGGTGTCAAAACTTTTAAGAAGGGAGCAGAGTTGGGGTGTTCAGGCAGGTGTGCTCCAAAGCCCTCTCTGTCTGTGGCCCCTTTATTTTGGTTGGCTTTTGAAACGGATTGGAAAATGGGATTCTAAGACCTGTGTGTAGAATGTGCATAACTGCTGGGATTCTGCTCTTGAAACTGGTTTCGGTGGGTGTCCCTTTTTAAAACTCCTGGGCAATTGAAGGCTTTGTGTTTGCCTTTTTTTTTCCTCATGGCGTCCGTGGTACCGGTCCAGCGGCCGGTCCAACCCGTGGTGGCCTTCCTGATACAGCTTTGGTTCAGGACCGGGAAGGTTGCAACCTTAAAAAGAACCTGGTTCCTTCCTGTGGTCACTCCCCAAAGTCCAGGCTTTGGAGAGTCACTGTGGAAGGTCCCTCTCCCCGCAAGGGGGCAGCCCCCAAAGCGAAGGCAGAGGGAGACGCCTGTCCAAAGCCCGTCAAAGGCCGCCCACACGGAGGGCCGGGGCAAGCCCGGCGGGCGATCCGTGCACGTTTCAGGAGCCGTGGAACGAAGCCGGGGGTCTCGTTGCCGTGCGCCCAAAGGTCTGTTCCAGAAATCCCTTCTCGAGAGAGAAGATGCGAAGGAGCCCAGACAGCATATTTTTCTTCTTCTTTTAACTGGGTGCCTTTTTTTGGGGGGGGGAGGTGTCAGTGGTGGCCCAAGAACTTTCACTAGCCACCATGTGTCCTTACTAGCCTCTTCATTCGGTCCCCCCCTCTCTCTCCCACAATCTGTGTTTGCCAACCTTGGATGCCCAAATGTTGGCAACCATTTCTCTACATCCATCCTTTCCTAAGATGTGTTGGCTCCCCCCTCACCCCAGCTGAGAATACTTGAAAACCACCTTTCCCCCCCGTTTGCCGTTTCATGTTGTAAGAAGCCTTTTTCTCCTCCCATTTTTGCAAGGCCGGTTTGAGAAACCACCCCCACCCCCTTTGGGTTCCCTGTTAATCAACCTCTGCCTCGTTTCCTGTGTTTCCTTTTAATTTATTGTTGGTAGATTTTGGGGGTGCCGATTCCCCCCCAACACACACAATGTAATCCTATCTGGAGAGTAAACTGCAGCCACTTAAGAATGTATGTGTATATATCTCGCACTCCTTGATCTAGTGTCGGTAATGAAGTTTTTTTGGCCTTTTTTGGTGAGCCTAATGTAAATAATAATAATAATCAACTTTAATTACCATTATATTTTGGGAGTTGTCGGAGAGGCATTGACTCCGTTTCTCTCTAAACCGGTTGCAGTGGCTTTGTGTCTAAGATTGTGAGGGAATGTAGACTGTCCTGGCAATTTAAAAGCAATTGTTTTGATTAAGTTAAAATACCAAAGGTTTGGGTTTGTTTGTTTGTTTTTTAAAAAACCCCAACAAGAAATAAATTTCAAATCTGCCTCTACTGTCTTGCCTGATGTGTTAAGTTTTGATTTTTTCCCCCTCCTATTTTTGCTGGCTAAGTAGCCTGCTCTTTGCCTAAGCTGTGCTGATTAATGAACGTAACTGTGAATTCAGCCCACAGAATTTAGAAAAGCTAGCTGTTGAACTAGTAATTACTGTGGGATCAGTTTGTTCTCTTAAAATAAATGTTGGGGAAGTTCAAGTTGACTTAAACTTTTGCTTCCAGAGGTCTTAGTCCAGGATGCTGTTCTTCCAGTCCTAAAACCTTGTCCTGCATTAAATTTGACACCAGGAACATTTTTCCCCCAACCCTCAACCTAAAAATCTCTTGGATTGGATTAAAAACAAAAGAACACCTACCAGCTTCTGGCTACAAGCTGTGCACCGTAGAAAGGCACAGCACAAAAGGAAAGAGGGACGAGGAGGGAAGAGGAAAAAGCCAGACCAGCAAAAATACAATCTGGTAAATTGATTTTGCCTCTCATATCCTTCTCCTTCAAGAAGGACAGAAGGAAGGTCTTATCCCTGAAGCTTCTGGAACGTTCCAAAGGTCTTCTAAGAAGGACATGTGCATACATACGAATACTGTATTCATGGCTTCCTAATGGGAAGAGTTGAATCTTTGGACCTTCAGAAGTTATGGACTGTGTGAACTTCCTCTCTCCTGAGTCAGGAGGGGCAGTGATTTATTTAAGGACTGTTACAGGGACTGAAGTCCACGTGGCCAAGTCAGGAGGGCCACCAAAGGATCCTTGAATGGTCTGTACACATTTCACTTTCAAAACTTCTCAGCGAGTATGCACGCACTCCAGACAAGACATTTCTCCAGGCGCTGTGCCCTCCTCCTGACTTAGCCTGAAGTTCTCAGCTCAGACCAAGAGGTGGTGCCAGAACTTTGGCAATCAACTTTTCCAGCCTCCATCTGATTACAGTATTCCAAATTTTGGGCGCCGTAACTGTACTACTGCATCTCAACCCGCCTTCTTGGCTTTTCCTCCAAGACATGCCTGCCCTTCTTTCCCCCCCTTTCATGGAACCTGGAATGATCAACTGTAACAAGCTGCCCTTCCCAGAGTCCGAGTGTCCCTGGGCCGTGCCCTTTGCGCGGCCCTCCAAATTCGTTGTCTTTTTTTCGTTTGCTTTCATAATTCTGCCCCGATTTGAGAAATCTTTGGCACTCTGGGATCGAGGCAGGCTTCCCCTCCTTTGGAACGCTTGTCGGTGGGAAAAATCCCCCAATTTAACACCAAAATGATTTTTAAAAGTTCTATCACTTCTTTTCCAACTTTGAATTTGGCGACAGTTTCTGATCTGAAGATGATGCTTCTCCAGGCCCCCCTGCATTCCAACTTCTTTTTTGTGGTTACTGGTTCTTTGGCCGTAACTCACTGGATCTATATTTGTCCCTGAGCTTCTCTCTTTCTTTCTCTCTCTCTCTCTCTTTTTCCGTGTGAATACTTTATATGATTCAGTTTCTGTGGCTGCTTCCTTTGACATGTCCCACAAACTTAACCAGGCGTCTGCTTGTTGGTTTCGAAACGCATCCCCAGCTCAAAAAATCCGCACCCGCTCTGCCACGTACTGCGGGCTGCTGGAGGATGATGCCTACGAGATGGAACGAAGAGGGGAGATTGATGTAAAAGTGAAGATGTGCCCTTGTTACTTTCCTCTAAACATGGCTCTGTTTACCCTTTGACTGCGTATATATAGATATATCCTAAAAATAACAACACTCAGAGCCGCAAACGGCGACAAAACGCCATCCGAAGCAGACGTGACGCCGCCGTTTAAAACAAAACAAAATGCATTTAAACGCCAAACAAGAAGCAAGGCAGCATTTGCATGTTTATTCCCAGATGGAAACGTAAAGAAAAAGACCCTTCTCTTACTGAAGACATGGGCATAATAACAAAAAGCCGAAAAAGAAAGGAATAGATTTCACATCCTCTCCATTTAGGGAATCGTGGGTGGAGGGAACACGACACAGGCAGGGGGCACGGTGTCGTGATTTTATTTTATTTTATTTTATTTATTTTGGCGACCCCCCGGGGTTTTCTTTCAGGTCCCAATTCGTGGGGCGCATCTCCATCTCGGGCCAGACCCAGGGGGGACTGGTCCAGGGGGCACCGTCTCCACGTGGGGCGTTCGTGAGGTCGACGCTCAGGAATCTGAGGAGCGGTTTGGAGAGAAGCGCCTCTTGTTATCAGACCCAATAAGGCCCGAAATGAGCCGAGGACCCCGGAGGGTGGGGTGGAGTGCGGAGTGGGGAGGACGTGTCACCACCACTTCTTCATGTCAGGTGATGCCTGAGGCCAGGCACCCCCCCCCAGAGGAGAAACCTCTGGAACGGACCCTTGTCGTCATCCGACTGCCCTCCGTGTGAGCGCGGGCACGTCCGCCAGACAGAGACAGTTTCTTGGAATTCCGATGAATGAAATGTTCCCAACTGGGGGGGGGTGTATTCTCCTAATTTGGGGAGCCCAGTCCCCTAGCAGGCTGACCCCAGTGATAGTGCCACCCGAGGCTAGGAACACCATGGCGCCTCTCCTCCCCCAAAAGTTTAATTTGTTCCCTTTCCCGATAAGGAGAAGGTGCATTATGTACCACAGAGCGGTCACTTGTAAAATTCTTTTGTCCCCCCCCCCTTCTCTCTCACGAGGCTAGAGGATGTAACTTTTTTAAAAAAAAAATTGAGAACAATTTTTGAAGCAAAGTTCAAATTTACAAAATTCAACAATTTTTGAAGCAGAGTTCAAAATTGCAACATGACAAAATTCAACAAATTTTGAAGCCAAGTTCAAAATTACGGCATTACAAAATTCGACAAATTTTGAAGCAAAGTTCAAAATTACAACATGATGAAATTTGACAAATTTTGAAGCAAAGTTCAAAATTGCAACATGACGAAATTTGACAAATTTTGAAGCAAAGTTCAAAATTGCAACATGACAAAATTCGACAAATTTTGAAGCAAAGTTCAAAATTGCAGCTAGGTTGATCCCAAGCTGCTTCAGTGGGTTGAACAGAACAGTAGCAGATTCTGTTTTAAAATTGATTTGTTGCTTCAGTTTATATACCACCCCACTGGTGCAGGAGCACTGGTCACAAATTCCTTTTAAAAGTAACTTTCAAAGAGGCACCAACCCCATTTCACACCAGCCAGAGGGGGCGTTGGGGCCCTGGCAGCCTCCCCAATGACACTTAAAGATGCCCCGAGGGAGCCATCAGAATGGGGTCCCCAAAGATGGATAAAAGGAGCCGCCATGTTTAGTGGCAGTATTCCTTATCGGCGCTGTTGACGAGCTTCCGAGTAGAGATGGGCACGACTCAAAAAAATTATTTTTCGTTTGTCGTTTTTCGTTTAGGGGTCTGTTTCGGTTCGTTTTCGTTTTTTGGCGATTTTTTTGAACATTTTTCGTTTCGTTTCGTAACGAAATGAAAACGAAAAATTTGTGTTTCGTTAGCATTCTTTGCAGTACAGTGTGTCCGCAGTAACGGAAACGATAAAATATGGCAAAAATTTTTCATTTCGTTTCCGTTTCCATTTTGATTTTGAAAAAAAAAATTCGTTTTCGTTTTCGTTGCGAAACGAAACGAAAAAACAAAAATGAAAATTTCGCTAAGTTGTGCCCATCTCTACTTCCGAGAGGTCTCTCTTGGAGGCAGGCTGCTGAATTAATTGAGATCTTTTCCTTGACGATCTCCCCCCCCCCCCCCGTGGGGTCTTCTCCTATTCACCCGCTCCTTGGCTTAAGGGTGTCATTCTTGGACGCGATGAATACATGTTTATGAAGGGCCTGATGGTTGACGCAAAGGACCCGGCTTCTCTTCCCTGGAACACCCCGTTCCTTCTCTCTTATTTGGGCTGCTCTCAAGTGTCTGGGATCAGCGGGAAATCCATTAGAAGACCAAGCCCCCTCTTCTAGAAACGAGAAGTCGGTTAATTATCTTCACCAAGCAAAGGTGTTCCAGGTAACACTGGAGAAAGCCCAGGCAGGGGGTCCACGAACTGCTCCTGGCTGGACCCCACCACCTTCTACGGGGTGGCTTTGTCCTCCACCAAAGACAAGACCCTCGACTCGTAAATGCTTTGCCCACCAAACAAGCAAAGGCAGCTAATTAAGCAACCTGCTTCTTCCACCCGTCCTCACAAGTTCCGGCTGCACACGGAAAGAAGGTGGGGTCCCCTGGCAGGAAACGCGACGTGACGGCTCGTGGCATTGTCATGATCCAAAAATATCTCCCCAAAGGCAGGCACCGGTTCACAGGACGGACCCTCGATGTCCTTTCTGAGATTGCGGATCAATGTGGAAAGATCTGTGCTGCAGATGGAGTGGAAAGAGGCAGATGCAAATAATCCGATAATTATATTTCCCCGTCCGGTGGTTCTGTTCCATGTGTGTTTGCACCCCAATGTGAAACTCTTAAAACCAGATTATTTAAACACACCCTCCAAACTGGCAGACAAGTTATTCCGAACGAAGTGTTTCCTGAGTATCACACAAAAGGATACTTCTATTACAGTATCTGTTTCCCTTAAAGCATAGCTAAGGCAAAGCTCTTGGGACTTTTATACCTTTAACAATTGTTCTACCTACAGTGGTTTTATTGTTTACTGGCTGTTTTCAAGCTATCCTGATGAGCTGTGTACGTCGTTACTCTAGTATTTGAATTTTCCACTAGAGATGGGCACAAAACGAGCGATTTTTCATTTTCGTTTTTTCGTTTCGTTACGCAACGAAAATGAAACGAAAAAAAATTCAAAACGAAAACGACCAATTTTGCCGTGTTTTTTGTTTTCGTTGCAGCAAATGCGTTGAACTGAAAAGAATGCTAACGAAACAGCAATTTCTCGTTTTCGTTTTCGTTACGTAACGAAAACAAAAATGAAAAATTTGCAAAACAACCAACGAAAACGAAACGAAACGAAACGGACCCCTAAACGACCAAATGACAAACGAAACACCATTTTTTTGAGTCGTGCCCATCTCTATTTTCCACTGGTTCTGATCTTTTTAAGAGTTATCGTTGGGTTTATTTTACTAATTAACTAGCTAGCTAGCTAACTAACTAACTAACTAGCTAGCTAACTAACCAACTTACTTACTTACTTACTTACTAACTAACTAATGCAATCTTCCTCTTCCCTTTGTTAGGTTTTAAAATGTTTTTGCATGCCATGTCAGGGACTCGTTTGATCTAAAACCAATTAATAAACCGTTTGCAGGGCAAATCTAAGGATGCAAGTCTTGGGTTTTACAATTTCACGTGCAAATAATGCGCAGGTGCAAAATTAGGAAGGCCCCTGGAGCCGCCTTCTTTTCTCCTTTTGGGAACTGTTGGTCTCCCTCCTCGTTCCTACAACAGAACCGGGGTGGGGAGGCGAATTTCTCGGCCCTGCCTTTTGGAGAGAGACAAATTATCGAGCCCCCGGGGTCGTGTTCTATTTCCAGAAGGTGTCGGGTTGTTGTTTGCAGAGGGGCAGCTAAAATTAGAGGCCTGCCCCCGTGCTTTCAAAAACACTTTGGAGACTCCCACCAGGCCTGGTGGTGTTTTGGGGAAATAAGAAGCTCTCCAGCCGGGAATGTGCGGATGGCAAGGCCTGCGTGGCCAGCGCCTGTGACGTCGCGCTCGTGGCCGGCCAATGGCTTCAGGGTGACCAGGGGGAGTTCGGAGACAAAAAGTTGGCAACAGGGACTTGGAAGATGGTCAAGAGACTCTGTTCCAGCGGGTGGCGGAGGGTGTGAGGTCAGTGTGTCCACAGTATGTCCTCTTGGTCTGACCCTGCAAGCATGTCCAAACTTCGCTCCCTCCTGATGTTTTGGACCACCACTCCCAGAATTCTAAGCTTAGACTGCCAATGGCAAAGGACTGTGGGAGTGGTGGTCCAAAACATCTGGAGGGCTGAAATTTGGACATGCCTATGGTAGGAGAACTCATTGCGATGAAGATGCTGGAGGCGATGGTTCCAGCTCAGTGGGCTGGTGGCCCGGCTTACGGCGGTTGAACGGTCATCCTGGCCGCGTTGCTCCATCTCAACACGGTCTACCTTGCAGGGTGGTTGTTGCCAAAAAGGAGAATTAAGTAAGAGAGGGGGAATATTTTGACGTTTCTCTTGGGTTGTATCGGCTCCCCCCCAGATGGAAGCTTCATCACATTCTCTCTCGCCTAACGGTGACTTCATTGGAGAACAGGGCATGGTTATTTCCCGGTCAGTTCTGGATTTAGAGCCGAGGAGGACGATGGTGGTAAAACGGATCCTCACACATCAACACCTCATCCAAACGCTGCTATATCCTGTACCAAAAACTCTCTCTCAGGGCGAAAATGCAAGGAATCCCAGAAGGATGATGGAAGCACCCAGGAATGTCCCAGGCCTCCCTTTCATTCCTTCTTTCTTTGGGGGTCTGTCTTCAGTTCCCTGTTCCCTCCCAGCTTGTCTGCAGGTTGGGAGAGAAATGGATTTCTCCAGAGAGGTGATGATCCCAATTATAACACAAACCCCTTTATTGGGGGATTTAGAGTTGAACGGGCAATTAAGAGCCATTAACCATCCAAAGGACCTGCCCATTCAGCTGCCTCCATTTTTAAAATTTCTTATTCTATTTGCTATTTGCAAAGAGCACCCAGACTTTTCATATTTACCTTACCCCACTATCGGCTAAAGTTAACATGTTTCCAATCCGTTGCCAAAGTGGAGAAGGGATTTTTCTGAAAAGTTAATTCAGAAAGTGTAAGTTTTAAACGTAACTTTGTGAAAGAATACAGCACGTTTCAAATGTTGTCCTTTGCGACTGAATGCAAAGGTAACAGATTATTATTATTTAGTAAAGTAACTAAACATTACAGTGTTACTTACTTTGGAGCAACATGAATGTAAAGAAAGCTTTAAACATGAATTCCAAGGGACCCGGTGAAGTAATTCATTATAAAGCTAGAGTCCGGGAAGCAAGGAGCCCATTGTGTTTTCCTCGAGTAACTGGACAGGTCATGAGTTCCTTTTTTGGAACAAGTTACTTTTTAAGGTCCCTTTCTGCCTCTCTAGGCGGTGCGTTTCTCCGAAAACAGTTTGGATGCCCAGGACCGCAGCACGAAGGTCGGGAACATGGAGATGACAGATGCCCTTATCTCTCGCCTTCGCCCAGGCTCCCCGCCTGCCGGCTCTGGAGAGGGCATTTATCAGCGTGCCCGAAGTGTGAGGTTTTTAAAAGCTGGCTTCCTCATCCAGTGTTGACAGGAACCAGTTAAAACGCCCTGCTCACCGCGCCCACCCTCCGGCGTCTCCTTCCAGGGACTCCTCCGGGCATCGTCTGGAGGAGAAGCTAAGCAGGGGACGCTGCCTGGCTTTTATTTTATTTTCCCTGCAAGGAGGTGGTTTGGAAACGCCTGGTTCGTGCAAACGGGGCCGATGAACCTGGAGTTGGAAGTTGCTTAGGGCCTGCGGTGTTGCTAAGGACAGCCTCATGGAGTCGTCACCCCAGAGCTGGCAAGATGGTAGCACTAGGGGGTCACTCAGCAGCACCATCATCTTCAGCCAAGCTGGGAGGGGAAGCTATCATCTTCTTGGGGGGGGGTTGGTTGGATTAAAGCCTTGCTCCTCAGTGGGTGAAGGAACGGCACCCTTCCTTTAAGGCCAGGGGCACATGGGACTTTCTGGAAGTCTTTGGACCCCAGTTCCCGCCGGCCTGCCACATGGCACAGGAGGATGGGAGTTGTAGTTCTCAAAGACCCGGGCAGCCACAGGTCCCGTTGCCCTCATTTGTCTCCAGATGAAGCTGTGGCCTCCCAGATCTCTGTGGACTACAATCCCCATCCTCCTGCACCACGAGGCAGGTGGGCAGGGGCAGATGGGAATTGGTGCCCAGTGGCTTCCGAGTGCTTTTGGGCTTCGTGTGACGCTTGCCTTTCCATGGGAGAGAAACGGCAATGAAGAAGAAAGTGGTAGTTGTGGTGGTGTGTGTGTGTGCGCACGTGTGTAAGTGCGTTCAAAACCACAACACAAGAAAGGGCAATGAAAACCTTTTATCCTGACAGCCAACAAATCCCCATTTTTAGGAAATAACATTGCTAAATAAATAGGTTCATTGTTCTGGATCAATCCCCCCACCTCCCATTTCCAAGTAAAATAAAAATTCATAATTTGGCTGGGTGGTGGTGGGTGGAATTCCCTCCTCCTGTCCCTCATAACTGACCCTCAGGACCCTCGTCTTTGCCGCCTGCGAAACAATTCAGCCAACCCCCCACGACACTTTTAGCATTGTGTGAGGTGTGTTTTTCAAAGCCCGGGCACGACGCAGAGGCTTTGCCGGGAATATTTCTAACCCTAAACTATCCAGAGGAGAAAATATCAGGGCAATGAACCGTTTTTCGCATCCCTCATTACCCCCGGAATCACCGGCCCGGCCTATAAATAGCGGCAGGCGAAATGAGAAAAACTGCCAGGATCAAAAAGGTGCCTGTTTATTTCGATGCGGCTTCACAGATTAATTTTGCAAATGGGGCCAGTGCAAATGTTTAATAGGCGATTCCACCCCCTCAGACCAAAAATAAAGGAAGAAAACACTGAGGTGAATGATTCACAAACACAGCCTCCGTTTTTTCAAGGCGAATAAACAAAGCCCTCCAAAATGCCTCCTTGGGACCTGAATTTAAATAATTTTGCTTTCTTCCCAGAATCCCCCAGGCTGGCTTGGCATTGAAGGCTTCTGGGTATCAGAGACCACCCCTAAAGTGGCTTTCCCAGGTTAAGCCCTAACTCTTGAACCTCTGTTTCCATCTGGAGATAAATGGGGGAAACTTTTGTCCCAGGCTTTAAAAAACGCAAATTTTACCAAAATTTGTGTGATTTGCAGCAGAACGAAGGCAATGTTCTATTTTAAAAAACGCAACATGGTTGGAAAGAGACTGTATGTAGCCCAAAACAATATTTCATCATCTGTCTTTTGCTTCATCTTGTCCTTTCATTCTGCTAATTTCAACTATCCTATTGCATTCTGCCGGTTTTGTTTATATATGCTAGAGAGAGAGAGAGAGAGAGAGAGAGAGAGAGAAGAAGAAGAAGAAGAAGGAAGGAAGGAAGGAAGGAAGGAAGGAAGGAACAAGGAAGGATGGATAGATAGATAGATAGATAGATAGATAGATAGATAGATAGATAGAT
>JAHTLZ010000121.1:1416644-1441651 GCA_023846285.1 Phrynocephalus versicolor
GATAGATAGATAGATAGATAGATAGATAGATAGATAGATAGATAGATAGATAGATAGATAGATAGAGTATATATCTGTCCTTAAAAGTATGATAAATAAATTAAACAGTGCCGGGGGAAAGTCACTTCATTTGGACTACAACTCCCAGCACCCACCAGCACTGGGGGATGATAGAACTTATAGTCCACAACAATGATTTCCCCTCAATGCTAAAATTAATTCATCTTCTTTTGCCCCCCCTCTCTCTCTCTGTGTGTGTGTGTGTGGTGTTTCCTTTCCTTTCGATAATGCTTCCCCTCCCCCTTTCTGATCCCTGGCTACCTGGATCTCTTTCAAACGGCATCGTCTGGACCCGAACGCGCGCCCTCCCCTGCTGGGCTTCATTAGCGTCAGCAACGGGCGAGAAACGGGCCCCCGACACCTCTAATCCGGAGCCCTCGGCCGTCCAAAACCCAAGGATCCAGAACAACCTCCGACCTGCGGTTAAGCTCCAAAGCGCCGCCATGCTTGCCGCTTGGCGTGAAACAGGTCCCTACCCCCCCACCCCACCCCGGCCAAGGAGGAAAAGAGGGTGTGTGTGTAAAAGCAGGGAAGCAAACTTCTGACATTTGAACCACCTGCAACCGCGACAGAGAGTTCAGGAGGACCCTGATGCACGAAAATTGGGAATAAGCAAGAACGGCTGAGCTTCTGCCCGGAACCTCCCTCTCCAGCAGCAGTCTACCTGCAAGAGAAAGAGAGAGGAAATCAAAAGTTGAGCGAGGACCTTCTGGCAGCCCGGATGGCTTTTCAAAATCATCATCAGCCTTAAAAAATTTAAAAGGGGCAAAACTTTCCAGAAAGGACAGGACCACAAGGAAACGGAACTTTCCAGCACTTTGTGACGACCGGTCCCCCCTCCCAGAATCGGGGCGTTCTGGGGAGTGGCGGCAACGCGAAACAAACAGCACTCAAGAGCGAGGGGAGAGGACCATCTAACCCATCATTCGGCTCACAACATGGGCAAACAGATGCTCTCCTACACAAAAAGGGGGGGAAAAAAACCCTTTACTCTTATCCACATCTGCAACTTGTTAATTTATTCACTCTGGAGGAAAAACATAACACTTTGTATTTCTATATCTATCTATCTATCTATCTATCTATCTATCTATCTATCTATCTATCTATCTATCTATCTATCTATCTATCTATCTATCTATCTATCCCTTCCTTCCTTCCTTCCTTCCTTCCTTCTTATCTATCTATCTATCTATCTATCTATCTATCTATCTATCTATCTATCTATCTATCTATCTATCTATCTATCTACAATATTTTACCCTGCCTTTCTCCTACAACAACCACTTTGTCCATGCTCAGAGGCCCCCTTCTCCATTGCCAACACACCCTTTTCTCGGCTGGAAAGGCAGTGTCTAGGGCGAGCAGATCTATCCGGATGGGGGCCGTCCGGCTGTCCACTGCGATGTTCAGCTTCTGGGTCTCCCTCCTTCCCCCCCCCTGCCTTCGTTAACACCGTGACCCGTTTCCTCTCTCTCCCCCCCTCCCCATCCTCCTTGTGTAAAGCTCATCAAAGGCCCAGTGACGCCATTCGGAGACCTCCACCGACACCGGGATCTCGCCGGCACCACAGGAGTTGGCTCCGGGTTCAGATCTCGCCGCCCGCCCTACCTGACGATGACAGCCGATTAACATTTTGGCTCAGGTGCCCTCGGTTTCATCTGGGTAGCACGCCGGCGCCACGGTTCAGCGCTCAGCGTCACGGGGCCGTGGTTCGGCTGGTAATTGCCCATCTGAAGTCACTCGCTGGCCTCTGATGCCGTCTTATGTGCCGACGCGGCGGCCCGGCTTTCGGCCAACTTCTGACCCCTTCGGATGGCAACCGGCAGCAAGGCCAACTTTGACCCTTGGTTTCAAGTCTGACCAGCAGCCGCGGCTTGGGGTAATTCCTGGCATGGTCCCTTCCTTGCCGTACCTGCAACTTGCTGGTGGTTCCCCCATCCGAGGATGCTCCAGGTCCTCCTCTGTTTAGCTTCCAAAGCAAAGACTGATTTGCATGCTGACGGCGGAACTCCCTGCCACAATACGCAGCCGTATTGCAGAGACGCTGGGGAAAACGATTGCCAAGGCCATATCGTGTTTCAAACCTCTTCCTCAGCCTAAGGTGGTCCCTCAGTGCTGGGCTAATGCCTCCTCACGCAGGCTGGCTTCCGAGGCTTCGTTCAGTGGGGAAGCAGGCTGGCAGCAGGAGCAAAGGAGAGACGCAAAAGCACCACTTTGTCCTTTAAAACAGGACACTAAAACAGGACAAGTTGCTAGTCCTCAGAGCTGGCAGGGGAAAAAAAAGACACAAGGATAGCAAGTTCAGGTTTCCTCTGGACCTCATCCGTCGCCAGAGCTTCACTTTAGACCCAGGTCGGCCACTTGCGGCCACCTGAAGGTGGCCAGGCCGCCACCCTCATCAACCTGCAGCAGCTCCCACCGACCTCTGGAGGACCTCCAGAAGGACTCTTTTCCACCGAGTTCGGCCTCGGCACCTCTGGGCCAACCCCCACCCCCAGCGTCACCTGGAAAGCTCCGTTCCAGGCACGCTGGTCTTTTGACGGCAAATGGACATGTGTGAAATTGTCCCATTTGTTACAACCACCTCCGGGCAGGATCGGCTCTGGGCACTTCTAACTCTGCCTCCTTTGGACCCAGGGTGTTTTGTAAGCTCCTGGAGTGCAGAGACCTAACCTTTTCTACTTCGTATATACTAAACCCACGGATAGAGCTGTAGCACGAATTCGCCCCATTTCTTACATTCTATCTCCCCTCCCAGCTTCTTTCCTGCTGACGAGGCAGGGAATCCCTTGCTTAGGGTGTTTCCCCTGCCTTTCCCCCGGATTTAGAACCACCGCTTCAGAACAGGTGGATTTCAGGAGTGCCGAGTTCGTATTTTGCCCGAGAACATATCTTTTGACTTGCCGTTCCCCGCCTGGCAGGGCCTCTGATCCAAAGGTCTTTTGCAAACCAGCCGAGCAGAGAAGGATTTCACTGGACCCGACAGGGCGGTGATGAGAGACCGCTGGCCAAACGCCGAAAATGCCCTGGACCACAAATGTGTGAACGCTTCCCCTTCTCACCTAGAGCCTGTGCAAACGGCCCGGCAAGATTGCTCTTTTCTCAGCATGAGCGGAAGGAAATTTCCACCTGCCGAGAGAGAGAGAGAGAGAGCAAGAGAGAGAGGGACTTAGCAGAGATGCGCTGTCGTGTTCCTTTCACCCTCCTCCCTCCCGTGGAACTTTACTTGCCACCAATCCCTGGGGATTTTGGAGGTGGGCTCAGGAACACAGAAAGTATAAAAGCCACAAAAGAGGAAAGCAGCTTTGTTGCGGAGAGAAAACCAGCAGAGAGCCCCCCAAAACCCATCACCAGGCAAAGATGAACCCCCAAACGATCAGCCCTGGGTGGATCATGCTGCTGCTCCTGTTGACTTATGAGCAAGGAAGAGCCGAACCCCTGACCAGCATACAGGTAAGGGAGAGAAAGGGGGGTCATTGCAGTGTATCCATCACTCCCCCCCACCTCCACCTAAGGTACCACCAGACCCAAACGATTTTCCTTTAGGAGAGTTTACAAATAATCTTTCAGATTTTTAAATTTGGGGCAGGTGGAGGGAGAGATGGGATAGAGGAGCCCAGCTCCCCAAATGAGCAGCTCGGAAGAGCTCCCAGGAACAAAGGTGAGAGACCTTGACCTTGTAGGCTTGGTCAAGGGAACATCAGGCTCAGTTTTCCATCCTGTCCCCACCACCTCTCCAAGGTTCCTGAAGCCCCTGCCCAGAAGGGACCCCGGCTGGGAACTTGAGCCAACTTTGGGGGTTCAAAAGGGGTCGCATCCGGGTGCTACCTCCCCTAGCCGATTCGGTCCAATTGCATTGGTAACACTCGGAGGATGCTTATTGCTCGAATCACCCATCAGCGTTTTTATATTTATTCTTCCCTTCTTTCTCTTTCGCTCTCCGGTATTTCCAGACCTGGCCGAAATGGTTCGAGGACGGTCCGGAGCCGTCTCTGGTGGCGGGGTCCGAGGAAGAACCGGATCAAGAGGACGGGGTGGGCCCCTGGCCCCGAAACCCCCGGGAAGGGGCACCCCTCTCCGAGACGGCCCTCCAGCGACTCTTCGGCGACCTCCTGGGCTCGTCCCGGAGGTACAAAGGCCGGGCCAAGAAGGGCCTCTCCAGGGGGTGCTTCGGCGTCAAGCTGGACCGGATCGGGGCCTTCAGCGGGCTGGGATGCTAGACCGTAACCCCGGACGGTAAGAGAGGAGGTGTCTTCCATATCACGGCATGGGAAAACATATATATTTTCCTATATATATGGCTTTCCTTGGGACTACGGTGCCCATGCTCCCCCACGTAACATGACCACAAAGGGATTCTTGGCACTGTAGTCCCTCTCAAAGAGAGAGAGGGGGGGGAGAGAGAATGCTACATTTCCGAACTCCGAGTTCATCTACACAGAGAAGGGCATTGTTGTTCTCCTACTACACCCAAGATTCTTGGTTGGTCTTGTGTGTGTGTTGTGTCGTTACAGTCGTGACCGACCCTTCGTGACTCCATATCCATGGAGTTTTCTTGGCAAGGAATACTGGAGTGGTTTGCCAGTTCCTACTCCAGGCGCCTACAGCACCTGGTATTCCCTGGTGGTCTCCCATACAAATACTAACCAGGGCTGACCCTGCTTAGCTTTCGAAATCAAGCGAGATCGGATGTGCTTAGGGAGGTTTACTCTAAAGGGGAGGAGGAGATTTTAGGTAGGAGGGTGAACCTCCCTCCCCAAACCCCCCAGCTGGTGTTGCCAAGGATAAAGGAGGAAGGGAGTTGTAGTCCAAGCCACTGGGAGTGCCCAAGATCTGCCACCACCACCCTGGCTAAAAGTTATGAGTTTTGCAGGCTGCAGGGCATCTTGGATGGGAATTGGGGGGGGGGGATTTTATTTATTATGTATTTAAAATACATCCCTCCTGCCTTTCTCCCCGAAAGGGCCTCGGAGAGGAATGATGGATCCATTCCAGGCTCCATCCCGAGACCTTCCGGGGAGCTCTCCGAGGTCCTGAACCTGTTGGCATTACTGTCCGGGCCCTTTAAAGTCTGGACTAAAAACCAGAGCGGATTCACAAACAGAGGCCGCCAAAACTGAGCCGAGATGGCCATTTCCAGAAGGTGATGCCTTTTTGCTCTGCTTCTCTTCCTTTATAGGATCTGCCTCACCGCCTTTGAGAAGACCCTCCTGGCCTCCCAGCGAGACCCCCCCCCCGTCGCCTCTCCATCACCCATACCCCCTTTCTGCCCCTCTTCACTCTTGTAGGCTTACTGCCCTGCTGAAATCGGAGCCACCACCTTCTCCCTCCCATCCCCTGAGTCAGAGAGGAGGGAAAGGAGCAGTGCGTCTAACCGGGGCCAACCTGCATGTGTGAATGACCTGACCCAGAAGAAACCCTAAGTCAGGGGTGTCCAAACTTCGGCCCTCCAGATGTTTTGGACCACAACTCCCATCGTCCTTGGTCATTGGCCATACAGGCTTGGAATTCTGGGAGTTGTGGTCCAAAACATTGGGAGGGCCGAAGTTTGGACACCACTGCCCTAAGTTGAAGGGCTGAGGTTCAACGCATCGGGCGTTGAGTCCGCCAGGGAGAAATTGTCAACGGCATGGATTGCGAGGCTCGGTGACCCGCAACCGTCCTCTCTTCTTCGGCACCCATGGTTGCATTTTCAGGAACTGTTTGCATTTTGGTGTGTGTTTCATTGTCCTCTTCATTCATTCATTCATGCTCAAGTTCCCTCCATGTCAACGATGATCAAATAAACTGTTTTTCATAATTTGTCCAGTTCCTTGCTTCTGCTTTGGGGGATAGAGGGTGGCCAGTGGCAACAGGGTCCGTTCCTTCTCTTGTCTTCTTTTTCCCTGGCTGAAATCACTACGAGAAATGGTAGCTACAACATGGCTTTCGGGGTGGGATAATCCTTAACCTGATCTGTGAACCCCCAACCACCCCCCGGGGTACACAATTTGCACCCCACCTTCTTCTGCCAGCTGCTGCTCTCAAATCCCCCAATTCTCTCATTCTGGACATGATAAATAATATTATCCCAACCGTAGCTGCAGCAATCGGTTCCCAAGAAAAAAGCAAAACCCTGAGACCCCATAAATAAACAAGAATCATACAGGAGACGGGGAGACATATTGCTATTTTATTCTAATTGTAAACCGCCCAGAGTTCCGTCTAGAAGATGGGTGGTCTATAAATATTACAAATAAATAAATAAATAAATAAAAAACACAGCCACGGATGGTGCCAGGGGGACATATTTCCCTGGACATCAAAGGCTCCCTAATTAAATGCCACCAACCTGGCTGGACATTTGCAGGCCCTTATTAGCATATAAATGGGGGTGGGGGTGGAAAGTGAATCTTTGAAGTCCATATGGGCAGATGATAAACGAACAGCTTCCACTGAGAAGTAGGAGGCTGTTCACTTTCTATCTAGAGTTGACGGAGGATGAACAGCAATGCACTGGATTTTATTCAGGAGGGAGTGGTAGCATCAAAGGGACATAGTAAATGGCATCTAAAGATTCTTCCTTCCTTCCTTCCTTCCTTCCTTCCTTCCTTCCTAATAATGACAATTACTAATAATATCAAAGCTGCAAATCTGAAATTTCAGCCCCTCTTGGACATTGCCGCAATATTCCAAACTCTGTGTGCAGGAATGTTGAGATTTGAGGATGCCTAAGAATAGCTGTATAGATCCTTCTATATCTATATAGGTCTCTGAATAACACCCGCATTCTGATATCTAGGCCATTGATCTGTAGGCTGGGTGGCGGCTATTAGGTTTAACCGGAGCTGATCGGCTAAATTCATTAACCGCAGGGGGAGGGAGACCAGGGTGCTTTTGCAAAAAGGCTCGGCTCCTTTCCCGTCTGGTTAAAACCAGTTCCCTTACCACCCCTAAGGGGCTGTGTCGGGCCAGGGCCGGGCTGGCTGGAAGCAGTGAGAGCCCTTCTTCGGAGAAGGGTATAAAGGCGGCCGGCCGGCCGGGTGGCCAGCAGGACGGTCGTACGACTCAGCCAGCCAGTGGCAGGCGGGACAAGGACTCCCTGAGGACCCACGGAGAAGGAGAGACCATGCCACGCTGGTCTTCTTTGGTGCTGGTGTTTCTACACGCAGGGTTGAGCTGGGGCCATCCAGTGGCAGGGAGTCCCACCGGCCCGGAGCTTCATTCCCTGGAGGTAAGGAGGCACAAGGTTGGTTCACGGGTGGTGAGGTCTGGAATCAAACCTGTTTCCTAAAAGGAATCAGGAACCTAGCACCCTCTTCCAGACATCTTTGCGCTCAGGGATGGGTGAGGAACAATGAAGTAGGCTGGGCAGGAACCCACCCCACCCCCAGTCCTGGCTTGCGTAGCTGGCAGGTTGGGGGAGAATGGGTGTTGTAGTCTAGCCATGCCCCCCTCCCGCTCTAGGACCTCCTCGAGCGGCTGAAGGAGAAGTTGAAGGACGAGGATCTGGAAGCCCCCAGCTACGAGGCCGACGGGAATGCCGACGACAGCTCCTACCTCGACCTCGACGACTCCGAAGCCCATCCTTTCGCCCGGCTCGACCTCCAGGCCCCGCTCCCTCAGGCCGAGGCGGAAGCCCAGTGGAGGGAACTCTTGGCGTTGCCGAAGCGGAGGAGGCATTTCTCCGGGTGTTTCGGGACCCGGCTGGAACGGATCGGGACCCAGACCGGGCTCGGGTGCAAGATCTACAAACCACGTAGGTCTTTCTCTCTCTCTCTCTCTCTCTCCCCCCCCCACCCCAGAACCTGGTCATTTATGGTTAGTTGTTGCATATAATTAGGGCCCTGTCTTTCTTTGATGAGCTCAAGGAAGCAGGCTTGGGGCTTCCCTTGTCTTCTGTATGGTCACAACAATCCTGCGAAGTAGGCCAGCCTAGAAGAGAGGCAGCTTCTCTCTCTCTCTCTCTCTCTCTCTCTCTCTCTCACACACACACACACACACTGGAACCCAGCTTTTTCGAGACCCAGTCCAATACTTTAACCATTGCACCACACTGCCTTTCTCAGAGAGAGGTTTCTACAGATCCACGGTCTGCATTTCACACGTTGCCTTGATTAAGGCGAGGACACCCCAAGCGGGTTTCCCCTTTTCGTCTACGATTCATCCCTCGGTCCAAAGACTCGGGAGTTCGAAGCTGCGTCGTCATTTCATTAAAAGGAACCCGAGACTTGCTGGTCATCAAAATATCTTGATTGATTTATTTTTGTTCTTTCCTCTTTCAGGTTCCAGAAGGAAAACTAGAACTTGAAAAACAGAAGAAAACTGCCAGTCCCGTCAAGGTTTTGAGAGCGTCGTCGTCCGTTTTTTGATACAAACTTTGTCTAAAAACACGACGCTTTCGGCTTTTTCCACACCGAAGTATGAAGAATTGTATTTGCAGATACTTTTTGGAACGGCTGAACATTGGTATTGTGTAATCGCCTTATTTTTTTCCGCCTTCTTCTTACATTGCAGTGATGCTAAACTTTGCATAAATCAATAAATGTTTTTGTACAAAAGGAGTATTTGGGGTTTTTCGGAGAGGGGGGTGTAGAGGAACGCCCACTTCCCTTTCAAATGAGTCAAGGGGGAATCCCAAACCTGTCTTGCAGGGAAAGGACACCCCTTTCAATCCAGGCCCAGCGCGAGGGAGGGGGTCCGTGATTGGCAGCCCGCTGCCCCCCACTTTATTTAAGAAGGACGGGGGGTGTTGTTATCGGCGGCAGGCTTGGGTTCAGGACCTTGGACAGCAGCCAGTCTCTGGTCTGGTTTGCTCTGGCTCCCTCGCCCAGATGGAAAGGCACACCTGACCTCTTTGCCAAGGTCAAGCAAATGTTCTGGACCACAAAACCTATCCTCCTTGGTCGTTGGCCCTAGAGGCTCAGGATCCTGGCAGTGGTGGCCCAAAACATCTGGAGGGCTGAAGGTTCTCCACCCCTGCCCTAAACAAAAAGGGACGTGTTTATAGATTCATACTTTTCTGACGCCCTCCCCTCCTCACGGCTTCTTTCCCACTGTTCAAGTCTCAGGGAGTTCCAACGGATTCCTGGGCAGAATCTGTTCCCTTTCGCTCCCTTTCTACCTTCCTTTCCCTCCCCGTAGCACCGACAGAAGTCCCTGGCTTCCTCCCTCCCTGTTCATTTTCCCCACCACAACAACCCTACAAGGTAGGTCAAGTAGGGAAAGAAAGGGATAGCCCCCCCCCCCGGCGAGACCATCCAGCTTGTGGCTGCTCTGACTGCTGCACCACACTGCCAGGCAGCTGGGTGAGACTGACAGCTAAAAATCACGACAAATGCTCCGGAGCTGGGATTGAAATACACCTCAAAAAATGACCGGCGCAGAACAAACTGTGATTGGAAAATGCCGGTTGTTAGCTGATGAATTTATTTTAAAATATTTTTTTAAAAAAAAGAAGAGGAAAAGAAAACCATTATTGTTGTTCTTGTTTGTTTGTTGTTGTTGTTGTAAAGCAGCAGTGTTCTCCATCTGATTAGCAGCTTCCAGATGTAATGGAGACATCCCTCTAGATAACAGAGAGCTTTGACCAGATCTTTTATTCCTCCAGACAAAGGTTTATAAATTTCTCCATGGATAACCTTGACAAATCCCCCTCTCTCATTCGGCTACCTGCAGACGAGATAATGCATCCTGAACCCCCCCCCTTTTCTTTTTCCTCCCCGTTCTGTTTTCGCTAGGATATCAAACAAACAAAACAGAAAAGAGAAAAGGAAGGAAATAAAGGCTTAGGAAAAACACTCCATAAACTTCAGGTGACTGAGGCATTTTTAAAAGACAGAGGAGCCGTTTGGGCTGTTACAATTGACAGACTATTTCTCTCCTCCAAATTGGTGTCTGTTTCCCTTTCTGAACTCTCATTTTTCTTAAAAAAAATCACCCCCAAAATGCTGAAAGTTGAGATCACGCAGAAAACATCCAGGAGGAGGCTTTTGAAAACCCACCAGTATTTAAAAGACCTTTTAAAAGATATCTCAATGAACATTTAAAATGCTCAGAATCAGGGTATTTGAATATAATTCTAAAATGCTTCTCTTTTACCTGGTGGAAGGCCAGACAGTATAGGAAATATAAAAGGCCTAAATCCACGTGTTAGGTTTTTTAAAATTCCTGTCCCGGTTTAACTGAGCTGTGTTTACACTCTAATTTGACTTATTTCTTGTCCGATGACTTTGGCTTTCTCTGTTTCTCTTAAACCTTCTCGAATTTTTATCTGCTGATTTCGTCTCTCCGGCCTATAACCAAAGTACCAAGAGCCTTGCTTAGTATAATCAAAAATTCAATTTCCCCCCATGTCTGTTCCACTCTGACCATTAAACTGAGCTGAGGTTTAGATGACAATTATTCCACAACTAGGGAAGTTATAATAAATGTAGCACGATCCAACAGGCATAGTTAGTATCTGCAAAGAATAATTAGAAACATATATCCGTATCATTGCTTTGCTGCCAAATTAATCTGCGTGCTAGGCAAAGATCTATGTTGTACATTTTGAATAAAAGATCCAGAATCCAACTGCCTATATGAGTCGATTTCTAGCACCTTCATATTCCCTTTATCAAAATCGCTCTTGACGTCACGGCAGATGAGGTTTTTAGTCTAAACTCAGCGACAGGTTGTGTATTTTGGGAAATACAGTGTTTTAAAAACAGATCCTTATTTTGGGGATACAAAAAATCACAAGCTCCTTAAGCAATGACAAATGGCCGGATGCTGCCTGAAGATTAAACCAGCCAATTAATTCTGTTGTCGTTCCTGGAACCGAATATCTCTGTTTGCTCCTTTTTCGGGGGTCTGATCCTGCCTGCCTTGGACACCCTATCTTCCCGGGGGTGGGCTTTCTAAATTTGGGCTTCTCCAAACCCAGGGTGATGTCGTAAGGAGGCAATATGTAGAAAATTGCCACAACGGGGCAGGCATTTCCGATCAGCCGGCGGCATAATCTTGGGTCCTGGTATCAGTGGGGAGGGTGGCTTGCATGAAATCATTGGCTTGTGACCTGCATGCCTTCCTGGTGGCCGGAGCAATGCCTAATAAAGCGACTCTTTGCTCCGGCCGCAGCATGCCAGAGATGTCACTGGAATGCACCCCAGATAATTCTGCCGATAACCTACAGCCCCTGCCGATGGACCCAAAGGGTATATAAGAGCGGCTCGGTGGATGGCAAGGCACAGCGAGAGAGCTCCAGAAGACAGCACAGTCTCATCATCTCGAGAACACCCTCTCCAGGGCAAATAGACCATCGCTTCTAGGTTTGACAGGTGGACGCGAGAGACCATGGATGCTACAAGACCCTTCCTTGCCAGCTTTGCTTTGCTACTCCTTCTGGCCTCCCAGCCGTCAACAACGGCCCATCCGGTCAGCCTCAGCCCGGCCAAGGAGCTGGCCAGCATGGAGGTAAGGGGCAGAGACTTAGCGATAGAACACCGCGCCGAGTTAAGCGTCGGCGGTCTGAAAAATCTGCAGGAATTGGCAACGGTTTTTTGAGGGGGGGGACCCCCCCCCAACTTACCCACATAAGGATGGTGGCTGCTTGGAAGATTTACCCATTTATTTCTGAGTGAGTTTTTCTGGATTAAAATCCGGGTGTTCAGATGCAGAAATGGATAAGGCAGAGAGAAATCACTCCCCACCCAAAAAGCTCACACAGAAATAAATTGGTACGTCTTACAGGGGCTGTCATTCTTTTATTTTTATTTATTTATTTTTTTGCAAAGAACCCCACACAACTATTTTTCTTTTCCCCACCATTTAAGGATGAACAGCTTTATTTTTTCCTGGAAAAAAGGTTGCACTCCCCCCTCCCTTACAATTCCCATTGAACATGTTAACAGGGGTGTGTGTGTTTGGAACCAGAGTTTCCTTGCCTTTCACAGAATATGCCACCAGTCACTTTACGGAGGGAATCTGTTGAAAATCTTCGGTCCCTTTTTCATCTTGTGGGGGGGAAAAGATCTCTGGATATCTCTTGGACACCTCCAGATCCAGAGATAGTCTACCTTAGAGGAAAGAAATTTTTAAAATGCAGGAGAATTGTCTTTAGCGAATCTAGAGGGATTTTTGTTTTGGAAATTTTAGCTGTTCTCTCTTGGAAATTGGGCAGTAGGACAGACACCATCTACAGAAATTCAGGGTGGTTGGCTGGTTTAGGATTGTCCCTAGTTAAATCCTTTCTCCAAGGGTCTTCGGGTGGGAAGCAGAATATGATATACTTAGGTTTGTTGAGAAAATATCTCACTAGGGCTTGAAGACCTGGAATTTCCAGAAATCAGAGAAATCACCTCACTCCAGTTGAGAAAGAAAGTCATGCAAAATGGGAGAGAGAAGGTGAAAGAGATCTAGGCTAAGAATTCACAGGGCCGGCTGGAGAGAGAGATATTTTTTAAAAGACATGGAATTGGTTAAATCAAGAGATTATTAGATTATAAAGCCCTTTGCAGCTGAATACAACCCAAAAATGCAGTTGGGGTAGCGTGAGGTTGACAGTCATTGCATGGCAGTGAGCCCTCTTATTCATGAATAATATTTATCACTGGCTTCTGTGTGTTTAAGATACTCAAGGCAGACTTCAAAGTGCAATATACACATTTACAGATCTGGGTTTCAAAAAGCGTTTAAAACTCCCCAGCCTTAAAGACAAGAGCAAAAATGGGTGGCAGGTATCAGCAAAGGTAATTTTATCATGAAATGATGCTACGAAAAACTAATGTTTTGTTAGAAATAGAGCCGGTCGGCGGTAAAGCTGGCTTACTTGAGAGAGGGTGGAGAGATATCTACTTCCAGAGGAGATCAATGAAGATGAGGTGGTTGCTTGTTTGGTTGCACGGAGCCAGGGTGAGTTTAGATGACCTCTAAGATCCCTTGGTCCAAAGGTAAATCTCGATATTTCCTGTCCTTTCAAGGCGCTTCTGGAGAGGCTGGAGGAAAAAATTGCCCTGATGGAAGATCTGCAGGACAACCCAGACCCCGAAGAACCCGACACCCCAAGAGAAAACACAGCCGGCTTCTTAGAAGACAATGATACCCAGCAGACGGACCACCGGGCAGAATCCGTTCCCTTCTCCTCTGAACGGGGCTCAGCGCTCAAACACCTGCGAGGGCTCCAGGTTGCCAAAAGCATGCGGGAATCGGGCTGCTTCGGAAGGAGGCTGGACAGGATCGGCTCCATCAGTGGGATGGGGTGCAGAGGTGAGACCCCCCGGAGTGGCGTCTGGTCGGCAACTGGCTGCCCCCAAACCCAGGGGAAAGCCCACGGCCTCCCAAACGCCCATAACAAATACAGTTCTTTTCATTTCCTAGAATTGCCGTTAGAATTCATGTGTGACACCCACACCCACACACACAAAATTAGTGAAATGCTTCGGAGTGTCAACAGTCAATGGCCAAGTTATGCCAACTCTTACAACAAGCTGGTTTATTTAGTTACCCTCAGCTAAGCGTGTACTTCTGTAACTTTCTTCTGGTTACTTCTTGAAATTACTTTCCAAGGGTATCTTAGAAACCTCCCCCCCCCCACAAGTTTTAGGGCTTTTTAGAGTGCACCCAACAGGGCTTTATTAAATCACAAAAAGATAGCAAGAAGGAATGAGTAACATAAGGAAGGAGGACCTGTCTTGGGTCCTTTGTTAGGAGAAAGCTCAGAACAGGGACTCATCCAGAGGGGCAAAAAGCAGACTCCTCTTGGAGGCGGGTGGCTCGATCATCTCCCTTCATTGGGCAATTATTAAATGACCCCCAAAACCTGACTGGCATCAAAATGACAACAGTTATAGCCCCTTTTCCATTAAAACGTATGCATTATCCCCCCCCATTCTACTCTCGTGTTGTTTATGATTTTAGTCATCAGTCTTTCTTTGTTTCGTTTCAAACCTGTTCTGCGTCCAAACACCACTCGGGAGCTATTTACCTATTCCAATTTACGGGTTTTGTTTGGAAGCAAAACAGGTTTGAAAGGTAACACAGAGCGACGAATAAAATCATAATTTATTATCATCGGCAAGTTATCGTGTCAGGGGATTCCGTGTCAGCCGCCACCCTCGTGATGACAATTGGACAAAGAAGTGGAATGTAATACTGTATTTTGATGATTTTAAGCCCCCAAAGAAATGGAAGCTAAAGTCAAATAAAAAGAACTAGATCTCACTGATTTATTCCCCCCCCCCCATTTTATCTTTCTTCCTAGGGTCCAGAAGGAACTGAATCCATCATCTCACCCTTAATCCTCCCTCTTTAAAAGGATCCAGCATTTCTCCAGCATATGTATTTCCAAAGATGAATCTACGTTTTCTAGAAATCTCCAGAACGGACAGAAATGTTTGCCTATTTATTTATTTATTAATTTATTTATTATTACTTGACCTCTGCTTTGTTTATTTCTTTGGGGTTTCTCTTTCTCTCTCTTTTCTTTTCTTAAAAGAACAAGTAAGCTTACTGTTGGCGCAGAGACCATGGCTTGACCGAATGGCGATAATAATAAAAAAAGAACACCTTGATACATTTTCCTCTCGTGTTGGTTTTCGTCTTCCTCACTTGCTTTTTCATCCCTCTCGCTTCCAGGTGGGTCAAAATGAAACAAGCCCAGCTTTTCCCAAAACCATTTTGTAAAGAAAAGCATAATTCACCTAGTCCCCGCAAAACCCCAGCCCAGCTCAATTAACCCGCCAGCCTATGTAGGTTTGTAGTCCACATCGAGGAAATTTCTTTCCAAATTGGCCACCATGGAAACAACATTGGCCATTCCCCATCTCACAGGAGAGAATTCTGTCTGCAAATTTGCAGGCGAAAGCACTAAATTCCACGTATGCAATGTTATGCTTTGCACAGAAACTGGCTGAGCCCCAGGTTAGGAATTGCACCCGTTAGCTCATCATTATGCACATTAATTAAAAACATTTCCCCACTATTTGTGGATGGGGGGGGAGGGGCCTCTCTGAAGACGATCGAAATTGGGCCAGTAACCTTTTCCATTGAAAAAGAAGATACAGTAGGAAGATGGGTCTCTGGGCTATATGTCAACAGCTATTATTAATACATACAGATATTCTAGTCCTCATGAGGCCCCATCCGGAATGTGCAGTTCCTTGCCCTGTGAAAAAACAATTCCAGGAGACCTACCCCAGCGATATGGCTCTTCACCCCACATCGATCTCAGTGGAGGCTCCGATGTCAGCGAGGCCACAAATCCACTCCGGGTTTTGCCCTGAACTTCCAAAGAGATTTCTCCAACATACCGGACCTGTTTTGGAGATCAGATTTGGAGTCTTTGAGCGGGCAGGGTGGGGGCATCTTTCAAGGGGGGTAATACTCCAGTGTGGGGTACAGCAAGCATGGGCCATGAGTTCGAATCCCCGTTCGGAAACCCACTGAGAGGGGACGACACTGCTAAAACCCACTCCTTCTCCCTCACGCCTTCCTAGCCTGCGGTCAAACTAGGTTGCAAACAGCTCCTCCAAACCACGGTGTCGTGCAAGGCCGGGCACAACTTTGCAAAGAGGCTAGGTTGGGTGGCGCTTCCCCTCACTGATTCCAGAACTCGGGGAAAACACTGTGAGTCCTCCCGGTTCAACAACCAGATTCGATTGCCAACGGACGTGACTCTTTCCACCAGGAATTTGAACGATGAAGAGCAAGCAGCCCTATAGATTTCTGGGTGGGGACGGACACCATTCAGCAAGGCAAGGGATTGTGTCCAAGCTCGCGCGTGGCCTAAAGAGTCCCGCAACAGAACCTCCACTGCCCAGGGAAGTCTACCGCCTAAGCGTCCATAAGGGAGCCTCACGCTTGTCCTAGTGGGTTTTACTTTCACACAACCCCCTCTCCCGACCTGAAAGAGATAACAAGGAGACACAGGAGGGAGCGTCTTTTCCACTTCGGAGGTGTGAAACCTCTTGAGATGAGTGGAGAGGAATGCAGATCACAAGCCCCATCCACCACCAGCCCGGTCTCCCTTCCCTGCCGATGACGGTCACCCAAAAGCCACCTGCATTCCTGCCAACACTGATCTCTTTAAAAAGGAATCTCCTGCCTCCTCTGGTATCTCAGATCCCTTATCGAGAAAGGGGGGTGAGGAATGCAGTGGTAGTTCATTCTTTGGGCATGAGTGCCGCCTGTCCCACGGCTATAAAGATGGGGAAGGTCAGGATGGGACCCTTAAAGCAGAAGAGAAGAGTCGGCCTAGAGGAAGGAGGCCGGCCGAGAGCACCATGTGATCACGAATATCGAGCCCGCTGCAATGGGATGTGGTACTTCCCGAAGGAAGGCACAGGAATCAGCACCACGGACAGGGACGTGCTCCCTTCCAGGCTGCCTCTCCTGAGGAATGGTTTGCAAAACAACTCGCAATAAAACAGGTCCTCCCCATCAAACCGAACAGATGCCTGCCTCTTTGCTAATTCAGGGTTGGAGGAGGGGGGGAGAAGGGTAGGAACCAGCAATCTTTAGGAGGGTGCTGGTTGCAGGTTGGAACACTAGCTTGCTCCTTTGAAAATAACCACCCTCGGTTTCTCTCAGAGGAAGTACCCAGAAAGTTTGGCCAGGGGCATCCCCGTCTTCAAAAATATGACTTTCCCAAGCTCTGAGTTCCAAAGCCACCTTCCCCGGCGTTCAGGAAAAGGGCCCCAGATGATTCTCGAGACCTCTGAGGTCTCTCTGTGTCTGACGAGCGAGAGCACATGGTCTCAAACGTTTAAAGCGGGAGCCGCAGGAAAATAAGCAGACTTGTATTTCCCATGCACACTCCCTGTAAAAACTCTACCCTCTTGAGATTGCCTGGATTTCACCATTTCATTTAAAAGAGACGTATTTTTTTTCTGAGAAATACACCTTGGAAATGCATATGATCAGGCATTTCTGGGTTTTTAAAAATTTAATGCTTTCAGCCCACAGATAAGGGAGTCAGTGGGTAGCAAGGTCGTACTGTATTTTCAAGGATTACACTCAAGGGGTTGTAGCATTGTTTGTTCATGTATTTTTGGGCTAAACAAGTGAGCCTTATTTTCCAGAGGGTGGGGCAATGACGGGGTGGTGGTGGCAGGAAGTTCATAAAGATATGCATTCTAGGGAGAAAGCATTGATATACAATTGTGGCCATACTTAGATGCTTGTTTGGGCCTTGTTATCATCTGCAAGGGCAGTTCTTCACTCTAAGAATAGAACCTCCATGTTCCGGGGTAGTCTACCTCCAAATACCACACGGTGCATGGTAAAGGCATGTCTTTGTGGCCAGCAACTGGGATTCTCGAAGGATAAACAGAGGGGTGGAAATATTCCTTAGTCAGGGAAGTCGAAACACACTTCTTTTGAATTCAGAGGGCTCGACTAAGTGACCTCTAGGAGACCCGTCGCTCTAGGATTGAAGGCAGGCAGTCCAAAGCGTAAAAGGACTGAGAAGGAAGAGGAAAGACACAGTGAGTCTGTAAAGTGACATAGGAGGAAATTTATTTGAACGGCATGTGCCTGTAGTGCTATTGGTTTTTCTTTCATTTCCTTTCTCCTTTTAAAGAGACAACAACTGGGGTCTTACAATGCAAGGGCTCAGATATAAATTAAAAAAAAAGAAACCACATCATTTAGGCAGGGCTTTTAAAAAAATAAACATTTATGGACAACGTCACAGAATTCCGTTTTTCCGGCTCCGCTACCCAAAACAACCAAACAACAACAAAAAGTGCAACTGGCAAAGGCCAAGGACTGTCGCGAAGAGATCACATTAAACCCGGGTGCGTTCGTTTCGGAAAGGCTCAAACGTCCCGCAAGGAGCGACAGGGCGATACCTCAACATCCCACCACAAAATATGGTCTACGATCTGGGAACGGTGAGATTCATTCCCTCAAGGCGTTAATACTGATTAAAGAAAAAAATATAATAATCACAGCTTTGCCCCCCTAAAGCCTGCCGGGGTGTCAAGAACCTCTAAAACTGCAAGCACACAAACACGCACACACACACACACACACACACAACAAACCAGAGACTGCTTCCATTCGCAAGCCTACACAAGGCAGGACTGCAAAGCCGTCACCCCGTTACAACCATTCCAGAAGCGCCGGGATCAAGATGTCCCCCAAAACTGCAAGCCGTCAGTCTCAGTTGCCACTTTTAACAAGCCCTGTGTCAGCATTCGGGAGGCGGTGTGTGTGGAGGGGGACCGTCATGGGTGGGGGGAGGGTTGGCGAGCGATGCCGGCCGCTTCATCAGCCAAACAGACCCCCTTGGGACAAAGACGACGAGATGCCAGAAGCCCGGGACTGAAAACTAAGAACAGAACAAGGGGCTTTGTATCAAAGCCCGCGGCTCCGCCATCCCTTAATTGGCCTGATGGATTATCGATCTCGGAGAAACCTGTCCGCGATGAGATGGTTGTCGTTTGAGGAATGGGAGACAGAAAGCAGTAGACTCAGCAGGAGGTGACAAACCATCTCGAATTCAGGGGCAGGGATGGAAATACAGGGAAGAAATAAGCCAGCAGGAAATGTTTTTCAAAGTCCTGATCTATTTACCCTACTTTTTGGAGGCTTTTATTTCCACCGAGTCTCACCGAACAACAGAGAAACACTTTTTCCCCTCCCAACTTTGGCGTCCCCTGGATGGACACTCAATTTGCAATGTGGACTTATATTATAATGGCACTGTGTGTGTGGGGGGGGGATTCCTGCCGAAACCAGGAACTGTTTCCTTTGATTCGGGAACGGGTGCAAGGGAGGGAGGCTTCATCCGGAGCTGATTTGGGGGCTGCCGGTGCCTGAGAAACAGCTGCCCGAATCGCCGGCCAGCCTGAGTCCTGGCCTGCAGTGACCCGGGCCTGGAAAGGATGGACAAAGCTTGCTACCACCCTCGCCTCCAAAATAAATGTGCAGCTGCAGGAGCAGCAGCACACTCTCCAGATGGACGGCGGCGGCCGACCCCCATGCTCTCGGGCCAAAAAAAAAATACACTAGCCATCCTCGGGGCCAACGAACACAGGTTCTTGGGCCAAATGAGAGGATGTGCAACAGAAAAGAGAAATCCAGACCGACGTGATTTGGTAAATCAAAGGCACGAGACCGGGGCCTTTGACAGACACGGAGCAGAACAGGGCAGCTGCCTGATGAAACAGAGAACAACTGAGCAGGAGGGAATCTTTATTTTTCCTAGAAGGGATTTCCTCCCCTTCTGCTCTGACTTGTTTAGGCAAGCACCAAACACACACACAAGCACACATACACACCTCTGTGCCTTATCAAGCAGATCAAGTGCAACAGTCCCCCCCCTTTTCTATAACCTTTCCAGGAATTTATCAAGGTGGAGACAAAAAAAAAATTAATAATAATTTTAAAAAAATACCTACGAGGGCAGGAGCGTGCCGGAATTGCACCAGGCTTGGCCGGGATGGGTCTCGTTCACAACTCCAGACCAGTCGTGGCTGGTTCTGGCTGTTGGCCTACCCCCCCATGGGTGATTATTATGGGAAATCTCTCAGCTGCGGCCAGAGACGGCTCTGCTGGGGCCATTCAGCCCTTCCTTCCCTCCTGCTCTGGTTCAGAATTATTCCGGTCCTGCCCGGGTTTCCTAGTGATGTCTTTTTAATGACCTCTCTCTTTCTCTCTCCCCCTTCCCCAGGGCGAAATGGGCGGGTTAAGGTCTTCCGATGACCAATTGGAGCCCGGCGTCCAGAGACGGATCAAACAGCAACACTCCCCTGGACGGAGGGCCGTCAAAATTCAGAATTTGGGGGTCGGGGAGAGGGATTATAAGAAGGCAAGGAAAATACAGATGTGTGTGGGGTGGGTGGGTGGACAGCAAGCCCAGAAAAAAAGGTAGAGCAGGACGGAGAAGAGCACAGCTCTCGTGCTGACGACGACTCCCATGCTTCTGGGGAAAGATGGGGTTTTTTACACAACACCACTAGGAAGAGGCTGGTTGGGAGAAATCGCAGGATTTTTTTTTGGGGGGGACAGTTTGGCAATGGGTGGCAGGAGGTTGTTCCCAATCCGTATTTCAAATTGGCACAAGAGAGAGAGAGGTACACAAAACATTTTGACAACTTCACTCTTTTGTCCATCTTCTCCTCAACATGCAAAATACTGGCCATTCTTCTTCTTTTTCTCTCTCAGTTACTTCCTTCCTTCCTTCCTTCCATTCTTCCTTCCTTCCCTTCCTTCCATCCTTCCATTCTTCCTTCCTTCCCTTCCCTTCCTTCCTTCCTTCCTTCCTTCCTTCCTTCCTTCCTTCCTTCCTTCCATTCTTCCTTCCTTCCTTCCTTCCTTCCCTTCCTTTCTTCTTCTTTTTTCTTTCTATCAGCCCTTCCACGCTCTAGAATAATCCAAATGCTTCCCCAGAGTGTCTCCAGCGCATCGTTGGGCCGCCTCCGAAGGACAACGCACAAAAATTAAGGAGCAGCGCATCAAAACGGAAACAGGAAGAAAACAGATATGTGTCGAGTGCAGAAAGAATCTCGGGAGTTCCAAAGTTTTAGTTTTTTTAAAAAAAATGACACCCTAAAAATAAATAAATTTGAAGAGGAGGGGGGGGAAAAAGGACAGTGTTGTTTCTTCTCAGTCTTAATTGTGGCTGAAAAACCGTTTGGGAATGTAGGAAGAGGAAGAAAAGAGGGTACTGGTCCCTGGTCCTCGAAACAGAAATAGCCAGGATTGAACTTAAGGCAAGATCAGCGGGGAAGGGGGTGGGGAGTCCGGGGTGAAAAGAGACGTTTGATTTTTTCCATCTGGAATTAGAGCTGCAACAGGTTGGTAGCCAAGCTGAGACACGATGGGGGGAAATCCGCCGATCCAGAGACGGCTTTTAAGGGACGGATCACAGAGCGGGGAGCTGATGGCGAAGCTCCCGAGATCAACCAGGAAGAGTAGAAATCCCCCCGGTTTCTAAGAGGTTTCTTTCAGGGAAACGTCCAGGAGAAAAACACCGAAGTTCGCATTGTTCTTAAGGGCAGGGAGGTGGCCCAGCGGAGCAAAGCAGCAGCCTGGAGGCACACGGAGGCCGAGAGGAGGGCGGGCAGGCGGGAGGGCGGCAGTCAGAGGGTTTGGTAGTGCTGCCGGAGCCTGGCTTGCAACACCTCGTGAGTCAGGTTGTGACGCGTGATGATGCCGACAATCTGCGGAGCAAAAGGAAAGCAAAAAGACAGAGGGAAGGGTGATGGAGAAGCCAAAGACTCCCTCCCCGTTGCTCTAATCAGGGCCCTCCGAAAGGTCACCCTGCGAAGAGCGGTCGGTCGTTCGGGACGGGACAGGAACTGCGGAACTCCCTGCTGCAAGATGCAGCGAGGGACGCCCCTTGGGGCCGACAAACAGGGATCAGGCCAAATGGGGGAGGATGTGGGGGCGAAAAGGACCCCCAACTTGGCTGCCACGCACACACACCTTTGTTGACTCATGGCCAAGGGTGCAAGAGGAGAGGTATCCTCACCTCCTGCAGGTGAATTTACCGTGA
The DNA here is from genome assembly GCA_023846285.1 of Phrynocephalus versicolor. Lineage (NCBI taxonomy): Eukaryota > Metazoa > Chordata > Lepidosauria > Squamata > Agamidae > Phrynocephalus > Phrynocephalus versicolor. The sequence continues at coordinate 1,438,171 of JAHTLZ010000121.1, forward strand.
AAGCCAAGACAGAATGCCAGAAAAATATATATTTTGCCTTGGAAGAGCACCTCTCTCTCTCTCTCTCTCTCTAAGGTCTAGTCCAGGCATGTCCAAACTTCGGCCCTCCTGATGTTTTGGACCACAACTCCCAGAATTCTAAGCTTAGATTGCCAATGGCAAAGGACGGTGGGAGTGGCGGTCCTAAACATCTGGAGGGCCGAAGTGTGGACATGCCTGGTCTAGTCCAATGCCTTGTTTCCGACAGTGCCCCACTGGGGGTGTTACAGAGAAGGCCGCTAGTGGAAGAAACCATGGGCTTCCCCAGACAAATCCATCCAACCTAGAACAGCTGGATAGTTCGGTGGTTTAGGGCTACGGAGCCAAAGGCCAGGAGTTCGATTCCCGATGGGGCCTCCTGGAGATGGGCCAGTGGGAGCCAGTCCGAGCCAGCCTTCTGGCCACAAACGTAGAGGCAGAAGGCCAGGCTTTGCTTTCGGATGCTGCCTGGCTCTTTCCATCACCACCTACTCAAGGTCCGGGATAATGCAGCCCCAGCCTGCCCGTACCCTGCAAACGCCGGCTTTGTGAGTCAACGGGCGGTGGAGGGCCAGTGACACCTGGTGGAGGTTCGGCAGGCCAGTCTCGACGAGGGAGGGACGAGAACCACCGGCCGTGGGCCTGGTCCCTTCCCGTCCCAGTTTCAGACGGAGATGCCGCTCTGGGCAGCCGGCCAATGGTTTGCGCGCTCTCCAAACACCAGGCAGCGCTCTCACCATCAACCCATGAGTGTTGATGCTCCCACCACCACCACCAAAAAAAATGCATGCAATTCCAACCGTGTCAAAATGCAAGCATGGTTTTGGACAGATATTCCCCCCTCCAAGAAAAAGTATTCTCTTAACCAGAATGGAGGGAGCAAACAACCACACAGAAATGCACACCCACTTCCTAGCTTGAGCTGACATTTCTAGCTGGTTACACCAAGAGAAGTCATCGGGTGGGGTGGGTTTTCTCTCCCCCCCTCCAAAGCCTCTAGGCTAGGCATGTCCAAACTCCTGCCCTCCTGATGTTTTGGACCGCAACTCCCAGAATTCCAAGCTTAGATGGCCGACGTTTGGACGTGCCCGCTTGAGGCCGAACGGAAGGCTCAAGGCAGAACCCCAGACCCAAAACCTGCTGCTCCCAAGCTCCGTTTTAAAGCAGGCAGCACCCCCCCCCAAAAGGACCCATGGGCTCACCTCCCCGACGGCGTTGACCACCGGCAGATGCCTCAGCCCCATCGTCCGGAAGAGGTTGAACACCTGGGAAACGTGAGTGTTCGGCGAGACGGTGAACGGGGACGGGTTCATGTACGGCGTGACGTCCTGTCCAAAAAAAGCCAAAAGGGAACCTGAGAGACCAGCTGTGCTCGGCCGTTTGAGATGCGTTTGAGCTTCGATTTCATTTCCCACTTGTAATCAAATACTTGCTTTTATTTCTTTTCTTTTTAAAATACTGTATTTATTTATTTATTTATTTATTTATTTATTTATTTATTTATTTATTTATTTATTTATTTAGGCTTCTATACCGCCCATCTTCCCAAAGGGAACTCTGGGCGGTTTACGTAGACTGAAGAGGTTCAGCCAGCCAACAACACAAAACCGAAACAACAATACACATACAATATTAAAATATAAGAGTTAAAAAGGAAATCTAACCCTGGCAAGTGCATATGGCAGTTGTCCTGATGTATGCTTACTGTTTTTAGCTCTCCAGTACTGTCTTTTTTTAAAAAAAAAAAAGCTGTGTCGGAAATAAAGCTGGTGTGTGTGTGTGTGTGTGTGTGTGTGTGTGTGTGTGTGTGTGTGCGTGTCTCATTATTTGCAATTTTCAGACTGCATTAAGGTGCTTCTCGATGAAGCCAACAAGTATTTCTGAGCCGTTTTGCCTGCTCCATTTACTGTGCCATGAGCCACCCCGGATGCAGCAAGGGGAAATTCGGATGCAAAGAAAATATATTGACAAATGAATGAGAGTTTTGGGGGCGACGGTACATCTCGCTGCATCCTTTGCTGGCTGCCAGCCGGGCCCCCTCCGACGCGCAGACCCCAAGACTTACCACAATCATCTTGGGATTCAGCAGTGTCAGATCCAAATCATGGATGTCGGGGTAGCGGGGATAATCTTCGGCCATCTCCGCATACGAGAGACGTGGCTGGCTGGCGCTCTGGTTGGGGGGGGTTAGGGGGAGAAAAACCAGACCAGGGAGATCAACCCAGATCCCCTTCCCCTGCCCGATCGGGCCATGTAAGAAATTCAAAGGGGAAAAAGGAAACATGGTTTGACTCTGACCCACCAGGTGCGGGGGTCTCTGCACACAGCCTTTGCTGTTTTATCGTGTGCACAAGTTAGAATGCAAACCGTTGAATCGATTAATCTAACATGCACATCCCTAAGGAGATGTTATCAAGGCGGGCAAATAACGAGGGAGCCCCTCTCCTTCAGACGAGGCATGGAATATACAGGTCATATAGTTGGACTCTGGACACTGCCTGACGCAAGGGATCACCGGACAGCCTGTCCCCGCTCTGGGTGACACCCGGACGGAGAGGCAGATGCTGCCGACGGTGAAATGTCACCCCCAGCCACCCACATCCCATCGTAACTCACCGACTGGTTCTCCGAGTAGCAGACGCCGCGCACCAGCAAGGTGACCAACTGAGAGCGCAGGATGAGGCCGTGAAAGGTCAGGGGCCGGAAGCGCTCCTCCATGGTCCACTCTTCGCTGGGAGACTGGTCCGGGTAAAGGTTTGGGTAAGGGGTATACCTAGGAGAGAGCCGACAAGACAATGAGTGGCAGTCTAACACGGGGCCATCCAGCGGCTTCAGACTTTCGGAGGCCCTGACTGGGTTTTCCGAGCCAGGCGAGATATCATCAAGGAACAGTTAGTCACGGCCGATTCGGTGGCGAAGTGAAGATTCGAACCCGGCTCTTCCGGCCCGACTGGGTCTCTCACCTCCGCTCTAGCATCTGCTGCAGCATGTCTTCCGTCTCCGGGGGCTCCTCGGTGGCCACGTGGTCCTCGCACATGTTCCGCAGCTCGCTCGAAGGGTAGGATTTCATGGACTGGCTGCGTTTACGCTGCTCGCTGGCTCTCGTCAGGATGCTTGACTTCTGGGGTGGGAGAGAAAAAGACCGGGGGGTGGGGGGTGGACAACGGTGGAAAAATAAATTCAACCCTCCTTTAGACAAAATCTCTTTCCTTTTGAAAAAAAATGTTCAGAGAAGACGTCAAGATCTCGGTAGAATTTGTCTACAGATTTGATGGATGGATGGATGGATGGATGGATGGATGGATGGGTTGGTTGGTTGGGTTGGTTGGTTGGGTTGGTTGGTTGGGTTGGTTGGTTGGGTTGGTTGGGTTGGTTGGGTTGGTTGGGTTGGTTGGATGGATGGATGGATGGATGGATGGATGGATGGATGGTTGGTTGGTTGGTTGGTTGGTTGGTTGGTTGG
>JAHTLZ010000121.1:1446201-1477077 GCA_023846285.1 Phrynocephalus versicolor
CTGGCAGGTGAGCTTTACCTGGATCAAGACCAGGAGGCTGGCCAGGAAAACGAAGGTCAAGTTAAAGCCCAGAAGCTCCAGAAGAGACACGGCCAGGCAGCCGTTCTCGCTACATTCTTCCACAGCTGGAGAGGGGCCGAGTCACGGAGAACGGGCACAACCAGGCTGACTCTGTTTTGGACTCAAAATGGGCTGTCGGTCTTCCTGAACCTCTGAAGCCTGGCCATTCCACCGGCCCTGTTAAAGGACCAGCCTCTGTGTGTCTTCCCTCTGCCCTCCTTCCTTTTGTGCAGCATCTTAACTGATGGTACATCAGTGTCTAACGAGCGTGGCTTGTTGCCAGATGGGCGGTGTATACATCGAATAAATAAATAAGCCAGCAAACAACGGATCGTACTCGGTTCCGTGAGTTCTTTTGGGAAGGACTAGGTAGAAAATGTTCAGAAATGGCTTCCCTTCTTCTATGGACCCCTGGGGCGATGCAGCTGGCTCAAGGCCACCCAGGCTGGCTCTTCCCTCTGGAAGCCCCATTGGGATTTGAACTCCCAACTTCTTGCTTCACAGCCAGTGACTTCAACCCCTATTTAGCCAGCAAACTTGGGCTGGGAAGAGGAAGATAATTTCACTTGATAAACAGAAAATAATAATAAAAATCCCAGAACAGTTCTTAACACCCCAAATTGCTTTCTTGGGCCCTCCTGACTCAGTTGCCCCTTGGATGTAGGACTGGTGTGTGTGTGTGTGTGTGTGTGTGTGTGTGTGTGTGTGTGTGTGTGTGTGTGTGAGAGAGAGAGAGAGAGAGAGAGAGAGAGAGAGAGAGAGAGAGAGAGAAACGCAGAGGAAAAGGATACAGTTCTGTACCACGTGGAACTTGATTCTGGAGAAGAGCCGTACGAAAAAGTCCACAAACAGACCCACCTGGGAAGGAGGAAAGAAACTCGTTCTGCTTCTTAAATTTCCCATCCCCCGTATCGCACATTCCCACCTTCTAATAAGCCTATATCTAAAGCATAATTTGTTTTCTAAAAGAGAGAGCACCCTCTCTTACCATCCCCGTGCAGACGCCGATGGCAAAGACCATAATCCACTTGACAGCTTCATACCGCCGGCTTTTCTGCAACAGAGGAAGAGAAAAAGAGAGATATAACTTCGAATTAGCCACACTTGGGAAAGTGACACCATTAGACTTCACTTCCCAAAAACCCTTTGGGCACTTGCAACTGGTTTTCAACCCTCAAACAGACAAACCAGCTCCTCCTCCCCTTTTCTTTCTTTTCTGACAAAAGACTGGGCTGAAGGATAGCTCAGTGGTTTAGGTCTCCAGCTACCGAGCCACCAGCTGCGAGTTCGATTCCGCGCTGGGCCTCCTGGACTTGATGATGTCTAGGATCCCGTCCGTCTCTGTAGGACTACTTTTTTTTTTTAAATTGATATACTGAAGTTTCCAAAGGTCTCTCTGTAAAGCTGTGATCCAGCTATTCAAGATTTAAAAAAAAGTGGCTGTGGGTTTGCTCCCATCATCTCCTGTATATCATCCTACCTTGCTGTCGAGACTTTCCAGGACTTCCAGGTAAGGTTCATTGATGCATCGGTCGTAATCCAAACTCTGGGAGGAGAGAAGCAGGGGGAAATGTAAGGAGACACATCCAGAGATGAGAGGGTGAGATTGCCACATTTTTAAAGGAAATGTTCAACTGTTTCAGCAGTTAAAGCAGGAAACCTAGAGTCTTCCAGCTAATGAAACTTGGCTGAGTCTCTTTAGAGGCCTTATGAAATTCAAGGGTGACACAAAGAACACAAAGAGAGATGGATTCCCCGACACCCCAATCATCACAACACAGCTAAGGAGGGATCAATCAATGGAGGTGAACAATGGGAGTTGGGGGACGAACAAAAGAGACTTCTTAACACTGCAAGTGGAACTGTGGAACTCCCTGCCACAAGACAACGGCTGTCAACGGATTTTGAAGGAGGGAAGAACCGTCCCAATCCAGAAAGGACAATGCTACGTATACACGTGCAGCAGTCATTCCACACTTCATTTCCATACATCCTTCACCAAGGGCTTGGGGTGGCAAACATCCCCCCTCCCCCAGTCACGGCCCCGCTGCTCACCTCGTAGTCCTTCCGGGGAAGAATTTCATCCTCCTCGTCCTCCGTTTCCCCAAGGATGGTCTGGAAAACAAGCCACAGGCTTCAGGAAAATGTCAGGTGGGCTGGTTCCCCCCCAAAATTGGGAACCGACTCTTGATTGTAAAATGGTGCTGATGCAGGTAGAAGCCAGAAACAATGGACTTTGTTGGGGTGGGGGACTCGTCTTTCTTTTGTATATTTATACCCCAACCTTCCGGCCGAAAACCAAATGGGAGGTGCCATATATCTGGAGGGTTGCAATTTGCAGAGACCTTTTCAAATCTAGAGATTTATTTGACAGGTTTACTTCTCAAATGTAGATAGATGAGAAGTTCGAACAAATTCACCTTCTCTTACTCAACTTATAGAATCCTAGAGTTGGAAGAGACCTCAAGGGCCATCCAGTCCAACCCCCTGCCATGCAGGAAACCCCATCACAGTATTTCCGACAGGTGGCCATCCAGCCTCTGCTTATTACCTGCCATAGTTTTTATTTTTGTTTTTAGAAAGTTTTGTCTTCCATTTCCATCTAAGTTTGGAACCCAGGCCCGATCGACGGCTCATCAGATCAAAGCCTGAAATGGGGAAATTATGCCTGCAAAATGGGTAACTCTTCTTCCAAAGGTCAGGTTTATTTCCAGCAAAAGGGGAAAGTTGGGCAAGAGCAGCCCGACACAAGGAGAAATATAAAAATTCTGCATTTCAGATGAAAAATGTGGAGAAAAGGAAGGGCAAGTTTGGATGGGCAACAAAAGAAGGGGGGAATGCAAGGTTTGGGGCAGGCTTCAAACAGAGTGTTGGGGTCACACACCCCAGTTCCACTCGGATAACCATTGTTCTTAGCTTTAAATGATGTATTTTCAATGATATAATTTGCCTTGGGCACCCTTTCAAGGAGCCAGGTGGGTTACAACCCTTTAAAACATACAATGAAACCAATGGTGACAAAGACCAGCTGCTTTTCGCCCTCATCGGCAACATTTCTGTCTCCGGAGCCCGGAAATGTTTTGCAAACGAGGCAAAACTGAACAGCAGAAGCCGAAACATTTCCTATTCGGCGGATACACTGTCGCCTCCAAAGGCACAAAGCAATGCAACACGGTTGCTTGGGTTGCATCGAACAAAAAGATCGCGCCGACGATCCCCAGCAAATGAAAGCAGCAGCAATACAGTAAAATAGATTTTTTTTTGAATGGGGCAAAAAATAGAATAAAATAAAAAAGCCATTTAATGGTGCAATACTAGGGATTGTACTTGCCAGCTCTTCTGGGGTGCGGATCTCTCTCTCCCCGCAGCAGCAGCAACAGCAACCAGCCCCACAGACCCCCGACGCCATCGTGCATCCCCCCCAAAAAAAGGCTGCGCCCTAAATCAGGAGCCCCCCAAAATGAGCCAGGCTGGTTAAAAAGGGGATGCTCGCGCATGCGCCCCGCGCCTGGAGGCTGCGACTCGGTGGCCGGCCCTAGAGCGGCCAGGGACAGGAGGCAAAGGTGCGTCAGTGAGGAGCGGGGCCCCCTCAGAGATACGAAAAGAGTAGAACGGCGCCTCGCTGCTGCTGCTGCTCTCTCCCGAGCCTGCGGCTAAAAAGGGCTGCTCACCCTCGCTCAGCGGCCTGGGTGGGGTGTGTGGGTGATGGGATTTGTAGTCCGGCAGCTCGGGGGAAAATGAAAGCTTGCCTCTGAGATTTAGCAACCACCCCGTGTCCTTTGCCTTTTCCGACCAGAGAAGCAGTGTGGGATAGTGGTTAAAATGGGGAAAAACATAGAGTTTGGGTCGTTATATCAATTACAAGTCAGGGCTCTTGGGAGTGAATCCCTTCCCCCTCTTGGGGCTGGAGGAATAGGCAGTTTTTCAGGATTCCCATCCCCCAAAAAGGCTTCTTTTAAAGAGATCTTTATATGTGTATAGTGCTAAATTTTGCTCCCAGAACAAAGAGGGGCTTAAAATAAAGCTTTTTTTCCAAAAGGGAGGAAAAGTCAAGGTAAATCACACACACACCCAAAGTCACTGATATAAGTGAGATAAACTTTACATTGTTTGGCTAGCAGTAAAAAAATATGGATAAACACTACTAGATACTTCCACTTGATACTGTAACTAATTATTTCCTCCTTTTGCAGTGCTAAAATGCACAAAATAGTCACCGACCCTTTCCCCTACTTGCACAAGGGAAACTCCAGAGAAACAGGTGGACATTTTCAAGCTGCTTTTATTGATTTGTATGTTTGATTCTGCACTTTTTATTTTGGCCACATACAAACCAGACCATGGATGGTACCAAGAGCAGAGTTTGGCTCCTGCATCAATAATTGGCACTATGCCTCTCTGCCAATAAATATTTAACAGGTTTGGGCTGACCTCCAGTTAGAACAAATACATAAACTGTTTGCTTAGAACCCAGAAGTTGAGACACAGATATTTTAATGCAGCTAATTTTAGCACCCAGGTGAGTATGTGGGCTCAAAGTACTATTGTTTCAGTTGTTGCATGAGAAATGCACGTGAGTTGTTCTGGACTGGTTTTGTCTGATCGATCTGTATTTATTTCATTTATTTATTGGCTGTGTTTCTATTCCTCTTTCTGTCCAACACATTCAAGGCAAGACAGGCAGAGCTCCCCAATAGTATTCTATTATCCTGACAACAACCTTGTGAAGTAGGCCAGTGCAGCGTCTGCACCAAGGACCGGCCCTTCAGATGTTGATATACTACAGCCCCAGAACATCCAGACAGTCAGAAGGTATTCATGCCTTTGGTATATCAAGCCCTCGTTTCAGACTGCAAAGGAAGGAAAGGAAGAGCCATTAAAATGGACGTTTCCATCTTTCAACCCTCCAGATGTGTCCTACTCCAATCCCTACCGTCCTCAGCAATGCTAGTTGTGCCAGATGGGAATCATAGTCCAACTTATTCCAAAGGCTTGAGTTTCAGGAAGGGCATCTGAGGACAAGAAACAAAGGCATGTTTGCTCTACTTCTCATATCAGTTGCCTCCTTGCTCTTGCAAGGTGTGCACCAGTCAAAACCTGAAAAGCAAGGTTTGCCCTCAAGGTTCAAATCCAATTTTTCTTGCTGACACCGGCTTCTTTCTCGATGGCGCTGAACCAAACTCAACTCTGCCTTGTTGACTTGGCCTTTTAAAACCTAGAAGGCACTTTGGTGATGCCTTTAAATAAATGAATAGGTTATTTCCCCCCCACCCCCCAAGGATCATTGGCAGGATTTTTCTTATGTTCTTCTCACCAGAAAAAATACATTTTTCTATGCATTGAGAAAGAAGGATGTTTTCTTTGCAAACGGTTATATGTGGGAAGCTTTCCCAGATAAACGCAGCACGTATATACAGTACTTTACCCAGCATATTGCACAACCAGTACAAAAACACAAACGGCTGATTAAATGAGCCTGGGAACTCTTTGGAATGGAGATTGTTGACCTTTCTTGCTTAAAGCACACAGGGGAGCTAGTTATCTTCTGCATCACAGGGTCTGTTTTGACGGCCTGATGGTTTCAACACACAGAGCGCTGTTAACAACACCCGTCTGCTCAAAATATATTTGGCTACCCCACTGTTGGAGAATGTTTTCAAAGATTTGTTTGGTAACCATGTAAGCCTACCCTGAACTTCTGCAGCTGCCATTAATTGGATCTCTCCTAGAGATGTAAAACTTTCAGAAATTTTGAAACCCAAGAGGGAAAAATACTCGGGGTGGGGAGAGTAAAACAGTTTTTTTGGCCCCATTTTATCCCCCCGCCCAATTTTCTGGAAATTTTACATCTTTAACACCCCATATTGTGTTTTCTCCATCCATGCATCCTACATCGACATTCCTGAAGCTTTTATTAGAAAGAAAAGAGTTAATATTAAGCCAATGCTATCCCCTTCACTAGTGTAATTTTTGACCTATGCATTTAGAAAGATGAAGCAGCAAGAGATGACCAGAAAATTATAAACACGGCTGGTGAAACGGCCTATGTGTGTATCTGATTTTGCAATGCAAGCCTAACCCACAAAAAGGGAAAAGGAGAATTTCGTGGCCTTAAGGAGGTAAGAGATTTATTTTAGCACTGCCTTCTGTGGATCACACTCAATTAGTATTGCATGTATTGTAAACTATCGTTTCAGCACAGCATTCCACGCCATCTAAAAAAGGGGATGATAATCCACTATCTTGGGCTAAAATGCAATCTGTTCGTTTTAAATACGATGAAGATTTTAAAAAAGACATATACACACATAGATGCTTGATTTTGCAATTTCTGATTTAAAAACGGGGAAGAAATCAAAAGCGTTGCTGGTATCTAGGCAACGACGCGACGCAAACAGGAAGTGCTTGGCGGGCGGCCATTTTTGGTGAGGGAAAAGCAGCGCTAATCAAGGGCGGCCGCCATTTTGGAAGCGGGCACCCCCTTGGAAAGAACCGCCGGTGGGGCGGGGTTCGTCCGAAGGGGCGTGGCTACGACCTGTTTCCTTTAGGGTGGAAAAAAAGGAGGTGGGCGGAGGGATCGGAAGGCTTGCGTGCGCACGTGGGTGTCCCTTTCGGGACGGATCTCCTTCCACGTGCGCCTCCGCCGCCGCTGCTAAAAGAGGGAGACCGGGAAAAAAAAAGAATCCCACCTGGGCTTTCGGACTGGCCCGAAATAACAGGTGAGTGGAGTGCGCCTGCGCGTGGAAGGGTCCAAACGATGAAGGGAGGGGGGAGTCGATGAGGCGAACCCCCCTTTTTAAGGGAGATTAACGGAAAGGGATAAACCATTTTTGGGGGAAAATGGGGGAGATAGGGAGCAAAGGAGGCATAAAAGCTTATTTCCAATAGAAATGTACTTGGAATATGAAATACGCATGCGTATACAACATGCATCTGAAATATATAATATATTTGTTGCTTAAAATGTGTTGAAATCACACATTAAGGTGCTCTCTAATGGCTCCTGACCATGGGTAGTCCAAATGAAAAAAGGAAAATAATATTAAAATTATTATTGGGCTCAGCTAATTCAGCAAATGCGTTTATTTTCTTAGCAAATAAACTTCCCCCATCCTTCTCTTTCCTTCCCCTGCTGCTTAAAAATGAATAAAGCAGCAATGTCATTGGCTCCTCCTTTTTTTCTGTCTTTATTGCTATTTTAATTTTTAAAATCCTGTTTCTTCCTTGCAAGAAGCTCAGGAACATCCCAAGAACTCCCTCCTCCCGTTTTATCTTCCCTACACCCCTGCGAGGTCTGCCAGAGGGACGCAAGCTTGCAACAGTTTGCAAAGAAAGAGATCCTGACGCTGCCATTCATAAATATGATTATTCTCATCGTTATGCTCCCTATAACTTGGTCAGATTCCCCCCCCCTTTCTTCTAATTTGGAGCAAAAGGAGGGTGGTTTGTTTGTTTGTCTGTTTTACCACCAGATTTAGGACCATCTTTGAAGATCTGATGATGTATGAACTGGATTTTGCCCTGATTGTTCTCGACTCTGCTCATAGGATAATCCTAATAAGGGACACTGAGCAAACTTTGGCTTGGCAACAAGTACGGGCAATATTTTTCCAGCCGTCCTGCCAGCTAGATGGAGGGCGTGCCAGCCAGTAGCCGCAAAAGGTGAAATTTAGGACATTTATGGATGACCTCTGGGTGCACTTCACCTAACCAGGTCTGCAAAACTGGGAGTCAACCCACTGACCACGTGGGCAGCTGGAATCCAAAACCCAAAGGCAGGAGAGAAATATCAGGGGTGGGTCTTGGCGAAACAGGGTCGTGCCATCCAACAAACCGGAGGCAGAGAGGCAGCTGATCCTGTGATTCTTTAACTTTTATGGTTGTTCCCTGTGCCTTTTCTGTCACTTTTTTTAATGTGTGTGTGTGTGGGTGGGTGGGCTTTGATCCCCAAACTTTCCATTCTTTGCAGGGAAAGAGGAAAGGAAGAGAAGGGAGGGGGGAAGGGCAGGCATTTCTTGGGCCATGCAGTTCATCTCTCTTTCCTACCCCTGCGCTTCAGGTATTCCCCCCCCCCCCGTCGCAAACAAATGCCTCCTGGACAGAATGTACACTTTAAAGGAGTCTCCCAAGCGTGCAGCTGGCATAGACTGGTCCAAGCGCAGGCTAGATAAGCCCAGGGTGAAAAAAACGCAGGCAGGCGTCATTAGAGCCTATTAAAAAAGCATTGATTAGGAACCTGGTGGCCACCTGCCTGTCACGATGAATTGAGAAAATAACCCAGGAAGTTCCAGAGGAAAGAGATCGGGCTTCTCTTGCTGCAAAAACGTCCCGTCCTGGGACAGCTCTAATAAGCTAACTGGGGGGGGGGGCAGAGATGATTTAAGATTTGTGGGCCTGACGCTTAAATTCGTTAGCTGATTAGGAAGAATAAGTTGACTCTCTGCCCTCGGACCCAACTCATCCGCCTGTGGCCATGTCCCTGAGAAGCAGGTCTTAGAACCCTAGATCACAGAACTGCTGAGCTGGAACGGATCCTATAGATCAGTGGTTCTCAACCTGTGGGTCCCCAGATGTTCCTGGACTGCAACTCCCAGAAGCCTCCACCACTCTCTGTGCTGGAAGGGGTTTCTGGGAGTTGTAGTCCAGAAACATCTGGGGACCCACAGGTTGAGTACCACTACTATAGATCACCAAAGTCCGGCCCCTGTCAAGGAAGGCCCAGTGCAGAAATATTCAAAGCCACCGTGCTCCCACCTGCCTGCGGGCTCAGTACTCTTCCTCCCCTTCTTTTTCCAGGCCGCTCGCCATGGTCAACGAATCCTGCGGGGCCACCCTGCCGGTGGTCGGTGAGGGCCTTGCCAGCGCTGCCGGGGGCGGCAGCAGCAGCAGTGGGGGCGAGAGCTCCAAGGACAGCTCCCGCTGCTCCACCCCGAGCCTGGACGCTGAGCGGCAGGACCACCTTTGGGAAAGGATGCGCCGGCGGCAGGAGTCTGGCGACAAGTGGTTCTCCTTGGAGTTCTTCCCGCCGCGGACGGCCCACGGAGCCGTCAACCTCATCTCCAGGTGAGCGAACCCTCCCTTTCCCTCCCCGGCCCGTTGGCGCTTCCGTGTCGGTCACTGACTCGTCCTCAGAGCTTAGGAGTCCTTGGCCAGACCTAAAACATAGCGGGCTCCCTCCTTTCTGCCCCCTGAAGCACCAAGCTTGTGAAGATCGTCAGTCATCCAGGTGAGTTTACCTGGAAGTTGAGTCATGGCCACTGGACTTCTTTTTCTTGAGAGATAGAAATGTTTCTCTGCTCCCGTCTCTCGCCATGCGGAATGCAGGAGTAAGGTTGGTTCCGAATTTCCTCGTCTCCGTCGCTGGCAGGAAAGGTTTTCGAAGCTGTTTGCCATTGTTCCTCTTGTGTGTGCCGACCCCGTCGCCATGTTTGATACCCTAAATGGCGATGCCTAATTCTCAAGTTTCACTTCCTTCAGAAGTTTGCGGTCCCTTCGGGCCCCTGGCCCCCGCTTGAGTATCCCATCCATCTTGCTAGTTCCTCTCTAACATAAGAACACAAGAAGAGCCCTGCTGGATCAGGCCAAAGGCCCATCTAGTCCAGCTTCCTGGTTCTCACAGTGGCCCCACCAGATGCCTCTGGGAGCGCACGAGACTAGATCTCTGTCTCCTGATCCCACTCCCCTGCATCTCGTCCTTGAATTACCCTGGTTTTTAAGCCTGGAGATGACATGTCTCCATCATGGTTTGCCATCTGGGATGGACTTTTCCTCCAGGAATCTGTCCAATTCCCTTTGGAAGGCATCCAGGCCAGATGCCATCACCACATCCTGTGGCAGGGAGTTCCACAGACTAACAACGCGCTGGGTGAAAAAATAATTTATTTGGTCTGTTCTTACTCTCCCAGCCCTCAATTTGAGTGGATGTCCCCTAGTTCTGGTATTTTGTGAGAGGGAGAAGAGCTTCCCTCTATCCACTTTACTCTCTGCCCTGTGCCTTCCGACCCGGCAGGTTCGACCGCATGGGGGTGGGCGGGCCCCTCTTCATCGACATCACCTGGCACCCGGCCGGAGACCCGGGCTCCGATAAGGAGACCTCCTCCATGACCATCGCCAGCACGGCCCTCAACTACTGCGGCCTGGAGACCGTCCTCCACATGACGTGCTGCAACCAGACGCGGGAGACCATCACGGCCCACCTGCAGAAAGCCAAGCGCTTGGGGCTGAAGAACATCATGGCCCTGCGGGGAGGTGAGGCGCCTTTTTCGCCGGCCTGGAGCCTCTGGCCTCCGTCGGGTTTGGGGTCCGTCTTAGAACCCCGGGGTCTGATGCCGGCAATTTGGGTGGATCGGTGGGTTTGGCTCGATGGAGCACTGTTTTTCTGTTGGCCAAGCAGCGGCGTTGGTGAGGGAGGGGGGAGGGTGTGCCGTCGGACCCCCCCCCTGCCGATTTCATCCCCCCTTTCTTCACCTGTGTGCAGATCCGGTCGGCGAAGAGTGGCAGGAAGAAGTAGACGGCTTCAACTACGCCGCAGACTTGGTGAAACACGTCCGGCGGGAGTTCGGGGATTATTTTGATATCTGCGTGGCGGGTGAGGAAGGGTCGAGCAGATCCCGGGCAGTCTTGGCGGGAGGGACCTGCAATGGCAGAGAGGGGTGGTGGTGTTGCGTTACGGATCACACGGACACAGAGTTTCGGGGTGCAATATCTGGTGCTCAGGCAGCATTCCTGTTCTCTCTGTCTGGGTGTATGTATGAATGTGTGGAGGCATGCGTGTGTGTGAGTGTGTGATGATGATTTTCCTACTGCCTGAGAGACCAGTCTTTATTAGTAAGAGAGAACAATAGATACAGGAGGACGTTTCTCGGTGGGAGGGGAATGCACGCCTTATCTGTGGGACCATACACAGTAAACAGGTACACAATGGCAGAGGAAATACATTCCATAGGTGGGAGGGAAAAGGCTCCCTAGCTAGTGAGGGATTATTGATAAGGACAGGAAGAGGCTTTCTGGGCCTGAGCAGATGTATCCTGATATCCTGTTTATTTGCCATCCTCTTTTGCTCTGGCCTTCTTGCCTACATCAGCACATCCTGGTATCTGCTTCGGTCCTGGGGACTGCTGGGAAATATATGTCAAGCAGCCCTCCTAGGCCTTCAGTTTCCTTTGTGCTTGACCAATGTTGGGGCTCAGAAATATGGGCAATGATATTACCACGGGGTGTGTGTGTCTTTGCTTGACCTCATGGAGAGCGATGGAGGCCGGACTGTGCCACGCCCGTTTCCCTCCCTGCAGGCTACCCCAAGGGCCACCCCGAGGCCGAGAGCTACGCCGAAGACCTGAGACGCCTGAAGGAGAAGGTCTCGGCCGGTGCCGATTTTGTCATCACCCAGCTTTTCTTCCGCTCAGAGACCTTCCTCCAATTCTTGAGGGACTGCCAGGCTGTTGGCATCACCTGCCCCGTCGTGCCAGGGATTTTTCCCATCCAGGTGAAGCCCCTGCTGGCGGGTGCAAGGGTGTTTCTTTGTGGGGTCCACCATTTCTTTAAAAAAAAGTAGGACCCCGGTATCTGCTAGGGATCGGTTCCTGGGCTTCCTGTGGATAATGAATACCGTGGATAAGAGAGAACTCCAAAAAAAACCCAAAATGGCTGTTTTGTGACAGTAGCTTGCTTTACAGCTCCTGTGACAGTAGCTTGCTTTGCGGTGGCTGAATTATTTACCCCCCCCCCCCCCGGCAAACCGTGGATAACTGAATCAGTGGTTAATGAATCAATGGATACAGGGGGCCTACTGTATATTTTTAGAACATCCTTCTTTTCCTGTTCCCTGGTGGGAATCGACGACGGCTCCCAGGCGCGGTCCGGAATATGAAATGCACTTTTTTTTTTTGGCCTCGCCAGCGGCCGCAGCGGATAACCCAGTTTTCCCATCCCGCTCTAGGGTTACCATTCCCTCCGGCAGCTGGTGAAGCTTTCCAAACTGGAAGTGCCCCAGGAGATCAAGGACGTTGTCGAGCCCATCAAGGACAACGACGCGGCCATCCGGAACTACGGCATCGAGCTGGCGGTCACCATGTGCCGGGAGCTGCTGGACAGCGGCCTGGTCCACGGGCTGCATTTCTACACCCTGAACCGGGAGGTGGCCACCGTCGAGGTCCTGAAGCGCCTGGGCCTCTGGAAGGAGGACCCAAGGTGAGTACAGGCCAAGAAGGTTCCGGATCTCCCGGGGTCTCCTTTCCCATCTCCCGCTTTAAGTCCAGAGGCGGGTCACACTTGTTGTGAGCTGCGGGGTGGCTCCGTGGTTGAAGTCTCCGGCTGGAGGGCTAGAGGTTAGGGCAGGCGTATCCAAACTTCAGCCCTCCAGATGTGTTGGACTGCAACTCCCACAGTCCTTTGCCATTGGCAGTCTAAGCTGATAATTCTGGGAGTGGCGGTCCAAAACATCAGGAGGGCTGAAGTTTGGACACGCCTGGGTTAGGGGTTCAGTTTCCCCCCTCTGGGCCTGTTGGGGAAAACCTCTGCCTCTTTCTAAGAGGACGGTTCTGCGCTGGGCTTGCAGGGGGAACAGATAAACTGGCAGAACTTTGTAACCTTCTGCCCCTTCCTCTCTCTCTTCTCTGGGGAAATAAGGCGCCCCTTGCCCTGGGCGGTCAGCGCTCACCCGAAACGCCGCGTTGAGGACGTCCGGCCCATTTTCTGGGCTTCCCGGCCGAAGAGTTACATCTACCGCACGCAGGAGTGGGACGAGTTTCCGAACGGGCGCTGGTAAGCGGCAAGCGGTGGCGGCGGAAGACTCACATCGGTCAGACTGGCCTCTCTGGAAGAAGAGTAGCCGCGCTGCCAGACGGGCAGTCTAGAAATCCAATCAATAAAATAAATAGATAAGTTTCAGAGGAGGTGGAAGAAAAAAGCCTTTGCAGATCCTTCTGGAATTTTTTTTTTGGGGGGGGTGGGGTTTACTGTCCCGGTTCCATTCATACGGATTCCGGTTTGGGAAAACAAATATCTAAATTTGCTTTCCCACTCTGTGGTTTTTTTCAAGTCACCTTACTAAAGCATGCTAAAAAAGTAATGCGTGCAAGACCACATCCATGCAAAAGGAGGATTTAAAATTGATCCATCGATTGGCTATCTTCCTCTTTCACTTTTCTTCCAGATGGGTACGCAACAGCCCTGCGGGTTAGGTCAAGCTGAGAGCAGCTGACCAGGGTTTCCCTCCTGAATGACAGGACTCAGTGGGGCTTCGACCCCAGATCCCCTTCTAAATCCTTGAAACTTCAAAGTTGTCCATTCCTATTGTATTTTATTTTGTGTGCTGTCTTCTCTGCCTGGTTGGTGGAGGCCCTCTCTCTGATGACGCATAAGCTTTCCTGTTAAAACCTCCAGGGGAAACTCATCTTCTCCAGCCTTTGGGGAGCTGAAGGACTACTACCTCTTCTACCTGAAGAGCAAATCCCCCCGGGATGACCTCTTGAAGATGTGGGGCCACGAGCTGACCAACGAGGAGAGCGTCTTCGAGGTGTTCCGGTGCTACATCGCCGGAGAGCCCAACAAAGACGGGCACAAGGTGAGCATCGAGGCAGAGGGTGGGAGATCTGCCACATTCGTGCTGAGTTTGGGAGTCCGATGTTAGGGTGGGCTCTAGGAGGATATAGTCTGGATTTCACACACACAAAAAAGCCGGAATGTGCTTCATCAAAACCTGGTTGGTTGTGATGGGCGATCCGAAACCATGGTTTATCAGACCACAAACCATGGTTTGTTAAACCATGGTTTGTGGTCTTAACAAACCATGCTTTACCAGACAACAAACTGTGGTTTGGTGTTAGCTTTATAAACCTGGGTGTGTCGTGATGCCTGGACTTGCCCCCAGGGCTTGTTTCTGCGACTGAAGCCAGAGAAAAGGGTGAGAAGAGTAAACAGGACCAAAAGTGGAGAAGACAGACCATGGTTTGTTTTGTTGCCTCCTGTGCCAATCCTGGCTTAAGCCCCAAACCGTAGTTTGCACAAACCGTGGCTAGTCGCGACGTACCAACTCACCTTCCGTCTCTTCCCGTCAGGTGAACTGCCTGCCTTGGAACGACGACCCCTTGGCCCCTGAGACCAACCTCATGAAAGAACAGCTGGCCAAGATTAACCGGAGGGGAATCCTGACCATCAACTCCCAACCCAACATCAATGGGAAGCCTTCTACCGACCCCATCGTGGGCTGGGGCCCCGAAGGCGGCTACGTCTTCCAGAAGGTAACGCCGGCCTGCTGGCCCGCGTTGTCCCTTAACGGCCACCCTGCGTGTGTTGGCTTTGGGCCTACCTCCCCGAGCCTTGTTCCCCCCCCGGAAACCCCGGGGGGGGGGGCCCAGTTGGACACGGGGAGCAGAGAAAACCCTTATGGCCATGTTGGCGCCCTGGTTCCTTACCTTGGGTTCACAAAGGTTCCGGGACTACAACTCCCAGAAATCCTGGCCTGCACAGCTCTCGGCCAAGGCTGCTGGGAGTTGTAGTCTGGAAACAACCGAGGGTTGGGAACCACTGCTTTTTAGAGCCTGTTTCTCCTCCTTGGTCTGCGTGGATTTGCCGTCGACAGGATCCAGATCAAAGAGCCCCGGCGTCTTTGTGTAGGAGCCAGGTTGTTGTTGTTGTTGGTGGTGATGTGGTCTACAAGGCAACTCTTTGCCTGTGTGTGTGTGTGTGTGTGTGTGTGTGTCGTGGGGGCCTTTGTGTAGGAGCCAGGTTGTTGTTGTTGGTGGTGATGTGGTCTACAAGGCAACTCTTTGCCTCTGTGTGTGTGTGTGTGTGTGTGTGTGTGTGTGTGTGTGTGTGTCGTGGGGGCCAGCGAGCCAGAATAGCTGGGCGGGAATCAGATGCAAAGGGGCCGGCCCCCTTCAAACCAGCTGGCAACAGAGCACGGCAGAAAAGGATTAAGCGGCTTGAGCAGGGGGTGTGTGTGGATGTCCCGAACAAAAGACGCCGGGCGGTGGATTTCAAAGCCCTTGTTTTGATCCTCGTGTCCCCGCTGGGAACCCCATTAGAGGACACCCCCCACCGTGAACTCCTTCCCCCCATCAGGAAGGATCAGCGGCGACGGAGCAAAGCTCTAAATTTGCCTGCGTTGACCAGGAGGCCTGCTTTCCACCCCTTCCCTTGCTGCGTGCAAGGGGGATAATGCAACCATGGGAGACGATGCCCCTGGATTTCAGTTACTTGTGGGTTCCCCTCTTGTTTCTGTGCGGGAGGAACCCCCTTGGAGGTCTCCTGGTCATCTCCTTGGCCAGCCCCGAAGATTCAGGCCCGGAGGCGGGGGGTGGGGGACCAATGCATGTGATGCTCTGGGCCTCCTAATACCGGCCTAGAAGCGGTCGCCGTGCGAACTTGCCTTGCAGCCCCAAAATTCACCCTCCCGAGCTCAGCGTCTGCGAAAGAGCGAGGGCGTCGTGGAAATCGGCCTTTGGCCGATAAAAAAGGTTCCCTTTGCCGGCCTAGATCCCGGAACCTCATGGTCAGGATGAGACCGAGGGTGCGGCTGCAACAGAGAGAGTAAAAGGGGAGGACTCTGGAGGGGCCTGGGTTCAAGTCCTGGTTCAGCCACTGAAATCTCTAAGAGGAGGTAGAAACGGGTGAACACCACTCTTTAAACGATCTCTTTTGGTTTGAAAAGCAGCCTTAAGAGTCGCTGCAGGTGACCTCCGAATAGGCTGGACTCCTGGATCCTTCAGCACCCTTCCGGGCTGATTATATTGTTTTTCTAAAATAGCCTGCCAGCAGATTTCCCGAGATCTGAAACCTGTGCTCCATTGAACAGGAGAAGCGTGGGTGGGAAATTATCTGTTTCCGAAATAGGCTGTGTTTGGCTTCCAACCCTGTACTCTGGCCTCCCCAACAGGCCTACCTGGAGTTCTTCACCTCCAGCGAGACCGTCCGGGCCCTGCAGGCGGTCCTCAAGAGATACGGCCAGCGAGTGAACTACCACATCGTCAACGTTAAGGTATTCCAGAATCGACGCCTGTCGGTGTGGATCTTCCCCCCGATCCTACACAACCCTTTTTCTCCGTTCTCCCCCCGGGCCCCCGCGGGGGCGCGCGTCTCGGTGCCGCCGGCAGGGCGAAAACGTCACCAATGCCCACAGCATGCAACCCAACGCGGTGACGTGGGGCATCTTCCCCGGCAGGGAGATCGTTCAGCCGACGGTGGTGGATCCAGTCAGCTTCATGTCCTGGAAGGTAAGAGGGGTTGTTCTACCCTCCTTCCCCCCAACCCCACGGCGGGGAGTGAGGAAAACCTGGCTGCTCCTTACAGGCCTCGGCATCATCGGGAAGGCCAAATGTCCCCAACCCCGGGTGCTTTCAGGGCTCCTAAGCAAAACCTCTTGTCTGATGAGCCCCTATGACAGTTAGAGCTGTTCGGCAGTGGAATATGCTGCCACGGAGGGTGGTAGAGTCTCCTTCTTTGACGGTATTTAAGCAGAGGCTGGATGGCCATCTGTCGGAAATATTGTGAAGGGGTTCCTGCTTGGCAGGGGGTTGGACTCGATGGCCCATGAGGTCTCTTCCAACTCTATAATTCTATGATTCTATGATTCTATAGCATATGATTGCATTGGCTAAATATATACAATAGGGCCCCCCCATATCTGCTGGGGATTCTCCAAGTCTCTCTGGATACAGAAAACCCTGGATAATAGTTAACTCTGTATGTATAGCATGGTAAAAGGGGAAACAACTAAGAAAAAAAATATTTTTCACATGTATTATCAGAAGCGGCCACTAGGCAGCACCAGAGAGCATGTATTTTTTAATAAAAAGGATTCCTGGCACAATTTCTGGCTCCCTCTAGGGTCTGGTTTTGATAATACACGTGGAAATATTTTTTCCCTTTTAATATTTTCAGGCTTTGCATAAGTGAATCAGCAGATACTGGTCCCGTAGAGGAGATTCTGTTGTATTCTATTGGAGGTCAGTGGTAGGCTGTAGCTGATTTAATCCATTTTCTCTCTGTGTCCACGTGACTAGGATGAGGCCTTCGCCCTGTGGATCGAGCAGTGGGCCAAGCTGTACGAGGAGGAGTCCCCCTCCCGCATGATCATCCAGTACATCCACGACAACTATTACCTGGTCAACCTGGTTGACAATGACTTCCCCCTCGAGAGCTGCCTCTGGCAGGTGCTGGAAGACACCTTTCAGCTCCTGAACAGCCCCTCGGAACAGTGAGCTGCCCACTGCCCTGGTCCGGGTTTCGGTCCGAACCGCGCTCCATCTGGGGGGCTCCCCGACGGAAAGGCGATGGCCCAAAACACTCCACTGGGGGTGTCCCCCCCACCTCACGTCTGCCCACCTCCATTCGTAAGGGTGCGGCCCCTCTTGACCTAAAAGACTTATCAAAAGTATTGCTTGATCCCAAACCCCGGTTTTTGGTCCGAACAAGCCTTCCCTTGCATCGAGACGGACTGCACTTTAAAAACTTGCCCTTTTTTGCTCCTTCGGTGCAAAAAGCTCGTAACGGAACGGACTGCTTTCAAATCGTTCGGTCCGAAACGGTTGTTTCATGGAAGCATTCTCCATTGTGAGGGCCACCGGGGGCGACCCTGTTTGACCGCGGCCAAACTATCTTCCCCCCACCCTCCTTTGGGGCGGAGGTGGGAAGGCAGGGAAGGACTCAGTCCACTATTTATTTATTTTGTTAAATTTTATTTTTAAAACGCGGCATTGAAGGATTTTCATTTCACTCTTGGTTTCCTTGGGTTTGGGGAAAGTGTCCGGGTTTTTAAAAGCAAACTCAACGTTGAATAAAAAATGGATTGCTACGTTCTTTTGTGGAACTAAATGATCTTATTTTTTTATGTAGGGGGTGGTCTGATCTGCAATCCTAGGAAAATTGCCTTCTTATTAAATCACTCTAAGATAGGGTATGCAAAATTCCTCAGTTTTGCCCAATTCTTGTTCTTTTTTACATGTCCAGACATGATGAGAAACTTGGTGAGGGAATGTTGAAGCCCTGTGACAGTTGACACTTCAAGTCCTTGGCCGAGAGAAGTGGTTTTCCTTTTAAAGTGGTTTGCAGGTTGCGATTTTGCTAAATGAGCGGTATAAAAGTTAAATAAATAAAAGAAAACCCTGTCCTGTAGCAAGGCAAAGCAGATATATACACACACAAGGACTGGGTGTTCTGTTTGAAAGATACAAACACCCCATCCGCTGCTTGCGAGTCTTAAAATTTAAAAAAAGCTTAAAAGAAGCAGCAGCTACCGTAATGTCCTGCTATTCGCGTCAGGTGGACAAAAAAAACGGCCACCCTACATCCGGAAACACAAGGAGGTCTCTTTTTCTCTTGCAAGCGAGGGGAAATGGGAATCTCGATTCCTTTGCATGAAACTCCATTACAGCGCATGACTGCGACCCTCCTGCTGTTGTAAGGAGTGGGGAATTCATCGCAGTGGAAAGCCTGACCCTGGAGGTGGTCTGGGGCACCGACACCGTGGGCAGCCCCCACCCCCACCACTTTTCCCATCGTCCTTCTCCTCCAATCAATGGGACCTAATGAGCAAGGAAAGGCAGGGGAAGAATCGATGGGGAGGAGTTGGGAGGAGGGGGGCACAGCAGCCTGGTTGTTTTTGACAGGGGGTGGGGGGAGGCTCAGCTGTTCCCGACAGGCTCCTTCATCACGGCCCTAATCAGCTGGAAAAAAAAAGGGGAGCCCCCGGGTTGCTCGTCGGAGCATCTAACGAAGAACAGAAGCCAGGACGGGCAGGGGGGCGGCATTTCCAGCAGTGGAAAGACCTTGCTTTAAAAAAAAAAAACAATAATACATTGCATCTCATCATTCAAAGAAAATTGAGACGGCCTTGTTTGGGAGGCGGGGGGGGGGCGGGCTGCAGGAAGGGTCCAAGATTAGAAAAGCAGCACACTGTCCTTGGGGGGGGGGGGGAAGAAAACAAGGTTTCAAAGCCAATGTGTTCCTCACCTTGCCGATTGGGGGGGGGGGAGGCAGCTTGGTTGACAGCTCGGGGAGGGGGGGCCAAACCAGAAGGCTCTTTGCCCAGGGTGGCCAGTGGGTTTGCTTCCATCCAAAGCTTCCTTTAGTCAAAAAAAAAAAAAACCCTGGATTTAAAACCAGGATGTCTCCATTCTGCTCCGGAGGGCTGCGTGGGGGGCAGCTTGATGGGCAGCCCTTGGCAGGAAATCGGATTCGCCGACGAGACGGCCCAAAGTCCGCCCGGGGGAACGGGCAGGTCGGCCCTGTGCCGAAATCTGGAAGACGAACGCCGGGCCAGCAGCAGCGGGAGCCGAACACGGCAGTTACAGGGTGACCCTGGTTTTTGGCGAGGCGACACCCAGGACTCGCTCATCCGAACGCTTCTCGGTTTAAAACGAAGCGGCCCCCAGCCGGCTCGAATCTTCCTCTGCTTTTCGCGCGAGGCGCAGCCGCCACTTCCCGAAGGCCTGAAACCAGAGGGCAGAAAGAACGGCCAAACGGATCTTAGACCTCTAGGGTGGTTCTGGTCGAACATTCGGTGCTTCGATACAGCAGGAAATGGGGACACGGGGAAGCCAGCCTGTACGACCACAGGGAGGCAGCGTGGGAGAATGGTTAGAGCGGTGTCTAAAAACAAACAAACTTAAGAACCCTAACACAGACTATGAAACTCCTCAGGGGGCCTCATCGTCGTCTCTTGAGCCTGGCCCGCCTCGCAAGGTGGTTGTGCGGCTCAAGACCGCCGTTGAAGCCTCGTCCGCTGGAGCCAAAGAGGTTCCATGCTCTAGAATAGAGATGGGCACGAATAAAAAAAATGGCATTTCGTTTGTCGTTTGGAGGGTCCGTTTCGGTTCGTTTCCGTTTTTCGTGAATTTTTGCAAAAAATTCGTTTTCGTTTTCATTCGTTTCGTTACCATTTATTTCAATTTTTTGTGATTTTTTTTTTGGATTTTAAGCAATTGACTGATATAGCAGTAACGGAAACAAAACGCACGAAAAAATTTCCAGTGTTTCTGTTCGTTTCGTTTCATTTTAGAGACAAAATTCGTTTGTCGTTTCGTTACGTAACGAAACGAAAAAACGAAAACGGAAACGAAAAATTGCTCGTTTCGTGCCCATCTCTACTCTAGAACCGAGAAGACCCTCTCCTCGGCATAGTGCCATTGACAAGTGACCCCCATTATTCCCCCACCCACCCCAGATCCACCCCGATTCCCCCGAGGTTCAGGAGCGCCCGGCCTGTACCTTCTCCAGCGAGCGCCTCTGGTGGACAGCCCGGAATTGTTCGGCCACCCAGCTGCGCAGGCAGCGCCGCCGCCACGTTCTCCAGCTCCACTCGGCCAGCCTCCGCCGCGCCTGTTGGGGCGGGCGCCCGTCGGGACCACAGAACCACAAGAGAGGGGGCAGGTGTAAACAGGACCACCCTTCCTCTCGTCCCAAACACCGACTGCAAACACCCATCCACCCACCCCTCCCTCCTGGTCTGGAAGGACGCTCCGGAAATGATATCGACAGTCAGATTGACTGATTTGGCAAGGATCCTAGTAAGACCTGCCCCTGAACCCAGGGGGAATCGTTTTCCCCCCAGCTTAGAGGCAACTCTCTCAGTATCTGGTGAGTAGGTGGAGGCTCTCAGCAATGATATGATCTCTCTTTGGAAGCGGGTCTTACTGTGATGGAAAAAGGATCGGTAGTTTGATGTTGACTGGGGGAATCAGGAGCTGTTAGCCTTCCAAAAGACCTGTCCTACGCTCATGCATCATTACAGACCACGAGCCTTACCCAAGTTCAGCTTGATCTTTGGTAAGGATAATGATGAGTAAATCACAGATTAGCTTGAATACTAAGTAAGTAATCATGTGTTAGCATCAACTTGATCTTTTTTAGGAGGCATTAGCCTTCAGAAAGACCTGCTGAACATGTGGCTAGGAACCCATTAGCGGGGCCAAAGACGGGCTTGATTTTCAATAGGTGGTTAGGAGCCATTGGCTTTATAAAAGACCCGCCCCTAACAGAAAGGATGGGTGGTATACACAGACAGCAAATATGCAAAAAACGGGCGGTGGGATGGGGTTTGGAGCCTCAACGACTCACCAACACTTGTATCAGCAGCTGGGTCCTAGAGGCATCCTTCCAGCACAGCCAGGAGTTCACCAGGTGCCGCGCATCCCGGGCAGACCGGAACTGTCGGAGGAGTACATGGCGCCTCCACACGCTCCAGTATTTTCTCCTGGAACCAGGACAGGGGGAACATGCTTACCACGGAGGAGGGGGATCTGGTCATGGATCCAGGCCGGATTCCTCCTGACAACCCACCGAAGGTGGTGGTTTCCTCCACGAAACAATCCCATGGGGTGGGGCTTGCCAGTTACGGGGAGGGTGGGGAGCATGGCATTTGTAATCCAAACCCAAACGAACATTCCCAAACTCGTCTGGAAGCTCATAAAACCCGGCACTTCCTTGCCCAAATTTCACACCAGGGGCTCCAGCGACCGCAGACCTTACCCGAGCCACAGCCTCCGGTTTAAAACTGAGCCGGCTTCCTCGTGGTCCTTTTGCACCTGGTCCCGTTCGGACACTCGCTTGGCTACCTCTGGGCTGTTCGGAGGGGGCCGCCCCGTCCGGGTCCTGCCCTGGCATCTGTAGACGGCCAGCCAGACCCGGAAAGAGCTGGGCTGGTCCGATGGTTCCAAACCTTCTTCTCGGTTCCATCTTCGCCCTCAGAGACGGGATGCACAAAACAAAACCCAGCGATAAACTCAGTGCTTCTAGAAATCAGGGTCTGGGTGTTACCCTTCTCGTGATCCTCATGGTCTACTCCTTCCACAGTTTGGGTTCTGATCAAATCCATTTTTTTTTGGGGGGGGGAGCTCCCCCTGGCCCCAAAACAGGCTGGATTGGAGCAAAACCACTCAAAACTGCCTTCCATCCCTCTCCCCCCACCCCACTTTGAGGACTCATCAGTGGTTTTTTTTAAGTGGACAATCTGTTAAAAGAAAAAAATCAGGATCCACGAGACATATGAGTTGAACTTTTTTTTTGGGGAGGGGGTCTATTTTGCCCACCCTGGCTTGCCAACTGATGCGTCCGGCAGCTTCTCTGCGCCCTTTAAACAAACTGTGCAATGCAGGTGAAACAAGAACGGAGAAGCTTACGGCTGGACCAGGCAAGGAAGAGTTTTCTCAGCTTCCGGGATCCGACACGGCTGCTCCGCTGTTGGGAACACCCTCGGACGGCACAGGCCCTGGTCCAGTAGCTACCCGCCTGGGAATGAAGGAGACACACCTCTATATTAGGGGCACCATCGGCAACGGCTCTGCATTGAGCTGTGGCAGAGAAAATCAGGGTTAGTGCACATAACAATGCCTCTTGCCTGGTGATTTTGCCTCATTTAAGAACATCAGAACCTATGAAGAGCCCTGCTGGATCACACACACAAACACACACACACACATGCACGCTCACACCCCTTTGCACCGGACGTCCAGTGCAAAACTGGCGAGCCAGAGGGGAGTTGGCAAACTTGACTTTAAGAACCTAAGAAGAGCCCTGCTGGATCAGGCCAAAAGCCCAACTAGTCCAGCTTCCAGGATCTCACAGCGGCCCCACCAGATGCGTCCAGAAGCGCACGAGACTAGATCTCTGTCTCCTGATCCCACTCCCCTGCATCTGGCCCTTGAAGTACCCCCGTTTTAAGCCTGGAGATGACACATCTCCCCATCATGGTTTGCAACCTGGGATGGACTTCTCCTCCAGGAATCTGTCCCATCCCCTTTGGAAGGTATCCAGGCCAGATGCCCTCACCACCTCCTGGGGCATGGAGTTCCACAGACTAACAACACGCTGGATTTTTTTTTAAAAAAAATTATTTTGTCTCTTCTCGCTCTCCCAGCCCTCAATTTGAGCGGGTGTCCCCTACTTCTGGTATTTTGTGAGAGGGAGAAGATCCACTTGACTCGTGCCCTGCGTTATTTCAAGGACACCCTGGAATGCCACTGCTGCTAGCCTGAGCTGGTAATATTGGCCTGGGATTATTAGAAAGCAGCTTCTTGTGATCCTGTTTAAGTGAAAGGTTTCGGGCACAAGAAAACACCATCTCCTTCACTCACCTGGTTCACCGAACGGAATCGCAGCACCCGGTAACCCCTCGTTGCTTTCCTCCAACGCCGTACGGCGCCGTACGCCCCGGTGGCGGGTCTGCCGTGCACCCGTTCTTCCTGGCGTCGCCGGCGGGCTCTCTGGCGTGCCGTTACCCACTTCCGGAAGCAGGATGCCAGAAGGCACCTTTGCCTCGATTGCTGGAACCGGAGGACTGCCGCGGCCGCGGACCCCGGGATGAGAGCCCTGAAGGCGGGACCCGAATTAAGAGAAAAACCAAAACAGGAAGGTCTTGTAAAACCATCACCCGCTGGGAAGGTTTTCATCTGAGCAAATTTGCGGTGCCTTTAAATCTAGTTTGGCAATTAGGTCTGGTCACGAGAGAATGTGTATGACTTTCTTTGGGGCCCTTCCTACGAACGGGCAACTTTTGTTTTAAAGGAATTAACAAAATAAAACAAGGCATCGTAAGGTTTTCGGTCCTTCCTCTTGCACGGATCCATCCGGCCGCCCTCAACGGGTGTCTTACCCCCCTAACACATCTGGAATGTAGGGTTAGACTGCTTCTGAGCAGGGAGGCTCTCTCGCACACTCGTGCACAGATTCACCGGCTGGAAAATCTCCAGCCCGCCTTCGGTTGGCATCAAACGCCAGGAATTCTTTCCTTTTATCCCTCCCGAAATTCTCGCCTCCCTGTTCACTCCTTGGATTTTCCTCCTCGATCTCCAATCTGGAACCAAGGCTCCCCTTTCTGTCCAGCGCCCACCCACCCACCCACCCCCAATTGTCCTGTGAGGGTTTTTAAAAATAGAAATCCGCACATGCCGAACATCCTTAATCTCTTCCTTGTGAAGCTCAGCAGGAACCAGGGATCAAAGCTGGCCCATTAATGCCTCCCCGTCATCAATTTCATCCCCCAGCCCTCCGGCCCTTGGAGAAGTGGGGGGCAGGTGAAAGACCCTCTTGATTTTAACTGATGCTTCTTCTCTCCCGGCCCTGCCTGCTAACGCCTCCCGCTGAGCCTTTTCTCGCTGGAGCCCCGTCTGTCGTGCTGCGGCAACGATGCCTCGCCAGGCCCGGAAGGCTTGATCACGCCAGCTGGTCCAAGACAGGGGAGAGAATTTAAAAAGCAAGTACCCCAGCTGGTCTAAGACGGGCTGATTAGGTGGTGAGCAGAGACCGCCTGGAACGCCGATCGATAGAATCCAATCTGGACGTGGCATCTGTTCAGCGTCCATGACGGTCCCCACCCCGAGGGAGCCTGTTTGCCTCCCGGTTCCCCAATTTCACTCCTTGGGAATTGAACAGAATCCACCTTGGTGGGGAATCCACTCCAGATTTTCAACCAGCCGGGTCCAACCTGGCCTGACCAGCACTTCAGCACCTCGGAGAGCTCCGGCAAGGAGCTCCAGCTCAAAACCTGGAGTGGAGTCCGCCGCCTTCATGGAATCGGAATCAGGCAAACTCACTCATCTTGGGGAGAACGTGAAGGAGAGGGTGCTTGAGAGGGGGAAACCACACCAGCATCGGGCGGGCATTCCAGATCAGGAGACCACCTTGGGACCGGAGAGTCATGGCAGAGGAGAGGCGCGGAGTCTTCAGCGCTACCTTGGCTGGTCTCCTCCAGACTGCTTTCCTGATGGCGGAAACCAAGAGATAACAGATTATTTCCACGCCTCCAAACCAGAGCTTGGACTCCAGAAGTTAAAAGGAAATTCCTAAAGTCAATTACTGGTACTTTTTAAAAAAAAGCTTAACACGGAGGGTGTTCCATTTCAGAAACGATGCAACGAGTGGCACGGACCCCCCACTGTTCTTTTAAGACTAACTTTTTTTCTAGTTACTTTTTGAAATTCTTTTTGAGGGCAATGGTTTAGAGGCACTTTTCAGGTTTCGTGCCAGTTTCATCGTAAGGTTTGCAACCCCCCCAAAAAATAAAATAACATAAAATAATTGACAAAAATCATCAGGAACACAAGTTATATGTTGAATGCTGTAAGGTGTAAAGGAGTCTTGGCGGTTCGGGAGGGTGGCCAGCTGCTAAACATGCTCCCACCTTTTCCAAAGAGCCCCTGGAGGCGGGCAGGGCCGGGACACTGCTGTGGAAGCCAGAAGAGAGGGAAGATGCGTCCGAACCGAGCGAGGCAAGGAGGCAGTCCTCAGTGAGGTCACTGCTGGTGTTGAGCCCCTGAGGGTTTGAGCAGAGGGTCTTCCACCACCAAAGGGCCAACATCTCCCTCAACTGGCGTTGGGTCAGGGCCCGGCGAAAAACACTGAAAATGTAAAAGTAGAATATGTTTGCAGAATAGTAATAAACCCTTTAACAGTGCTCCTGAGGTGTAAAGCAAAATCGGCCAAACCATCTGAGCTCTGTATAAGCTATGCCGGTCTGCATCGTTTCCTCTATGAATCGGGTTTTTAAATTGCAAAATTAAATATGCACGCATGTGCGCACACACACATACACATGGGTCCTGAGCTGCTTGGGGGTCCCAAATTTTGGGAGAAAAGGTTTAAATCAAATCCAATAATAAACATAAGTTTAACGTCCCACACTTCTCTATACACCCCGAGCCGAGCGAAAACCTTCCACTCTATCCCTCCTCCTGGCTTTCAGTTTCAGAGCCTAGGTGTTAAGACTTTATGGCATCTCTCCCTATTCATG
Source organism: Phrynocephalus versicolor (assembly GCA_023846285.1). Taxonomy (NCBI): domain Eukaryota; kingdom Metazoa; phylum Chordata; class Lepidosauria; order Squamata; family Agamidae; genus Phrynocephalus; species Phrynocephalus versicolor. The sequence continues at coordinate 1,471,988 of JAHTLZ010000121.1, forward strand.
AGGACTAGAAACTTGATTTTTTTTTTAAAAAAAAGGAAGCCGAGATCACGCGTTTGCCGCTGAGGCTGGAGTCGAGCACTTACCTGGCCAGGTGAGACTCCCACCACCGCATCTTCCATGCCAGAAACGCCTTCTGCAGGGTCAACGCGCAGAGGAGACCCTCTAAAGGGCTAGATCCGTTCCTTTGGGACCACCTTTCAACATCCACGCAAGCTTGTATGATGGTCACATTTGCAGCCAGGCCTAGCTTTTCTGTTTTTATAGGTGAAAGAGAGGAGTGCCATATCAGATTCAAAGCACTTCGTGGCCTAGTCATGAAAGACTCCTCCCAACCAAGTGACGCAAGGAGGTAGTCCCTAGTGAGGTGGCCGGCTTAGACTTGGACACCCAGGCGCTCACACGGCGGATGGCCAGGGACCATGGGAATTGCAGTCCAAAGTATCTGCAGGGGCAACGGTTCTCATCCATAGCAGTAGAACCCACCCCAAGGATTACAAGTCGTTTATTTTAAACCTGCAGTGCCCTGGGACGCAGGGAGAGGAGGGCTGGATCCGTGCCTCACCGTGGGATTTCTTTCGTTTCGTGGCCATAAATCGCACCAGAAGATGCCTGGCCTCTTCCCGGATCCAGACCATCTGGGTCCACTGGCAGAAAGACCTCTGTAAGGATCCGACCCTCAGGCGTTCCAGGGCCCGTCTGGTCAGCAGCTCCCGGTCAGCAAACCGTTTCCACGCGTTGAAGCAGCTGGTCAGGAGAGAAAGGAGGGGAAGGGGCTTGTGTCCCGGTGGATTCTGGAATTTGTAATCCAAAAGGATTCTGGTCTCAAACCAGCCCCCCTCTTTTTTTTGCAAACAAACTATGGTTTGTCTGCCAGCTGCAAACCGGGGTTTGTTGTTGCTTCTTTGTGCAATCATGGTTTATTTAAATCATGATTGGTAGGGCTTCTTCCCCCTAATGGCAGAGCTGAGGAACAAGGGACAGGGTAAGGACTACTGGAGCATCACCAGGGTGATGCGAAACTGAAGTGACACAGCGTGCTAGCATAATAAACCACGGTTAAGCAGGATAAACAAAGACAGCCTTTCTCTCGACTGAGCGAATGCTGAAATGTCCTCTTTTTGCTATGCAACAAACCCCAAACCCAATCTCAGCCTCTCTCGGTTAAGAACGACTCAGAGAGAATACGGTGGCGGCAAGACCGGCCTACCTTACAAGATGGTTGTGAAAAGGGCAGCAACAGAGGCAGAAAAAAAAGTTATTTACAAAGCAACGAAGAATCTTTACGGTCGTCGTCGCCACCCTGGTTTGCTCACCGGCTGATCAGCCCCCTCTGGATCCGAACCACCACCTGCCAGACCCCTCGGTTTGCCCTGTAGCGGGAACGCCACTTCCGAAACAGACTCGCCAGCCTTTTTTTCTGCAGGAGAGCGTAAGCGTCTCGGGCGCGACCCTCCTCTTGGTCCAAGCATTCCTTCTGAAGGCACCACAGTCTGAAAGCTGCTGTGTATTACAGGAAGCCGGGGATGAAGCCAGGGAGAGAAAGAGAGAGAGACACACACACCTCGGAGTTGCCGGACGACATTGCAAAGGCATAATTTTATTCTATGCTGGGTAGCCCATTTGAAGAAGGCTACCAACTAACTAGGACGTCCAGGGAAAGGCGAATGTCTCTTAGCATTTCTTACATGGTCAGCAGGATGGACTAGATTACCTCCCGGTGTCCCTCCCAGCTCCAGAATGCGACAGCAAACCGATTCAAGGCTCCTTATGCATTCTGCCTTCTAGACTGGCTTGTTTGCCAAACAAATTTATAAGCCGCTTAGGACAACGCATGGACCAAAGCACTGTACAGTTTAGAGGCCACACGTGCGCACACAAGCCAGTTTTTTTTTTATTAAGAGTAACACAACAACCCACAATATCTGCGCCGGAAGGTGTGCCTACCGGTCAGCCGCCTCATGTCTCGTACAGCCTCCACCTTCCTGCACAGCTCGTCCGCTCCCTGCGCGTGACGGAACTGCATCCACAGCCCCACTTCTGCCCTGGGAAGAGGCACACAACATTTCGCTTGAGCCTAGCGGGGCAGGATGGTGTAGTGGTTACAGCAGCCTCCCTTCACCTGGATTCTTCCCCCCCCGCTTCAGGTTAGAACCCTTTGCTGCAGTTAGCAGGGCCACGGGTCAGAGATGCATCGTCCCTTCTGGAAAAGCACCAGGTCGGGGAAAAAAGTTGAGGTAAAATTTTAGCCCTGAGGGAGGCCCCAAGGCTCATTTGGGAGAGGATTGTGTGGACTCATGGCTTAGCCCGCCTGTCAAGAATCTTTTTTCAGCAAACAAAGAAAAACTCAACCAAGAAGGGACGAAGGCAGGAAATAATACAAGGAATGGGCCAAACGCAGTCCTTCCGATATTTGACAACATATCCCATCATCCTTCACCTCCAGGAGCTGGCATGAAACAGCATTCCCGTCCGTGAAGTCACAATACAGTACAATAAATATCTTCAGCCTGCAAAGGTTGAAGTTTGTGCTTGATGGATGTCCTTTATGCCCGTATATGACCATTATAATCTCCATGCGTAAGTACATACAAATACAGTGGCTTATGAATTTAATCTGTTCCAAATGCATGCTCTTAAGTCGAACTACTCTTAAGTCAGGGTACCAATCTAAAAAATTCAAAAAGTACGTTAAAAAATAAAAAAATGGAAAAAAATGTAAGCCGAGCAGACCATATCTAAAATTTGTAAGGGGGCAATTAAAACGCCAACAGTTTTCCTCTCTTAAGTCGAATTGCTCTTAAGTCGAGCTGCTCTTAAGTTGGGGTACCACTGTATATCTGTTTTGCTGCATGAGATAGACAAAACCTTGGGATATTTTATTTCGCATTCGGGGTACACAGGACCAGGAAGCTTGACTTCCCCCTTCCCAGGATTTTCAGCGAGCCTCAATGAGGCCTAGAAACGTGCTTTCCCCCCCCCCTCGTTTAATCCGACAGACTCGTTCCGCTCCGGATTTGGAGAGGAGCGACGTTACCTGACTGCCACCTGGAGCCCAGAAACGGAAGCCCCCTCTTAGCTTCGTGTACCTGCTGTACCGAGCGGCGTCTTCCTGGTGGTCCCTGGACAGCTGGGTCCAAAGGGCGCGTTTCTCGAACCTGTCTCTTCCTGGAGGGGCCGAGAAGCCGGGCCCAACAGCCGATTCTTCCCGGGGCCGTGCTGCCCTCTGATCCCTGGCAGCATCTTGCCACTTGGGGGGGAAAAGATGGAGATTTCGCTTTGGCTCCCCGTCCGAGTAAGAAACCGGGGCTCAGTGGAGGGCCAAGGTTTTGGAATCGGTGGAACGGAGCTCCCAATGTCCACCCCTGTCCCCGTCCCGGACCACATGCCGGGTCTCCTTACCCTGCGGAAGCTGGTGGACAGAACCACCAAAGCGTGGCTCCTCTGCGCCACGCCAACCATCACGTTCCTCAGCTCCACCGCCCACTGCAAGGCGGACAGCCCCTTGCGCAGAAGGTGGCGCTCGTACAGCCCCCGGGCCACGGCTTTCTTCTCCAAAACGTGGGCCCGCCAAGCCAGGAACGATCTCGCCAGGACAGGGTGGCTTCTTCTCCGGGCCGGAACCCTAGGGAGCAAAAAACGACGACGCTCCGTTCCAGAACGCTTGCTTAATAAATCGCTCGGGTCTTAGCCGTTTAACGGAATCAAAGTTGACCGGGCTGAGGAAAACAGGCAGCAAGTGGGGTGCTTATCCACACCCCGAAAAGCCCACCCCAATCTATAATCCAGTAGGCATCTCATCAGACCAAGAAATCTCATCCGGTTTACCGTCAGTTCCTGAGTAGATTGGTTCTCCTTTGCCTTCCCCACACCATTTTTCCTTTTGTGTCGGTTTTTTTTTGGGGGGGGGAGAGGTTGTTTGTTTCTAAACGGCCACCCACCCACCTCATATCTCCCTTACCTGTCTTTCTTCTCATCCATCAGTTTGACTTCTTCTTCCAGGTCCTACAAGGAAGTAAAAGGGACGTTAAGAAGGCCCCTGCCTGTTATGAACGAACCTGTCCTCTCTGTTTGGAAAATTCCGCTCCTAACGCTTTTGCGTGCAAAGACTCCAGACTTTGCAGTAACTCAGACGGGGCCAGAGAGAGAGAAAAAAAAGGATTGGCTAATAATTCAGGTGCCAGTGAGGTAGGTCCATTGGCTTTGCTTCTAACCAGCCTACGGAACTCACTGCTACAAGACAAAGGGGTTGAGAATGACCGGTGATTCTGAAACCTGTAACTTCCGATGTCCATAACCAATCTTTCGAAGTTCTTATACTTTCTCCCCCCCCCAAAAAAAAGTACAACAGGCACCATTAAATGCCAGCCAACAAGAGTGCCCTCATTTCATTCGCTTAAGTCCCGCTATTCTAACAAACGTCACAGGGTAATAAATGTGTCCCTGTTTATTATTTTTCTCCTATGTGCAGTTATAACCTGCAAGGTCCTCGGGGCAGGGACCTGTTGGGATTTTTTGTTCTAGCAAGGAAAGATGGTTTCTTGGGAGAAGGCTGGTTCCCCCCACCCCCTGAACTCATGCTGCCACCCAAAAGGCTTCAGTGCCTCTCAAAACAGAACGTACCTACACCCACACTTCATTAGACCAGTTCACAATTTTAAAATCTAGCTTCAACTCCCAGTTTTTAGCTATAATCGCTTCAAATGATAAATGGTCTTGCAGTTTATAAAAGCTCGGTGAGGGGAAATGAGGAAGGATATTTTTAAATGATTTTTGGGCGGGGGGGGGGATTTATAGACTCTGTACTACTAAAAGAGAAAAGGGAAACAACCGACCGACAATCCGACACAGTTCTGGAGAAAAGGACTCTAATAAGAAGCCAGCTAGAAAAAAGAGAAGATGGTGAAGAAGGAAAAAGAAACCAAAGGAACAACTGGATGGTCCCGGGGGAGTGAGGGTGCACTTTTATTGTTTGTAGTGTTTGTTAGTTTTGTTATAAAATAATTTTTAAATAAATAAATAAATAAATAAATAAATAAATAAATAAATAATAATAATAATAATAATAATAATAATAATAATAATAATAATAA
>JAHTLZ010000121.1:1477087-1489434 GCA_023846285.1 Phrynocephalus versicolor
AATAATAATAATAATAATAATAATAATAATAATAATAATAATAATAAAAAGCAGAATGTACCTCCTCTTGTATGGCGTCGAGGCTGTGGTCTCTTTCCTTACAAAGTGAGTGCTCTTTCTCCTGCTGAGTCTTCTGGGTGCCACCCTCCTGCTTTGAGGCACTTCTTTCCTCCGCCCAAGGAAGGCGGCTGGCAGAATTTGAGGGGCCCCCAGCCGTCCCCCCAGCGGGCTCCACAAACACCACCGAATTCCGGCCGTCGGGGGTGGGCGGCCGTTCCCCGAACCCTTTCCCAGCAGCTGCCCCAAAGGGGCTGCCCCTCCGAGGGGCCAAAAGCGGGGGGCCGTCCCCGGCGGGCTGAGCAAGGCATGCGTCTCCCCCAGCTACTCCCGGTTGGCCTTGAGGCTCACCGGTGCCTGGGGCTGTGGGGCGATTCCGAAACCAGGGGGCCGCGATGACCTCCAGGCCGCTGAGTTTGCCAATGCTGGCGGCCACGTCCCTCGGGGTGCCGTACAAGGGGATCCCCATGTCTATGGCGGCATTGGCGCCCAACGTTCTCAGGGGGACCTCCAAATCCTCCACGGAGAGAGGACCTGATGGAAGGTCCTCATGACCCATCTCGGAGGGATGGGGGATCCCAAGCAGAGGCTCCTCTAGACCCAGCACCTTTTCGTTCCAGGATCTTTTGGGATCGCCCTGGTTTTTCTTCCTCCTTTCTGGAGCACGGTGGAGTCGGGAGCCAGGCTCCAAGGGAAAAGAATGGCCAGAGAGGTCTTCTCCTTGGTCAAAGAGGGCTGGACCAAAACGGCTGTAGAAACCAGTTGGGCAAAAGGCCCCGGGCACCTCCCTTCCGGATCCGTACACCCCAAAGCGTTTGAACCCGGCCAGAACAGGTACGCCCTCCTGATCTCCGGTTCCGTCGCCCGCAGGACCGGCTCCCCAATCCCCGCGGAAGGCGGTGTGCCATTTCGCCCCAGCGTGCTTGGCGTAGCTCGTCTCGGCCGCGAGGCGCTCGGCCGGGCTTGGCGTCCCCGAGGCCGGCGCCCAGGGGCTGCCGCTGGGTTTGTAAGGCCGTGGGGTTCCGGACTCCCAAGGGGAAGACCCCAAGGCCCCCATGGCAAGTTCCCGCTCAAGCCGACGGAGACAAGCGTGGAGCTCGGCTGAAATTTGAGATGAACGCACCAGGGCCTCCAACCCTTCTGAAGGAGGTGCTGGGGTGTCCAGATGGTCTAAGGTGAGAGCCGGTCCAGGGGGCGAGGAACCAGCATGTCTGTCGGGACACCCAAAAGGAGGAGGATGCCTGCAGGGAAACGAGCCCGAATGCAGTACCTCTGAGAGTTTGGATGGGGAATAGCCATCCACCTGGTGCTCCAGACACCTGGCGCTTCTTCTCGGCCCCGAGATAAGACCTTCTATCGCCCGGGGGTCTTTGTCTGGCATTCGGCGGTCGGAGAAAGCACAGCACGCAGGCAGCACTCCATGGGGTGTGTAGGACAAGTTTTCCAGGGGATGCCTCTTCCAACCGAGTTGGCCCGAGCGTGAGCAGCGTCCAGAGGGGAGAGGACGAGGGTCGCCGGTCTGCGCACCGTTTTCCGCTCCGCACCTCTGCCGCTTGCCTTCAAGGTTGCTTTGCTTCTGGCGGGAAGGACGGCCAGTGGCGTCTCGTAAAGGCCAGTACGGACAAGATAGGTTACTCTGGACCCGGCTGGTTCGGTGCGGTTCGTCGGCTCTCTTTCCAAAAGATGCGGACTGCGGTTCGCCTCGGGGAGCTGCCCCAGTATGGGCTGATCTCCGGACAGATGAGTCTGGACCCCGAACCGGTCTGGAGGCAGGCAGGGACACGGCAGCGTTCACATTTTTCTGGGCACCTCTTTGTTCTGGAGGGGAACAAAGCACGGGGAGCCATTCATAACAGGACCCCATCAAATAGAGTTCACTTCCATTGCCTTCCAGACGCTGTTAAAAAACACTGAAACAGGCCCTCACCTTTCACCAGTTAGGATGTTTATGAACATTCCACGGCTGTTCGTGATAATATCTACCCTTAGCTTCTATGCATTTTCTAGCTGCCAAGGTACAATTTACAGACTCAAGAGGGGTTTATTTGGTCCAGCAGAAGTAGAGGTGATGCTCCAAGTGCTGGCTGTGTCCTTTAATAATCCATTCCCGGGAACTCAGATTAAGGAGGGCAATCGGTCCTTAGGGAAGCTATGACAGCCAACCCGGTGTTACGATAAAGTCTTCTAAGCTCTTTACGAAGCGCCACAACAAGGAAACCCGTAACCGGGGGGCAAGCGCAGGGACAAAATTACATTGGGGGGGTGGGGGGGGTGGGCGGAGAAACATCGAGATGAAACGCAAACATTTTTAAAGCGCTTCAGGAGCGAGGAGAAACCCTAAATTTGCAGACAGGGAGCCGAGTGTTCTCAGCTCAGGCCCCCAAAAGGCAAAGCAGTGGCTGAAAAAAAAAAACCCCAAAACAGGCGGTTTTTACAAGCATAATTTTGAACTCTGGAGAGATTTACCGGCAGGGGGACAGGAAAAGTGACGCCTTCCATAAGGCCTGGTGGGGTTGCTCCGATGGGTGTTCCCCAACCTCCAAAAGCACCATGGTTTTGTGGGTCCCCCTCATATTTTGTACATCTCCCCACACCCACCCATGTTTCCAAGGGCTGGAAGGCTGCATTACAGACATTAAAGTTTTTAAAACCGCTAAAAAGAGGAGCTATGCAGGGTCAGCCCTACCCCTTTGCTTTTGGGCATACCTCTTACTGAAATGCGCCTCCCCACCCCCACCCCGCCCTGCCAAACATCTCCCCGAAACCAAATCCGGGCCTCAAAGAACCTCCCGTGACCTTGAATTACACAGCATCTTAACACGGCCCCGCCAGCGACGACGCCGGGAGAGGAAGGGTCCCACGAGGGAACGAGAGAGGGCTGAAATATTTCGCCGTTTCCACCCACCCCCCTTGTGCCAACCTTACTTCCCAGAAAATTCCCGGTTGCCCATTCCACCACCCCAAAGCCCTGCGACTCGGGGACCAAGGCGGCATCGATGCTAAGCCCTTCTTAGCTGGAAAGGACGCGCAGTTTTACCGACGCACCTCCCCGCGGGAAACGGTCTCTCGTCCACACCAGGCTTTACTCACTCCGAGCACCGGCGCAGGCACCGTGGGATGTCCCGATGGCCTCCATCCCGAGGCTGGGAGGCACATCCACCCCCCACAAAAAAACACAGAGGTGTCTTTGTGTTTACTCCTTGTTAATAATGGAAATACACACGCATGCACGCACGCACGGCTGTGTGTTGTGTTCTCCCCTGGGCAGCCAACCTGCAGGCCCTTTGAGGCTGCAAAATACAAGCTCAGGCAAAGACAGTTGCATCACGCTAAGGAGCTTAAAGGCCAGGATTAAGGATGTGAGTGACTCCCAGAAGTCTTGGGTTCAAGGAGGTGGGCTTGTAGAGAGGGGGAAGGGGGAGGAGAGGGCCGGGGGAGCTTTGATCCCCAGCTTATTAAACCCTCAAGATAAGGATCAGATCTGAAATAAATTAACGGAACCACCACTCCGGCTGGCTAATTCCAGCCTTGGCTACTAGCCTCCTGAGCAGGGAACCTTCGGCTTAAATCGCCAGCCCTCCCCAGAGCGAGTTATGGTGGTCTCGCCTCTTTGCAAGGAGCCCCCGGTGGCAAAAAAAAAAAATGGCTTCCCCGACTCCGTACTTAATCTGCACAATGACCCTGCAAGGTAGGCTGGGCTGGGAGGGGAGCACGATCGATCAGCCCCCAGGTCGCAGAAGGGGTTGAGGGTCAACTTCTAACCGCCCAAGGAGGCAGAAGGACTTACCAGGCATCCCGTTGCAGCTGAAAAGGGGAGGGATGTTTTCTTTCCTTCCGGTTCGCGAGGGCCAGACGAGGTTCTCCATGGCCCGGTAGCAGAAACGTCAGCCTCTCCAAAAGAGAATTAAAACGCCCATCCCATAATCACAGACGGAGTTGTTGGATCAAGCTGCCTGGAAAGTCAAAAGCCATCGGAGGTAAGCCAAAGAGAAGGTTGGGGGGGGGGGGCAGAGAATCCATACCCCTGAAATCACCCAGGCCAGATTTAAAAGCCCTTCAATGCACGGCCTCGGTTTACCCTCTGTAAAATGGGCGCACAACCGTTATTCTTGTGCTGCTCCACTCACTGAAAAGAAACAGCCCTCTCTGCTTCAGATTTGGGGGTTTTTCCAGCGGCTCCTTGCACAATAAGGGCTAGAACCTTAGATTTTGTGAGCTCAGGTTCTTTTACGTGTGTCTGCGTGTGTGTAGCCTGCATAATTAAATTGCAAACCGCCCAGAGAGAGCTTTAAGCACTATGGGGTGGTATATAAGTACTGTAGAATACTTGGCTTCTTTTTTTTTTAATGCAAATGTCCAAATCAGCCTCTTTTTAGATTGTGCGATGTCCAGCCAACGAAGAGCAGATCTGGGCACTCGGTAAGGCCCGAAAAATGTAATTTTTAGCAGGGCATACCTCTAACCCAGCCTTCTTGGTCCGATACCAACGGTAATCTTCTCATTCAAAGACTGAGAGAGGTGGAGAGATTTGGCCTTTATAAAGAACAGTTACTATGTAAAAGAAGTCAAGTAGTAAACAACATGGAGTTTTGTTGTGGCCTAAAGGATACTTAGTCTGTCTTAACTAAACCTAGCTTTGCAAAAACAACTTGGGAGAATGGAGTTGGATACATTTCAAAGGACCCCGGGCCCTGGAAAATATCCAGGGTTTTGTTTATAGAAAAATCTCTTTCCATCAATTTTAAAAGCTGCATATAGGAATACAAACAGGCAACTAGTTTGCAAGGCAGTTGGACTTTCATTCATTGGAGAGGCCCACTTAACAGGAACCATCCCTCAAACCAATTCCACTCAGGGCTCCTCCTTTAATGTCTTTAACTCTAAATCTAAGTCCAACCCAACATGTTTAAAATTTCTACATTTTCAAGCCCCCTTGGCTTCAAGCCCCATGCCGGCTCAATGTTTATCGACCTCAGTATTTATCAAGTACTGCATAATATTCACTGCCAGATTGGATTCCGGAGAAAGCCCAAAGGAAGCAAACGACCAAAGCCGAAATAAAGAATTTAATTTTCATTTTATTTTGCAAGACTCCAATGTCCATCCGCCACCATCATTAGGGGGGCCAGCGGTTAAATGGACAGTGGGAAGGGCCGAAATTCCCCCCCCCGTTATTCTGCTTGCTGCTATTTATTTATCCCTTAATTTTAGCAAAGATGGGGGAGGGGGGAGAGAGAGAAATAAAATAAAACCTGCATCCTTTGCAGGAGGGGGGTGATCTTTTTAAAGGCCGATTTTTAGGGGGATATTTCGGGGTTTCTCACCTTCAGAGATCGTGTTGTTCCTCCCCGCTGCATCCCTGGTTTTCCTCGGCCCTACTTTCTCTCCACGACAGCCCTATAAGGTGGACCGGTCTCGGTCGGGATTTGATTGAGACGGACTTCAAATCGTGGATTTATGGCTAGGGAAGGGGAGCAGCGGGGGGGTAGGCTACCCCCAAAGGGGATGGGTCATGGGGGTGCTGGAAAAGAGAGAGGATTCCCCCCCCCCAATCATCACCACCACCAAGATCTCTAGGGTGTGTGTGTGGGGGGGGGGGGGTCCACCCGCCCGCTTTCCGTTGCTTCCCGCGCCTTCCTTGCAAACCGACGGGGAGGGGAAAAAATGCAACGGGGGGAAGCCAAGGGGGGTTCGCACGGCCGCAAAACGGGGCTCTTCCAAGCTCCCACCCACCCCACCCAAGCAAGGGCACCCTCGAGGGACGACCAATTGCACCATAAGGGACCCGACCCCGTTTCAAAAGTGGCCCTGGCGAGGGGGGGGGGGTCACCCGATATTGCAGGGACTACAACCCCCAGAAGGCTCTCTCCTTTGCTTTTGCAACCCCCCCCCAAAAAGTCACTCGTTTTGGGTTTGTTTGTTTTTTAAACAGCAATAAACAGATTTTAAGCAGAGCCCGTGTTAATTCCTAGCAGAGGTTTGCAGACCGGATGCTTTTTAAAAAACTACATTTCCCAGAATCCCCCAGCATACCTAGAGGGTTCTGGGAGTCCTACAGATAGAATAATTCCTAGCTTTGGGCCAGCTATCAAAATCCGCTTGTTTTAAACAAAACCCTATTAACAAAAGGTTCTATTAGTCCACTGAGTGTAGCTTGATGTCTTACTACCTCATAAGATTGGAAAATATACCCCAAAGAAGCTGGGGAGGGGGGGGAGGGAGAAATGCTATCTAGGACTACAAACCCCAAAATCCTCCAACTAGGTAACTTTCCCAAACTTTATGAATGGGGCCGCCAATCATTCAGTGGCAAACCATTGGGCCCCCTCTATCCAGGACTGAGGCAACCTGGTTGTTATTTCGGACTACAACTCCCATCACCTCTGACTACTTGATAATGTTGGCTGGGGATTGTGGGAATTGAAGTCTTTAAAAAAAATCCAAAGGGCAAAAAAAAAAAGCTCTTTAGTCTCACTCCCCGCCCCCCCACTCGGCTCTAACCAGGACCACCTTGGGAGGATAAATTTGCATCCCTGCTGATTTATTTTCAGTTCGAGATGGGTGGAGATTTGAACTCGGGACCCTGTGCATCCAAACTGGGGCCACCTCTGCCTTTCCTTCCTCTGCCTCGCTGTCCCCAATGGTCGTTGTTGGTTTCCTGGCCGGTGTTGAGGTTCAATATCTCATTGGGACAATGCTGTGGAAAGGTCTAATGAGAAAATATCCCGTCGTGCAGAAGTAGATGTCAATCCACACCAAGAAACTTTAGTTTGCCTGCCAAGTCCTTTCCTCCACCTGGAACAGGTCTTTTGCAAAGCTAATGCACCTTGACTCCTTTTTCAGAACCAAAACACACCCTATGGCTTTGCATTAAAACAAGGAGCGCTCCTAACGACACAGAAGTAACATATATACAACTCCATGCCCATATCACCCCTGGATGTTGCAAGGGCGACATGCAGGCTCAAGAGAGAGCGGGAAATTGAGGAGGTGCAAATTCCTTCCTTCTTGCTTTCAAAAAAATAAAATCCAGTCTCAGGCAGTTCCACCAGAACTCCGTTTCAAATAGCAGCACAAGCAAAGGACAGCTGGTGAAAGATGCTGGGCCGTGGAGTCACATGACAAAACTTTAGGTCCTAGTTTTTAAAAGTTCGCATTTTAAAAGTTCGCAATGTATCATTTCTTTAAATCTTACTTTGGCAGCCCATTCCCCTGGCCTACAACAAATAACAGATCCCATCATCCCCTAACCCACTTGCCTAGGCTGGACAGGACCCGGAGTCCTAACACCCAATAGGACTACAAGCACTCCCTTTTGCTTGCTCCCTCCATTTTTGAAATTCCCGGGTCCCCGCCTGCCGATTCATCCCCAGACTCGTTAAGCCGCCCAAATGATTTTCAAGACCTCAGTGCGTGAGAAACATTTTTTATTAAAAAGGTCCATGAGTAGAGAGGCGGAAAAACCTCATAACAAAACGACGACCCTGCAGAGAAGGCAGACTGTGTATTTTCAGGTTTTAAAAAGAGATCCCCTTTGCACCGTCCCCCTCCGAACTGTGTGGGGCTGTGGAGGTTTCGGCAAAGGGGTCAAGGCACCCTCATCCCTTTGGCTCAGTTAAAGTGGGTCCCCCTTCGGTAGTGAACTACCCGGCATCAAATCCTCGTTCGGCCCTGAAGCCTCTTTCCCAGCACCACCCAACAAGGGGTGATTCATAAAGCCGACAACGCCCCAAGTTCCTGTTGGGTCACCCCTTAAAACTCCCTTTTCATCAAGCAGTCTTCTGGCCCAATGCGTTTATGCCCTCCGTCCATTAGGGAGGCCGGAACAACGGAGAAGCAAATAGAACTGGAAAATTAAAGGCTGACAAGAATCCAGTTTGCAGATATCCTGTCCTGGGAAAATTAAATCCAGACATTAAAAAGCTACATTGCCCTCTGACCATGCAAACAGACCCCGGGGTCCCAGAGGAGAAAGATCGCAAACATGGAATACTGGTTTTGTTGCTCATCTTGGCTCAGATTTTTTTTCTTTTAAAACTCATAATTCTTCGAGTGGAAAGAGATGGAGAAAAAAAAAACCACGGGTGTGTATTTCCTGCACACCCAAGCAAAGGTCTTGTTTTCTCAAGTCATTTCCGGCAGGATCCATTCAATATGGGCGAGGCGGGACAGCTTTGCTGGCCACATCTGGGTACGGAACGGGTGGATCTGGGGTGTCGATGGGCTGGTAAGCACTCCGATCCTGCCTGAGGTTGAGCACGCCTGACGTGGAAGGCAAAACAAAAAGGGGACAGATTTTAATAGAATGCAATGAGAGATAAATCAGCTCACCAGGCCTGCGCTTTGAGACATGTTGGACTACAATCACCAGAATCCCCCTGCTCAGCAGGCCTAAAGCATTCTGGGGGATGTAGTCCCAAAAAACCCGCCTTTCCAAGTTGGGCACTCCGGCCTCTTGGACCAACTGCTTTCTCAATCGCAAACACATCAGGACACGAGGAGCTCGATAGCATTCCTGATCGGGGGGGGGGGGGGGGAAGCAGGGTAGCGGAAGTGATGCTCGGGGGAGGGGGGAACAGGCGAGGTGTTTGCTTCCATTTTGGGATGCGGGGGGGGGCTGATCTTGGGGTGTGCGCGGCTCCTAAGCAAGGAGGTGAAAAAGGGAATAACGGTTAAGGTCAAAAGGCGACAGAGACCAACGGGGGTGTCGTGACGCAGGTTCGAGTCCCGGCACCAGGCACAGGTCACTTCATGGGGTCGGCGGGACCGTGGCCCCGTTTGCGCAAGGAGGACCTACCGATATTTAAAGAGTATTCTCCGCCCCTCCCCCTGTACATCTGGTAGGCCAGAAAGCAGGAGATGGGCTTCAGGAGGAGGCTGAATATAGCCATGCCGCTGGAGAACCGGAAGGCGTCCGTCAGCTCTGAATCCTCATGGGGGTAGTACAGGCTGAAGTGGATGATGTCCGTGAGAACCGTCATCATCAAACCGGCGAGGAACTGGAAGGGAAGCCCGAGAGCACCACTAAAATGGGAGTAGATCCTCCCCGGTTGTGTTTAGCCCGTGCAGCTTTCCCAAACGCCATCTTTAATCTCCCAAGCTTCACCAACCTCCTAATCCCATATTTATTATTTTATTTTGTTTTGTTTTATTTTTATAACGCCCGTCTTCCCAGGGAACTCCAGGCGGTTAACAATAAAGGTTAAAAGAACCAGTCAAACACCAAGTGACATCAGCAAAAATCGAGCGGGGGGGGGAGAAATTAAAAAGGAAAAGGAGAAAAAGAGAAAACAAAACAATAAGGAGTAAAAATCATCGGCAAGAGGCGTCAAAAAGATGGGGAAAGGAATAAATTAAATTAAATTAAAGGTCGCCAAATGCCTCCCGAAAAAGCAAGGTTTTAAGTAGAGATGGGCACGAAACAAACAATTTTTTGTTTCCGTTTTCATTTTTTCGTTTCGTTACGTAACGAAATGACAAACGAATTTTGTCTCTACAATGAAACAAAACGAACAGAAACACCGGAAATTTTGTCGTGCATTTCGTTTCCGTTACTGCAATATGAGTGAATTGCTTAAAATCCTAAAAAAAATCACAAAAAATTAAATAAATGGTAACGAAATGGTAACAAAACGAACAAAAACGAAAACGAATTTTTTGCAAAAATTCATGGAAAACGGAAACGAAACGAAACGGACCCTACAAACGACAAACGAAATGCCATTTTTTTTATTCGTGCCCATCTCTAGTTTTAAGTGCTTTTTTGAAGGCGGGTAGGGACTGTGCAAGGCGCAGCCCCCCCAAAAAAAATCCTCCCCCCAAAACACAAGGGAAAGCTGAACCGTCCTCTCCCGAATCTCAACACGGTTCCCCCCCAAAGCAGAACGAAAAAACGAAACTCTCGCCCATCGCGACGTGAACCTCCCAGAATCCTCCACCCCCGACCCCCGAAAGAAACCCCCACTAGGATGTTATTCCCCCAAACCCACCATGAGTATGGCATCCACGGAATCTCTCTGCGCCACTGACCACACACCCAGGGCGAGGACCGAAAAATTGCTCCACGCGTAGGAACTTGGTAGCCACGTAACCATACAGCCCCTGGGGTCAGCAGGAGAGAAAGCAAAGACACAGAAAGCAACTCAATACGCCGAGATTCAAACGATTCGGGGATCATTTTATATACTCGGAGCGTTGTTTGTTTGTTTTAACCAGTTGTTTTTAATTCTTTAAAATATATATATACAGTAATACCTCGCAAGACGAATGCCCCTTAAGACAACAAATTCATGACAAATGAAATGTCTGGGAATAGGAAAGCCTCATAATACGGATTTTCCTACGGGATGCTTCGCAAGATGAATTCAATGCATTCCTATGGGCGTCTGCATTAAACCGTGCTTCGTAGGACGAATTTTTCGTAGGATGAATTGACCCGTAGAACGAATTATATAATTGACCCGTAGAACGAAGAGGTACCACTGTGTTTCGAAATCTTACGGTATGTGGTCATCAGAAAAGACGTCTGAATCAGACCGGGCTGATTCCGGAGCTGATAGTGAAGTGTTTTCCCATGGGGGGGGGACCCAAATAGACCCTTTTATGCCCACAAAAAGGGATGGCGAGAATGGAAGATTTCTGTAGTAACAAGCCACCTCCAGGCACCCTGAGACAGGCAGCCTGAGGGGTTTTGTTGTCCAAAAGAATACTGCTTCCTAACTCAGGGATAATCTGCCAATAATGCCTGTCCCCTCACACGCCCAATCGTGTCAGTGGAGATAACAGCAAGGGGCAGCCCTCTTGGCTCAAGGTTCACGTGGGGTGTTCTGGAACTCACGAGAGGGTGAGAGGCTGTGCAAGGAAACTCACCAGGTGGTCAGCAGCCAGTGGATCAGAACGATGGCCTAGAAACACAAGGACGATAATAAAGGTGGGGGGGTAGAAAAGAGAGGCATAAGAAAGAAGCAGATGACCTGCTCCCCAAAGCTCTTTTGGTGCAAATTTGAGCACTAGATAGGCGACGGCATTTGAAACTGCACAGGATAGCCGAGGGGAAAATGTACCTTGGTGAAAATGGCTTCACGAAGCGCTTAGAAGACAGCAAGGAATGTTAAATCTATTTTAGGAGCGAAGAAGGATGCCCAAGGTGAGGTGTGTCCCTCTCCACCTCTGCAAATGCCCTCCCTCTCACCCACCCTATGCATCAACGCTGAAACGGAGGCTTGTCCTGCTTTGGGAGCAGCACCAGAAGGGAGAAAAAAAAACCATCACACTGCGGAAAAGAGTGGAAAGCAGCAGCAGAGGAAGTCTGAATACGAGTTGGAGCGACTCCCTACAAGGAAGCCACGGGGTTGAGTTCGGAAGAGCTAAGCAGGGCCACGGAGGGCTGGACAGTTTGGAAACAGCCTGTTCGAGGGGGTAACCGTGACAACACATAAGGACAATCAACCCGGCTAGCACTGGGCTCGTGCAAGCCATGGTTAGTTTGTTGTGTGGGGGGAGATTTGTATCAAAAGCAACAAACCATGAAACCAACAAACCATGATTTGAGAAACAACAAACCATGATATGCGAAACCAACAGGAAACCACGGTTTAGCATAAAGAAGCACACAAATCCAGACTATGTTCATTAACATTTTGGGAAACTTCAGTAGGTTAACACCGAGTGACTATCAGCTGTTCTGGGTGCCCATTTTGACAAATGTCTAGATATAAAAATATAAAGCTCCAGAACTCCTTCCCAGTGTAAAGGCCGCCTGGCTAATCATTTGGCTAGCTCGTTTAAGTCCTCATTCATCATCCTCTTTTCCGAGGCCTAAGCAAAATTTTAATATTTGAATACATTTATCATTTTGACACCTCAAAAAAAATCTAATGATGTTCACCAGCATGGCTCCGGAGCCAACGAGGCAAGGTTGGGTGCATTGCTGATATACAATCTTCATTAAAATAACCCCCAGTAATTTAAAAAAAACCCTCTCCATTCTTCTTGCACTTCACTGCAAGGGTCCCTAGAGACCAGCGCCATTAAAACGGAGACCTCGGTGCAAACAGGGTCTGGATCTGACAAACTTAATTTGCCCCTTGCGGTTTTCAAAATTAAAACACAGGAGAGGGGAGCGAATCCGCATACGAAGGGCAAAACAGTATTTCTTGCCGCTCCCCCTCTCGTTTCCTAGGGAGATCTCTAGATTGTTTTCGTTTTCCCGAAGAAAGCAAATAACGGCTTGAAGAAGATACGGGAGTAACCTGGAGGCTCTGAATTCCTCAAACCCTTCTGAAATTCTC
>JAHTLZ010000121.1:1489444-1501070 GCA_023846285.1 Phrynocephalus versicolor
CTGGCTTCCTTGATGATGCATCGTCATCATAATCATCATCTAGGGATCAAGTGCTTCTAGCAAGTGCCTCCAGGAAGAGATCTTAACCAACTGCATATTTCAAATCCCTAACATGGGATTTTCCATGAGGTCTAGGACCAGGAGAGGAGGGGGGGTGGGATTTTTATGGCTCTCTGCCTCACCAGGTCCGGAAGTTGGGGGCAGAAGTTCAAAACGGGAAGACTAAAAATGTACTGTATTAGGAAATCAGCCTGCTGAAAGTAAGTTTTGGCAGGCAAGCGGAAAAAATCCCCGCCCCCTGCAAAAAAAAAAGGGGGGGTCGTTTTAATAGCAGTGGAAGCTGCCCTGCTATTAATCCAACTTGGACTGATGAGTAGGGGAGGGGAATTTATATAATATTCCAAAATCTAAGCGCAATGAGGAAGCACTAGGAGTGCCTTCCAGGCGCCTGGCACCCTGGCACCAACACCTGCCCCGGGTGGGGGCCCCACACCGCCTCCCAGCACCCCGGAAACGCGGGTTCGACGCCCCTCGACGCCGCTGGCTGCCGTTCCCGCAGCCTCTGCCGCCCGAGGCCGAGAGCTCGCTCGGTAGCTAGCTTTAGAAGTGAACTCGCTCCAATGAGGCTCTCCGAACCAGGGAGGCCACCAGGAACCCCCGTTCCCGAAAAGTTAATTTTGTTTTTTTTTTCTCTCTAAAGAGGGGAAAAAAAGGGGACGGTGCCCCCCCCTCCTCACCGGCTTCCCAGGTCTTGTCTTGGGCGCTTCTTGCAACAATCATCCTCCCACCACCCTTTGAAGTAAGGTGGTGGTGTCCTGGGTCACCAGCAGCTCTTTGCACACTCGCCGCCTTGCACACGCGCCGTGCACGCGAGAGAGCAACCCCCCCCCCCACACACGCACGCACGCACCTTCAGGTTCACGGTGGGCACCTCCATTGCGGAGCAGCAGAAGCAGCAGCAAACGGGGCGGGAAGGAAGAGGCGCGTCCCCACGGCGCGCCGAACCGAATCCGCGCCGCTTCCTCAACTCCGTTTGCACCTTCTTATCCGACGCTTTCCCGGCCGGGCCCCGCCTCGCCCCTTCGGCCAGCCCTGACCGGAAGACCCGTGACTCCCTTCCCCCCAGGGGCTTGGAGAGCTTAGACTCCTCCCTCGAGAAAGAAGAGCCAAGAAGCAGAAGCGGAGCGGATCCGGAGTGACGCCCGATTCGGAGCCGCCAGCCGGCGCAAAACGGTACAGCTTCGAGCCCTTGGGGAAGGAAACGGTACAGGATCCGGTTTCTTCCGCCGGCCTCCGAGGATATACAGCTAGGAATTAAATGGGGGCACTATTGGGGGGGGGAGCCCATCCTCCTCTGAGCATGCACAGAGAGCTCCTTCCTTTTTCCTCCGGGGCAGGGAGTTGTTTCTTGATGCGTTAAAAAAGCTTCTCATCGAACCCACCTTCTTGCCTCTCCCAAGCTCTGCAAAGCGGCCAGGAGTAGCCATGCTTCCGGTTTGACCTTCCCTACAACCCTGCCAGGTAGGACAGGAGGAGGAAAATGGGTCTCCAAGGGGAACCCTGGGTTTGAGACGTGGAGCGCGCTCCGTAGCTGCCAGTGGAAGTCAGAAAGAACTCAAGGGAGCGCTTGGCTTCCTAGAGGTTGAACCACAGTACCCATCAGGCAGGGCCAGCAGCAGCGAGCCCAAGGGTGAGAGCAGATGGGAGGCCGATGGGAATTGTAGTCCCTACTTCTGGTGCCCCTTCTCAAAAGGTGTGCCTGCATCTGACTGAAATTTTTTAGTTTGGATCATGGGAACGTTCCCTTTTTTTAATAGATGCCCCTTAAGATTGGAAAGAAGCCTGTTTCGAGATGTTTGCTAGCAAACCAGACCGGTTAAAAAATAAATCAGCGTCGTAATTTTAATCCGCTTTGGACATCTCCTTCCTGTCCCCTGCAACCCCCCCAGTTGCAAATGGCCCTAACAATGACCCAAGGAAGGAAAAAGGCCTTGGGTCCTTTTCCAAGGAGAAAGAAAGGCAGGGTAAAAATACTTTAAATAAATAAATAAATATTCTCATGCCGTTCATTTTGCCACCAATAACGCCAAAGAGAAACAGGAAAAGATCCAAACAGTCAAGGATGATTTTAACTCAGACCTGGTCGCATTTGGACCTGGGCTGTGGCCTGCACAGGAACCTGGTTTAATCCGCTCATTTACACGGTTAATTGGTTGCCACATCTGGGGTGCCTCGGCAGTTCCAAGGTAGACTGCCTTGGAACAAGGAGGCTTGATTTACGAACCGGCTTCCGTTTCGCGGAGGAAGGTGGCGGCCGCAAGCACTTTCCTGGACCAGGAACAAGACAGGATGATTGATTTTAATTTTCCTCGGAAACCGCACGGGATGGAAAAAAAGAAAAGAGTCCACAGGCCAAAGCGCGAAGGATAACTATCTTTTTATTTACATCTCATCAAAATTGGAACATGGAAACTCATCACTGCAATGTCACTTAAGAGGGACCGGAGGCCACCCTCTTGCCCCCTCCATACCCAAAAATATCCTCCCCCCCACTTGAGAAAATATCCTAAAACTATTATAAATAAGATTTTTCTTTTAAAGAAAAAAACCCCAAAGCTGGCCAAATAAGTTGGTTTTCTGGGAAGCGGCAGGAAAGTTAAGAGACGAGGTGAAAGGAAGGCCAGCAAGGAAACCAAATAGGAGCACACTTTTTTGCACCTGTTCGGGGAGTCAAGTTTCTAGACCTCAAGGTTTCCCGAGCGAGGTTGGCCTGGCCGTGAGCTGGGTTAAATGCGGGGATATGTGCAGCCGAGTGAGGACTGATAGAGGCTGAAAGGTAGGGACTTTTCAAATTGCTGAGGACAGGGACGCCCTTGGCTTGATCTTGAACAGGCCATTAAGATCCCTTAGCTTTACAAAAGGGACGCCTTGCATTCCCACCTCCTGTAAAAACAACAGACTTTTCAGGTTGAAATTATAAACCCAGCTTTCTGCAGGATCTTTGCTTCAGCTTCGTGTTTGCAAAAAAAATACATGCCCCAGCTGACAGCGTCCACATCATTTGGCCAGCTCCAGATAGCCACTACATATAAATTAAGACCTCCCAGACCCAGGGGACGAAAAAATAAAATAAAATAAACCCAGAAAGATCTTTCTAGACGTTGATAAACGACCCTTGATCTCCGTCGGCCGAGTCCGGTTCCACGCAGCGCCCTTTTCGCCGGATCACCCTCCGGTTGCGGTGGAATTTGGCGTAGCAGCGCAAGCCTGGACATCAGAGAGACAGACAGAGAAAATACTGGCAAAAAGCAAGTTAGGGTGAGGAACGGGGGCACTCTCCCTGCCCTTCCCACCCCAAACATTAAAATATCCAGACTTAAGATATCTAGGATGCAATTAGAGATGGGCACGAATAAAAAAAAAATGGTGTTTCGTTTGTCGTTTAGAGGGTCCGTTTCGGTTCGTTTCCGTTTTTCGTGAATTTTTGCAAAAAAATTGTTTTCGTTTTCGTTTGTTTCGTTACCGTTTCGTTATCATTTATTTTGATTTTTTGTGATTTTTTTAGCATTTCAAAGCAGTTCACTGTATCGCAGTAACGAAAACAAAACGCACGACAAAATTTATGGTGTTTCTGTTCGTTTCGTTTTATTTTAGAGGCAAAATTCGTTTGTCGTTTTGTTGCATAGCGAAATGAAAAAACGAAAACGAAAACGAAAAATTATTCGTTTCGTGCCCATCTCTAGATGCAATGTGTAAAAAAATATGAATAAATACATGTATGGATTTCCACCTGCTTCTGGACTACAATCCCCATCACCCGCTCTCTGTGCTGGCCGGGGACTGATGGGAATTGTAGTCGCCCACCCACATCTGACAGGCTGCAGGTCCCCACACACACACACCTTCCGCCAAAGCAGTGGGACTCTCACCTTCTGTACACATGCAATCATTGTAGCATTTGTTGTTAAGGCCGCGGTTGTGAGGTGTGCAGAAGTGTTCCCGCAAATCGCAGCAGCATCCTGGTGACACAAAAGGGTGGGTGGGTGGAGGAGGAGGAGAAAGAAGAAGAAGAAAACAAAACCCCATTAATAAATATGGGATTTTGGGCTGCCAATCCCCTAGCTGTCCATTCTGGGAGTTCCCCCTGCTCGCAGCCAGTGACGCTAGTCCTCATGAAAAACACCGGTGCCCACCTGGCAGGCAATCGAGGTGATGGTCGCAGGGGTCCCCTTCTGTGGGCGTGGTTTCGTTGCTGCTGTTTTTACTTCTCCGCTTCTCTGGGGGGAGTGGGGAGAGAGAGAAAAAACACAGAGGAAGCCAGACAAGAGCCAGAATGCAAAATATGTGAATTGCCCATTGAAAATTCCCACTCTGTCACACTACACCTCCCATAATCCCCGACCAGCAGGGTCAACAACAACAACCCCCCCGGTCACAGTGTGTGCTGATTGCTGGAAGGCTCTAGGAGTGGATTGCAGCCTTAACTTGAAGAGAAGTATCTGAACATGGGGGGGGGGGGAGAAATGCCTTCTGCAAAGTTCGGACTAAAATCCGTCCGTTCAGATTTTTGGTCCGAACTTTGCAAGAATCCTGCAAGAGGCTGAGTTCCACCCCCTAGGCTAGCCTCGGTGTCTCGCATCCCTCCCGGAGCAGATTCTCAGAGCCTGTAAAGCCGGCATCGCCCACCACCCCTGGCGCAGAGACTGGGGACCACCTTTTTTCCTACTCAGGGGCCACATGTCTGGCCGGAGGTCCTCATAATCCGTCCAGTCAAAGAGGGCCATGTCGAGAGTGGGCATCACATCCCCTTCGGGCCTGAGCCGGGCCTGAGGACGGGGAGAAGGGGGCTGGAGGGCCGGAGCCTCCACAGCCGAAGGCTTTGGTGTGGGGCCCAGCACATAAGTGGGGCTCAAGCCTGCGGAGGAGCCTTCAATTTGGAGATTCTGGAACTGATCCTCAAAGTTCTCTGGCTTCTTATACAGTGCGCTTGGCCCCGGATCCAAACTTTTCCCTGGAAAGAAAACAGAAAAGGCAAGCCCTTAAAAGGATTCTCCCAGTTGGAGCAAAATTCAGCTTTTAGCTTTTTCAAAGCTCTGTGTCTGAGTGGGGTTCAGGCCAAGCTCTGGTTTGCAGCCTGCGTGCAAGTGAGACCCAGTTTGCAACCTGATAAGGTTTTGTTTTTGTTTTTTTGCTTTGCATTGACATGAGACCTGATTTGCAGCCTGATGAAAATTTCTGCACGGAAATGAAACCTAGTTTGCAGCTTGATAAGCTTGTGCATGGAAGTGAAGCCTTGTTTGCAGCCTGATAAGCTTGTGCGTGGAAATGAAACCTTGTTTGCAGCCTGATAAGCTTGTGCATGGAAATGAAGCCTGGTGTACAGTTCTGTGAATTTTTGCATGGGAATGAAGCCTGGTTTGGAGCCTGGTTAATTTTTATACTAAAATGAGTTCTGGTTTGCAGCTCAGGGTAATGGCGTCATGAAACTGACCCCCCCCACCCAGATTGTAGCTTGAGGGCTGCGGTATGGAATCCAGCTGTGGTTTACAGCTCATCAAGCTGTATTATGCCGCTCCATGGCACAGGGGTCTGGTTTGCAGCCTGAAAAAACTCACACTGTGCCCACCCCTAGGCAGATACCTCGGTGCTGTTTCAACCTTTCCCTCCGGCTATGGCGCCGATGCTCACGGTTCTGCTTCCTCCCCCTCTCTGACCCAGGCGCTTGGTTCTCCTGTTCTGGGTACGGGATCTCAAAACCCAGGAAGGCCTTTTTCTGCTGGAGGCCGGCCGGCCGGTCCTTCCACCCTGGATCTTCCAAGGTGGACCAGCTTAGAAGCGGCGCTCTGGCTTTTCCCCGGGCGCTCTGACCCTTGGAGGGCATTCCACGCGGGTGAGTCCGCTCGTGGCGGCTGGGGCCATGCCGCCGCCGGTGCATCCTGGCCTGCGGGGGCTGCAGCCAGCTTTCTCTGCTTGGGAAGCTGTTGGCGCTCTCCGGGACTCTGGAGGCCACGGCGGGCAGGGGTTCGAGGGAGTCCGTCAGGCTGGTGGCAAGGAGGCAGAAGAGAGCGACTGAGAGCGAACGGAGGCGAGCCATATTTCCAGGCATTGGATTCCACACCTGAAAGGGAAGAATCCACAACAACAGCTACTTTTGGCCGGAATTCCATAGGGAATTTGGACCTCAGAAAGGGGTTCCCTAGAAAATTTTGGTAGAAAGACGCCACAGGTCCACCACCGCTTCCCGGGAGGCCTTGATCAACCTCGAGGGTTCCTCATCATCTCATCATCGGCCAAAAGGTGGACCCCAAATGCAGGCGGGCAGATCCAGACAGCGGCTTGGCTTCCCGCCTCCCAGGGATAAATGCCCGGGAAAGGTTTTCATATGCAAACGAAAGCAATCCATCAACGACATGACAAGGTGGCTGATAGGAGAAGCCAGCTGTTGTGCACAGGTTGTGTGTGTGTGTGTGTGTGTGTGTGTGTGTGTGTGCTGTCATGCCAGAGTCTTTTTTCTTTTTTCTTTTTATTAAGAGAATCAGCCCTGGAATTCAAAAATAAAATCTCACAGCATGGTCACCTTAGTGCCGTTGATAATGCATCATAGGTGACCAGCTTACTGGTCCTCTTGAGCTCACCCTGTGTTTTTCCTGCTGAAACTCAAAATTTGGACAGAACAAAGGAAGGAAGGAAGGAAGGAAGGAAGGAAGGAAGGAAGGAAGGAAGGAAGGAAGGAAGGAAGGAAGGAAGGAAGGAAGGAAGGAAGGAAGGAAGGAAGGAAGGAGCTGTTGATAGATGGATGAAATGAACAAATGTATTCATGGATGGATGGATGGATGGAAGGATGGATGGAAGGATGGAAGGAAGGAAGGAAGGAAGGAAAGAAAGAAGGAAGCAAGCATCCCCCACCCCGAGGGAAGAGACTTTAAGTGAAAAAAATAGATGAGCTAGAATTGCAGGTGTCAAGGAATTTAAGGCCTGTTTAGCCAATGTTTCAGAATTTTTCCCATGACTGAAGCCAGAATCGGTGTACGGTATGTTCCTTTTCAAGGCTGAAGAAACTGCAGGGTGGGTGGATCGGGAAAGGGAACAAGTTATCTCTCCAGAGAAGTTCCACTCCCCT
This sequence comes from Phrynocephalus versicolor, assembly GCA_023846285.1. Lineage (NCBI taxonomy): Eukaryota > Metazoa > Chordata > Lepidosauria > Squamata > Agamidae > Phrynocephalus > Phrynocephalus versicolor. The sequence goes on from JAHTLZ010000121.1 coordinate 1,496,565, forward strand.
GCAGAGCTCTTTAAGATACTGTACCTCAGCCTATAGAACAGGGACGAGTCCGTGGCAGATATCAGTGTAAGTGCAATGGTAACTCCAGTTTCAGAGGGGGTGCCTGGGAATTCTGAACCTCCCTCGCCTGTGATTTTGTTCCTTGTGACCTCCTGCTTTCATGGACACAAACACGACCCCCTTGCTCCCTGGAAAAGGCCCCCGAGATGGGATCTGGGTTCGAATCCTTCCTCCGTGCCTCATCTCCCAAGGGGAATCTCTCTGCCAGCTCCGTGTGCCTGTCCTGGTCTACCTAGCTGGTCTGTTGTGAGCGTGGCGGTTAAGAGCCAGGCGCTGCCTCGAAGGCGGAAACCTAAATCAATGTCGGGGCTCCCGATTCATTTCTGAATGAGGATCTCCAGCAGGTGGCTAGGATGATGACACAGAAAAGCCGTTGGCAAATACGCTTCCCGTTCTAGGGTCGTGGGTTTCCCAGGTGGGAACGGCCGTCCTCCCACCCACCCTCTGAGCCGCCATGTCAGAGGTGATCCACCGTGAGCCCCCTGCCGCTGGCCGGTGCCAGGAGAGAGAAAGCAGCCCTAAATGGAATTTGGCAGGGGAGGCAGCCGAGATGATGTATGAGCCCCTCAGAAACCCACCGTGCCAGCCAAGCTGTGCGCAAAGGGCCAGGCAGGAAAAAACGGGGAAGAGGCCATTGTGCCGCCTCAAAGGGCTTTTTCCTACCCTGCTGGGTCTGTCTCCATCTGCTTTTTCTCCCCGTCCTGAACGCCGGGGCCGTTTTGTGCCGCGCCGTGGAGGAGGGAGACGGGGAAAGAAAAGCCGGCTTCGCCAGCTCTCTGCAACCCACAGAGTTGGCCGCCAGGCACACAATGCGCTCACAGGCTGCACGAGAAAGGGGCCTTTCCCGCCGCTGCCCCCCTTTCCCTCCCTCCTCTCTGGAAAATAAAATAAAATAAAGATATCCCCTAGGGACTCATTTGGAAGACTCTTCTCTCCCCCCCTTCTATTATCTCCAGATGATTTCCTGGGCATTCAGGCGGTTTTGTAAAGCTGCCATGGCTCTCCTTTGTCCGCCCCGGGTTTCGGTGCCAACTTTGGTGTGTCTTTCTTTAGAAAGAATATGGCATATTCCTTCCACTGGGGATCCTTCCTATTTAGGTCTGCTCTCCTGTCTCCCCATCTATTCACCATTGTTCCCTCCGGCCCGAAAGAGCCATCTGAGTGAGATGCATACAGCACCTAGCACCATATTGAGGCTGACTGTCTGCATTCACACACGCTGGCATCCTCTTCTCTCTCCTTTCACGGCTTGTTAACAAAGTTTTCCTGTGGCTCTTTCTTAAGATCCATCCCGCCTCTAGTCTAGGACCTAAACTGCAGATCTAAGATGATTTCAAAGTGAGTTTGGTAATATGCAAAGCACTATCCAGATGTTTCTGGGCATGTGTTGTCATACCAGGCTGATGCAAGCCACGGCAAACAAACTGGAATAAAAACAAAATGAGGCTAATGCATTCATAAGGCCAACATAAACTAGGACTAACAAACCAGGATAACCTATAAGCTAACTACCTAAGCCAACATGAGGCAGAGTTTAAAAACTAGGTTAACCCTGTTAAAAACTAGGTTAGCTAGTTTTTAACAGGGCAGGTCCAAGACGCCTCTGGGTCACAGGTTGGGGACCAGGAACTATAGAAAATTGGAGGGTCATTCGCTCAAGAACTAGATGCTGGCCCTTAAATTTAAAATGCAGGTCAGTGGTTAGCAAGACGGCACCAAACTTGGAGAAAAATCCATTGTGAACTTTAGCGTTAACTTTTGGAAAGATGTGTTAAGAAAGGACCAAGTTGGCAGAAAGTACAAGGGGCATTGATACATTTTTGAAAAAGGGAAACGGGAATCCCTCCCCTCTGCCACTCACTCTGTTTTCTTTTCTAGATAAATCAGCGTTCAAAAAAAAATCAGAACTGGCATTAGATCCACCAGAGAAGGTGGTCCTACCTGTTTCTTGAATGCGGGAAGGAACGTGGCCGTTTTTGTTGTTTTGTTTTGTTAAATTGTTGCGCCTTCCCGTGGGGTATTGCTTTGCACCGATGCTGCCTCCCTCTTATTCTGCCAACTCCCCCCCCCACAACTGCCCCCCCACAACCTCCCCTCCAAGCTTATCCAAGACAGACAAGTCACAAAAGGCAAAATTGCACCTCAAATGGCCTCAGCAGGCAGAGATTGGAGAGAGAGGTGTCTAAATCACATGCAAGGCAGCGGGGGCATTGTTTGCGAGAGCCCGCATGGAAAGATATCAAACCTGGAAAGATGGGGTGGGTGGGCTGTCTCCTATCATTCATTGGGGACCAGTGGCCCCCTCCCTCCTTCACAGGTGGGCCATCGCTGGCCTGCTGACACTGGTTTATAAGCTGGAAACGATTCTGCACCAACTCCAGGCAACACCCAATTTGCAGGGCCTGTTTGTAGGGACAAGATTAGAAAATCGCAAGGATCCCCTGCTCAGCTCGAGCCTGGAAAAATCAACCAGGTGGAGGAGTCTGAGGATGCCCCCTCCAACAAAAAATTTGAATTTTTCCTTGGAAAGTCTTTTTTTAAAAATGGGCCTTTGTTTCTGAATGTTGGAAGGAGGTATCTTGGCAGCCAGCTGGTGTTTTTAACTGGAGCCAGCAAGCGACCAGAACTTGTTTAAATTTGAGTTGGAGGCTGTGTAGGATCTAGTGGACACCCCCTACACACACACACACACACACACACACACACACACACACACACACACACACACACATTTGGTCCTGATCCAAGCAGGATCTCCCCCCACCCATTCCCATTTTTTGATAATTTTGCAGATTCTGTTGAGCGAATGCTATTACTCCTGATAAGAACAGAGTTTCCAAATCCTAACCCCCTTTTCTCAGATTTCTTCCACTCTCTGGACACCTGGAGTTTGAGCTTTCTTTAGATTTTGGGGCATGGCTATTTCTACCAAGAAATAGACAAAATTGGTTTTTGGTTTTTTAAAAGAACACCTACTTTTGAACTGTTTTGCATCTCTGTCTGGAATCAAACATGCTTCCCCTTGTAATCCCATGAGAGTTTAATCTGTCCAGCAATGAGACAGAAAGTCAAAACTCAGTAGCCAATTTTTTTTTTATAAACCACCTCACTTTTGCACACTCTTGTCAGCTTTGCTTTGCTTTGTCAGCTGCCAGAGTCACACCTCTTGAACAATAACAGAAGAGAAAGTACAGCAGTTGAGTAGTTAATGAACTTCAAGTATTGGTCAGTTCCAGGGTCCATTTTTGCATGCACCCAAAAGCTGTTATACCCCAGCATAGATGGATAAAGGAGAGAGAGAGAGAGAGAGATAAATTGTCCTCTTTTACCCAGGCATATTTATTTTTATTCTTCCCAGATTAACAAAGCTGTTTCACATTTTTTATTTTTATTTTTCTTCCTTGATTTTAGAAGGTATTCTTCATTTTTTTAAAAAAAATTCTTCCTAAATCTTTAAAAATGTTTTGCTGAGCCAACCGGTTCAGAGCTTTGGAAGCCAGGACGCGCGGGTTTTAATTCAGGAGACTCGCCTCCAGCCCAAGGGGTCAATCGGACGAGAAAGGTGGCCTCATCCTTCCCACCCCCACCCACCACTCGGGTCTTTTCTTAAAATCCCTGGGTCCTGATCCCAGCCAGGGCGCCTGGACTTACCCCGCGGGTCTCCCGCGCGTTGGCGCAACTCCGCCTGTCCGGAGGAGATGGGGCTGGTTCAGACAACCCCGCCGGTCTGCCCAGCATCCAAGTGGGGCTGGCCTTTTTCCTCTCTCCCCCCACCCCACCCGCCCCATATCTATCCCCCAGCCAACCCATAAGAGGCGGGCTGATTTGGGGAGGGAATGAGGGGCGTGAGGCTGGTCCCTGCCCAAACCAAGAGGGGAGAGGAGGGCGGAGAGGTGTGTATGCCTGGTGGGGTGGGTGCGGGTCTGGTGGGTGCCCCCACCTTTTGAAAAACGCGGGGGGGCAAACCAGGACTAAGGTGTCCCAAAGAAGAGAGGAGGCGCGCCCCCGCCGCCATTCGCCCCCCCCCCGGAAAAGATGGGGAGCGAAGATGCTGTTTAAACAAAGGAGACAAAGGGAGGCTGGTACCCCCGGATCCCTAAGGAGGGGGCGCAGAGGACCGGTCCCCACGCCAGATGCCGCCCCGGCTCCGAGGAGACCCGCGGAAGTCAAGAAAAAAAAGGGGGGGCATCCCTCCCCAACCCCCCTGGCCGCAAAGCCCCGCAACTTTGGCGACGAGTTTGCATCCTGCCTCTACCTCCACATACAAGACACGTGTATAATATTTATTATCTACATACGCACGCAGGTAAACGGGTAGGCAGGTATCAAACCGACAGCTGGATGTAAACAGACGAACATTCAATATACAGTATATAAATACGAAAATTAGTCTTTTTAAATCTATCTATCTATCTATCTATCTATCTATCTATCTATCTATCTATC
>JAHTLZ010000121.1:1501080-1528687 GCA_023846285.1 Phrynocephalus versicolor
TTGCATTGCATTGCATTGCATTGGCGGGGGGAGGGTGTCGGGAGACCTGATCCCTGCGGGCCGGTTCCCTCCAAGAGCCAACCCCCTTCTGTTTGCAAGGGAGCTTTACTCCCGAGTAGGCGCCTTTTTTGGCTGGGGCGTTGCTTTGGCTCGTTGGGCGCCGACGCACCCCGCGCAAAAGAGCCCCACACTCTTTTGCTGAAATCTGGGGTTGTTGTCATCCAGCCCGGGTGAGAATTTATCGATCTGGTCTTGGGCCCTGGGAGGGCGAGGAATAGGAGGGTGGCCCCGTGCTTCCTCGGGAGTAGAGGCAGCTGCTTTGGAGAGGGCTGGGTCCCGGTGGTGGTGGTTTTAGATTTTATTGCAATAGGCTTTCCAAGGGGAAAAACCTTTCTGGCAACGTTGGATTGGAAGGGTTTTACGCGCGGGTAAAGCCCGGGTGGACCAGGACCCAGGAACCTCAAGAGGATGAGTGGGGGGAGCAGGCGGCCTGCTTTGGTGTAAAGCAGCGGTGGGGTGGGGGATCTTAGCTCCGCCAGATGTTTTGGGCTGCATTTCCTGAGCTTATGTCGCCAACCGCAAAGGACTGTGGGAGTTGGAGTCCGGAACATCTGGAGGGCTGAAATATCCCCCACCCCCTGATGTAAAGGGAGGCTGTAGTGCAGATATGTCCAAGATTCGGCCCGCCTGATGTTTTGGACCACAATTCCCAGAATTCTAAGCTTAGACTACCAGCGACAAAGGACTCTGGGAGTTGTGGTCCAAAACATCTGGAGGGCTGAAGTTTGGACATGCCTGTGGGTGCGGGGTGAAGGCCAGGCTACCTTTGGAAGGTGTCATATGGCTGACCTTAGCATTAAACGAGATATATGTGAAGTCAAATGTCAAAACATGTTATTTATTTACCCCCAAAAATGTTATATTTACTAATTACATTTTCATTTCCAGGTTGCGAAAAAGATGACCACCTTAACGCGTCAAGATCTCAACTTTGGACAAGGTACTCTCAGCTTTCCTAGATTTAGCACCTGTGTTGAATCCATTAGTTTTTGATATGTTTTAATTTTTAAAATCTTAAATTTTAATTAATGTCAATTTTATTCTTTTAAAACCTTATTTTCCATTCCTTTGCCTGCAACTCGCTACCTTCCAGATTTGCTGGACTACAACTCCCAAAACCTTTGGCCCGTAGGGAAAACCTTTCCACACGTTTCTCTAATAATCCTTTTTAAAAACTGTCCTGATTGGAAGCCATCACCACATCTTGTGGCAGAGAGTTCTACTGCTGAGCCATGCACAGCATGAAGGCATGTTACCTTTTCTCTGTATAGAATTTTTCTGCCATTCTGCCTATGACCCTTCCGGGTTTTAGTATGACGGGATATCTTTTCAGGTCTCCACATTTTCCTCTGATTCTCATCATATCAAATGAAAATCTGTTTTTACAAGTTAGATCATTGCCAGTTAATCAATCTGGAATAAGCAAGCATAGTTTAACAATGAATGCTTCAAGTTGTTTTAAAAACATCTATTTTTTGAAGGCCGTTTATAATGCTTTTCTTGCTCCGTCTATCCATTCCTTTGCTTCTCCCTTCTAGTTGTGGCTGATGTACTCTCTGAATTTCTGGAAGTGGCCATCCACCTCATTCTGTACGTCCGAGAGGTTTACCCCACAGGAATTTTCCAGAAGAGGAAAAAATATAATGTACCCGTTCAGGTGAGAGAGGTGGCTGTCTTTAGGCCAGCAGACACACCGGGTTTTGGTCCAAACATGGGGGGTGGAGGCGGAAGGCACCTGAGTTCATCTCTTGTCTTCTTGTTGCCCTTTTCCCGTCTCTATTCAGTGCATCTTTGCCCGCGGAAGGCTTCTGTGTGAAAAAGGAAGACTTCCTTGCATGTAAAAAGCTAGCAAATCAGGGAAGAGAAATTCACATCTGCAGCAAAAGTTCACGCTGCCAAGCTGACCATATTCATTATTCTCTGTTTTAATTGTGTTCAACAACGGTATCCTTAACTACTCTCCCTTTTTCAAAGGGTAACAGTTCCTCCTGGTAGGTCAGGTCAATTCCGTGGCACCCTTGCTTCACTTTATTGCCATTCTAAAATCACAACTTCCCTGCTTTGCTGACATGAAATCTAGAGAGCAGTGGCTTGTGTTTGCAGGCTGCTGAAAAGAGGACTCTGTGGAATAATAATTTTTAAAAACTCAAATATGGAAATTTAATTAGGTCGGACCAGGTTTGGAATTTGCATTTCAAGAACGGAGTCAAAGCACCCTGCTGAAATTAAGTCAAACTATGTCCTTGCTCTTCCCCCTGTCTACTAAGGAGGCACCCCAAATCTTTATTTAAAGGCACAGATAAGATTAATTTCGCAGGCCTTACTCTTTAGAAATCAAGGTCTATTGGGTAATATAAAACGAGTGTCTTCTTTGAACAGATGTCTTGCCACCCAGAACTGAACCAATATATCCAGGACACACTCCACTGCATCAAACCACTGCTGGAAAAGGTGAGTTTCCACAGCCAGAATGAAAACGAGGGTTTCCAGATGCTTAGAACGTTATCCGTGTCGGATAAAATCTTGGCATCGCCGCTTCGTATCTGGTGCCGATTTGATTCGGCCTGGTGCGTGGGCAAGCTTTGGGACCACACCGAGTCCTTCCTCAAAGACCGGGGCTTCCCGGTGTTTTCCAGAACGACGTGGAGAAGGTCGTAGTGGTCATTCTAGATAAAGAGCACCGCCCCGTGGAGAGGTTCGTCTTTGAGATCACCCAACCGCCTCTGCTCTCCATCAGGTGAGAGACGCAGCCTTCGGGTTTCCGGCGGTTTCCCCCAAGCGTGCCGCCTGGCACCCCTCTGCTAGACGGACCAGACTCAAGGTTTGCAGGGGGGCGGCGGCGAACCTTCGGCCCTCCAGGCGTTCTGGACCACAACTCCCAGAATCCCCAGCCTGTATTGCCAGCGACAAAGGACTGTGGGAGTTGTGACCCAAACGTTCCTCTTTATGATCTCTTAATGTTTCGATCTCAGCTCCGATTCCCTTCTTAACCACGTGGAGCAGCTGCTGCGCGCCTTCATTCTGAAGATCAGTGTGTGCGACGCCGTCTTGGACAACAACCCTCCAGGTAGGCCAACCAACCATTTTGGCATCACCGCTGGCTCTGAGAGGTTGCCGGCGTTCCCTCCTGTTGCCGCTGGATTTTAGGCACCGTCTTTTACAAAAGTCCCCCTATTTTTTCCTTAGCAGTCTCAACTCTTCCTCCTTGGATTCTTAAACCAGACCCGGACATTCCAGGGTGGGTATAAACAGGGAGCCTATGGATCCTTTGAGCTTTCCCTGCAGTTAGAGACACTGCTTCTCAGCACGGTGTATATATTTCCGTCATGTTACAGCCATGGCAAAAATAACGTGCTTCTTTCCCCGGATTCTTTCTCCCCGAGGCTGTGAAAATACCCTTTGCGTGAAAACGATGCAGACAACACGAGCAGAGTCTCACCTGATGCTTTCAGGCGCTGAGTTCGAAGGGTGCTCCGTTTCCATGCCTCCTTTTTTTTTGTTTGTTTTAATAACCTGATCCATGTTCCTTTTTCTTCTAGGTTGCACTTTTACGGTGCTGGTCCACACCCGCGAAGCCGCGACGCGCAACATGGAGAAAATCCAAGTGATTAAGGTGAGGGGCAACATGGCCAGGGGCCAGCAAACCTGGTGCTTGGAATCATGGGTCTGCATTCCTTGTCTTGTTTCTTTTTCTCGCGTGCTTCTTCCTACAAAGCCAGCTTGAAGGGGGTGTCGCTGGCTCTCCCTCCCCAGCCCATCCTCAGCGCCACCCCTGCAAGGTCAGCCAGGCTGAGCATTTCGGGCACGGCTCTTTGCCTTGACCCAATGGGAAGGCCTTTCCACACATTGCCCTCCAGATATTGTGAAACCGGGCCTCCCCGTACTCCATTCAAGAAGGCTGGGCTTTGTAGTTCAAGGCGTGGTCCCCGGCCGTGTGTTTAAGGCAGTGGTTCTCCACCGGTGGGTCCCCAGATGTTCCTGGACTGCAACTCCCAGAAGCCTCCACCACTCTCTGTGCTGGAAGGAGTTTCTGGGAGTTGCAGTCCAGGAACATCTGGGGACCCACCGGTGGAGAACCACTGGTTTAAGGGAATCCAGGGTTTTCCTATGCCTTTTGCAAATCGGACGCACCTGATCGGAGGCTGTCTTGGCGCAGGATTTCCCCTGGATCCTGGCCGATGAGCAAGATGTCCACATGCGCGACCCCCGGCTGATTCCTCTGAAAACGATGACCTCCGACCTTTTAAAGGTGAGCCCATCCTTCTGAGGCTCAGAGCACTTCCTGCTTCAACTACGACAGCCCCCCCCCTTCAGAATCCTGGCTGTTGGAGGTGCTCTGTTCAAACCCTCCCCGATTTCACACCTGCCTTTTTGTTGTTCTCACAGATGCAGCTGTACGTCGAGGAACGGGCTCAGAAAGGGACATGACCCCCCCGACTCCCCCCCCAACCCTCCTGCCCTCCCTCTGCTATGGAGACCTGTGGTGCTCTCAACTGTGCCGCCTTCTGGCGACTCCGCCATTTCCCTGTTCTGTGTGGATCCATGTTCTTTAAAAAGTGCTCTTATAATAGTACCTAGAAGAGAGAACGAGGGTGTAGGAACGAACTCATACCTCCTTCGGCAATGGGGTGTGCCCCGATGTTGCAGGCGCCCCAAGTTTCCAGACCTGAGTGAGGAGGGTCTCTGCCTCCTTAAAAGTTCCCCCCTCCTCTTTTTTTTTTTTTTTGAGCCTTAAAGTGGATCCAAAGTGAGTCTTCACAGGTTCCGCCACTCGTTGCTGTCTTTGAAAGTTTCTTGAATGTCTGCCTGTTTTTAAGGATGTCTCCGTGGTGGTCGTGAAATGGTCATTGTGTGTTATATTTTTGATGACAAATAAACAGAAGGTTACAGAAACTCGAAACACAGGGGGCCCTCAAAGCCGGCTTAGACCGGGACTGGTGGTGGACCGAAGAACTGGTTTGCTTTCTGTTTCCTGCACCCCATTTTACTGGGATAAAATGGGTTCCATTCACTTTTTGTTCTTTCGGATGGATGGGGTACGTTCCTGGAGCCATGCAGATGAGAGGTGAATCACTTTGCATTTAGTGGAACCCACACTGGTCCTTGTTAATCCCAAGAGGGGGAGCTGGCACAATGGGGTAGGAGCCAATGACGTGGCAGCTTAGGACCCCAAAGCTGTGGGTTCAAATCGCTGCTTGGCCATCTCCCTGGGAGGCGGGGGGCCCTCCCGCAGGGACTCCATTCCTCAGGGATCTCTCCACTCCTCGACAATGCTATTAAGGTCGCCAGATGCTGGGAAGCGATTTGATAGCCCCAAGCGCGCCCCAAATTCCAAAGGAGGCACAGAAGGTATCCAAACGGCTTTTATTGCGCCACGAGTGCAAAATAACAATGATAATAACAATAATCAAGGGCTCCACAGGGGTTCGGGGCTTCCGTCACCCGCCACATGGGAAAAAGCAGAAATAACAAGCGTCATCTTTGGAAGAGAACCGTTGAACAGTGTGACTCCGGCAACTGGCCCGGGAGAACGGAACACTTTGGTTTATTCATTCACTCATTTGATGAAGGAAAAAAAACAGGAAGTCATATATATCAGCAATATACAAGAGCTTCTCAACCATCTCCCCTCTGATATTTGCATGCTCCGTTTTCTCTTCTCTAGCTTGGAAAAAAGTGTCCGTTTCAGGAGTCACACAGGTCTCTCGGTTTCCTTCCCCCCGAATCCCTATACTCTGTAGTCAAGGATCCCTGCCATATTTCACCCAGAGAAGATGGGTCAAGGTTTAATCTCGACATGAAGTTGCCTAGGGATTAGACAACACTTTAATCTCAACAGCCCACCTCTGGTCGCAGGTCTAGGTGAGTTGCCGCACTTGGATACTGGGAAAGATTTCTCCCCATCCTTCAGAAAGCCGGCAACCTGCATATCTCCCCTACTTAAGCCTTTCATTCATTCTTTATGCTTTAATACTCCAGAAACATAGCAATGACAGGTGCTAGCCAATCAGAGCTGCACACAGCCCAGATCTAAGGAGTGGCAAGAGGCTCCTGACTGACGGAAAGGGCAGCCAATCAGGGGGCGTGGGAAGCCTTGTTCCAAAGGAGTGGAAATAGCACTTGACTGACCCGAGGGCTAGCCAATCAGGACGGCAGCCTGCTCAGTGGAGACCTGATTTGATTGACGCCAGGGCGAGCCAACCGGGACCATCCATGCACAGCCCCAGAGGAGTGGAAGGGGCTTTCTGGTGGACAAGATAAGCCAAACCATCAGTGCAAGGCAAACCTGTTGTGAGCAAACTGGCAACATCTCTTTAAGGCCACACCTGAGCGCAAATCCAAGTAGGAATATCGGGTCTCAGCAGCGACGAACCCTACAGGTGGGGGGAAAGGGGATCTTTTTAAAGCCGACGCCTGTGGATCCAGCCAAGGGGATCTGGGCTCCGCTTCCGTCTGCTACGTCCGGTCCCAGCACCACGCTGCTGTTGGTGACACGGATGCCGTACCAGCCTGCCCAGAACTGGGTGTCGTGTCCTCCGTGGCGGAAGAGGATGTGCCGAACACCCGGCGGGTAGTTGTGGAAAGTGTGCGAAATCTTTAAAACGGGAAAGAGAGCGAGAGGGTAGCCACAGAGCAAAATAACTGCTTTTGGGAGCAAAGGGGAACCAAAGAAAACTTGTTTTCCCTCCGGAGATGCCATTCCTTCAAAGCTGCTGGGCAGCTTGCCTGGGGAAGCTTCCGCCTATCGCCCGACGGCCTCCCCTCCTCCCGCCGACTCTTGAAGGGAAGCAAGCCAGCTCAGGGGGGAAGGGATTAGTTCAGCCACGTTTACCTCTTGCCACTCGGCGTTGCTCCACTGCTCAATGTAAATTTTGTCCGGGAGGAACTGCTGGAGAACCAGGTGGTCTTCCGACAGGAGCTGGACGCACAGCTGGTAGCAGCAGCCACAATCGAACCGAGCAGCGTACCTGGGCACGGGGGGGGGGGGGGTTGTGGCGGCGAGAGACAGGAAGGACAAGACAGACGAGCTGACACTTCCTTTTGGACCTCGGCCTCAGCAGGTGTGAACAACCCGGGAGGACAACCGGAAGTGACGCCTCTAAACCGGGACGCTGCATCACATACAGTCTAGGGTCCCCGGTTGCTCCCTGTCTCGTGTGTTATTTAATGCACACTTTAAATACCTTTTATTTTATTTTTTTCTAAACGCAGTTCATTTTTACTGCCTGCAAATTATTACTACACCTTGATCATTCTGCCCCAGGCTTTGCACCTTTGTGTGTGTGGGGTTTTTTTTAAAACCCTGGCTACGTGACAGCAGGCAGGTAAGGGAGTTTAGGTGCTCAGGTACATGGTCTGCATGAATTGTTTCCAAAACCAACCTTTCCAAGCCCTGATCCAGAGATTTCTATCATCTTCCCAGCACCCATTTACCGGTCTCCCCATCTGCTCTTTCTTCCATCCATTCCATAGCACATCCACTCTGAGTTTTCGTCCGAACTTTAGGAGAGTTGGTTTTTCCCCCTCCTTTGCAAATGCTGCCCTGTGCTATCCAAAAGAGGCTTCCCACCACTCCTTTTTTTCCAAGTTTGGATGGAAATCCCAAGGGGATTTACTGACCCGCTGGGGCCTCTGAACTTTCATGGACTCCCTTTTCTCCGGGGCTCCCTCATCTGGGGTGGGGTGGGGGAACACACACAGAGACCCCTTACCAGTCGTTCACCACAATGTCTGGCCGGATCTCATCCATCAGCTGATTCCCGTAACCTTGGTCCTTCAAGGTGATCAGCTGGTTTTTCATGCAGGACCTGCGGGACACAATCCAGGGAGTGGGTGAACCATAGGCAGGGTCAGAGGCGAAAGGGGTGGGGCCAGAGGCAAAAAATGGGGGAAATTGTTAGCTTGTTGTGTGCGGGGAGATTTGTAGCAAAAGGAACAACCCGTGATAACAGAAACCAACAAACCATGATATGAGAAGCAACAAACCATGATATAACAGGAAACCATGGTTTAGCATAGCGAGAACACAAACCCAGGCTAGGTTCAACAATAGAGCTGAGAAGCCTACAAAACACAGGGAAGCCACCAATCACAGCATCGCAGGGAAAGAGGAGTGCCAATGGAATTCCTGGCCGGGCAGATTCGACCCTAGGGCCTAACGTTCCCAACCCCGTCCCCAAAAGGGTACAGGGCTTTTAAAAAGCTCCAACAAGGCCATGAAACTCACTCGTAAGAGGTGACGAAGTATTTCCGGACTTGCGGAAGAGGGAACCCCCTGCCATGCGCTCCTGGGAGCTCCTCGATTTTCCACTCGTCTCCCCCGCTTTCTTCTTTGGTCCATGAGTTGAAGCCGTCTGGTGGAGGGGAAGGGGGTAAAAGGAGACATGGGGGGGGGGAATGAGTGAGCAGGCACCAGCTTAGGCCCTTGTAGTGGAAGGAGGTGACATCCCGAACCCATAAACGCCTCCCTTCCTTCCTGCACCTCCTAAATGCACTCTGGGTGCCCGCTGGGTGGCGTTCCCATCTCCAAACAGCTGCTTGGCCAACCTCAGAGGGCTGTTGTGAAAAGCAGAGCTGCAGAGAGCGAGGGCGATGGGCTTACGGGTGGAAGAGGCCAGAGAGAAAAGGACAAGAATCCAGAATTTAAACAATAATAATAATAATACACTAAGACCCCCATATCCACTGATTCAGTTATCCATGGTTGGCAGAGGGAAAAAATAATAATTCAGCAGCCACAAAGCAAGCTGTTGTCACAAACAGCTGCTGTAAAGCAAGCTACTGTCTCAAAACAGCAGTCATAAAGCAAGCAATGGTCAGGAAACAGCAGTTTGTGGGTGGGCGGGCAGGCGTTCTCTTTTATCCACAGTTTTCATTATCCACAGGAAGGCCTGGAACCAATCCCCAGCGGATACCAGGGTCCTACTGCACTGCAAATGGAACTATCAGCCCTCAGTTAAGGCCCTGATTCCCTGGACGGGGAGAGAGGAGGGGACCCCACCTTCTGCACACGGGTTCTTGATTAAATTCCTCTTCAGGCTGCAAAGGATGTAGTAGATTTTCCAATCGGGGACGTCTTTCTCCGGGTTTGGGGGATAAAAGCCGTCCTTGTGGCACTTGCGCTTCCAGAGAGACGAGAGGTCGACCAGGTCTCGCCAGAGGGAACAGACCAACCGGCAGCTGAGAAGGAGTTCCTTGCCGGGGACGCAAACCAGTACGTCGATCAGAATGTCCTCCGGCAGGTCTGAGATATTCACCATCTTCCCCCCCACCAGCTGGAAAAAAAGAAGCAAAAGTAAGGCTGGACTTGGTAGGAAGGCATCAACAACTACCACCACCCCCAAACAAACAAGGTTTTAACTTCGGATTTTTCAGGCCAGTTCCTAAAAGCATCTTCCCAGTTGCCCCCGGAAACAGAACTTTTGGCCTGAGCAAGGAGAGCGTGATCTCCAACGGCCAGCCTTCAGGGACCGCCAGGAGAGGAAGGGTGATCCTTTGGATGGATCCACCCTTGGGGACATGGAGCAAAAACACCCACCAGCGAAGTGGGACTCTTTTGTAAGGCGCCTCGGGTCCTTTCCAAGGAGAAAGGCGGGGCAAAAAATACCATTAAACAAACAAACAAACAAACAAACAAACAAACAAACAAACAAACAAATAAATAAATAAATAAATAAATAAATAAATAAGGCATGTCCAAACTTCGGCCTTCCTGATATTTTGGACCACAACTCCCAGAATTCTAAGCTTAGATTGCAAATGATAAAGGACTATTGGAGTTGCGGTCCAAAACATCTGGAGGGCTGCAGTTTGGACATGCCTGAAATAAATAGTTAATCCTGATGCCCTCCACCCTGGCTATAGTTGTGGATGATAACAACAACAACAACAACAACAACAACAACAACAACAACAACAACAACAACACAATAATAATAATAAATGACCTGGGATACCTTTCGCTTTCTGTTTTATTCACAGCAGTCCTGAAACACCAGACCACCACACTACAGGCTAAGGAGGATTCACAGAAACAAAACAATATCCAAATTCTCCATCCAGGCGCCTCTTCCCCACTCTCAAGTCCCCAAGGATGCAGGCTTCCGAGTTCCACAGAGCGCTTCCTCAGCCTAAACTGGTAAACAAACAAGAGAGGAGGGCCACTCAAATTTAGCAATTTTTTAAAAAGTGATGGGGGTTTAATGGCAGCTTTCACCTTGCTCCTCCCCAAAAATGGGGATTTTTTTTTTACCCGCCCTGTCTATGGTTTACACTCCCACGTCTTCGGATTGTTTGGATCGCGGAAATCAATCAACAAGGCTCCCGCTGCGGATCAGGGATGTTGGTCACCTTATGCCAGGTAAGGAATAAGCCTGGCTTATTTCTTTATTTAAGGCCGGTCCACCCCTCTTCCTCCTCCTCCTCCTCCCCAGCCTCCAGGCTAAAAGTGACAGCTGTGAAAAAGGCGGCGGCGGCGGGGAGGGAAGGAATGGAAGAATTCAGCTGATTCACACGTACCCCCTCGGTGGCGATTTCCTCCCCTTTACGAAGGAAAATTAAAAAAGGCCTCCAGGAAATGGAGGAACCACGCCTAATTTCTAGAGCCCCGCAACCTCCAGTTGGGTTCGGACTACGGTAACCCATCCTCTCCCCCCTCCCACCCAAACCGCTAAGGATGATGGCGTTTGCTGGCCCCGTCGCATCCCCACGTGCAAACGCGTAGCGGGTCATCCAGGAGGAATCGGGGCCCGATCCCTCCACCCCCCCCACCCTTCTCCTAACCCGTAATCCCACGGCCCCGTGTGGACGAGGGTGCCTCGAGTTGGGTACCTTTGGCAAGAAGCGCCAGCCGAGGGAAGCCACTCAGAGCAGGAACCGGCGCGGAGGGAGGAACGGCGGCAGCTCCGGAATCGGCGGAGGGTGAGGAAGACCCGGCCCGGGGAAGTCCCGCCCGCCTGGCCGCCTCCCTCGAAGGCGGAGACTCGGGCCAAGCCGGCCCCAAACCGGCGCACAGAGATACGCCGCGGCGCAGAAGAGACGCGTCTTTGGCTGGGCGTGGGAAAACGCAGGACGCGCGTCCCGACACGCGAGTCTCCCCGCTTTCCCCACGACTCCCGAGGCGCGCTTAACCTCCACGGAGAACCGTGGCCGCTCACTGACACAAACCTCCCGGGCGGGCTGGGATTCTGCTTTCAAAAGTTTTTAAATTGAAGTTTAAAAATTGGGTGGTGACACATGGAGGTATATTCTGTCAAGATGATAATAGAGTATGTGTTGCCTTCTCTTCCTCCCCCCCCCCCCCCAAAAAAAATAATAATAATAACCAGACAGCGAGGAGCCACAGATTGAGACTTAATCCATCTGTTGATCTAGTGAATTCATAAGATGCGTGTTATTTTGGTCATAAAGTTGCTGCATCTATGCCAATAAAGGCTTCCGCGTGATTCTGAAAGCACCGATCAAACAAATGCCGTCGGAAAAGACGGTCACATGAAATCAACGTTTAAAAAAATAAAATAAAATCCATTCAAAGCAACAAGGCACAACAATCTATTTGAATGAAACTCCACGCAGGCGGCTGGACCCCGGTCACTCGGGGAGAGTGCCCCTGAAAAACCGTCCAAGGGGACACAATGTGTCAAAAAAGGAGTTTTTACGAAGAGGTCTCCCTGTATTGGAGCGTCCTTCTCTGGATGCTGGCACCTCCGGGTCAATGGTGACGCTGGTGTCGGTGATTTTCACGCTGAACTTGTACCAGCTGGCCTTGTGTTCCACGTCAATGTGGCGCACGCCGGAAGGGTAGTTGTCAAAAGTGTGGCAGACCTGCCGAGAGGATGATGGGAGAGCGAGTTTTTATTAAATGGTAGTATATGGGGAATGATTTTGGTTGATGTTTTGGCGATGACCCTCCGGTTTATCCAGACACTTGGTGAAGATCAGGGTGATCCTTTAAAAAGTGACATTGGAAGAAAGGAACCCAAGAATTTTTTTATTTTATTTTTCTAACAGCCATGTGAGATTGGGCAGCCAGATGCCTTGAACTTTACCTGACACCATTCAGATTGTCCTGTTAGGCGACACTCCTGAAGGACTTCGTATTCCGCGGAGAGCAGCTTCACCTGCAGCTCACAGTGACCCCAATAGTGTATACAAAACCTGTGTTTCAGCAGGCAAGGGGTGAGACAAAAGAACAAAAAGACCACATCACTTAGGCCTGGCATGTCCCAACTTCGGCCCTCCTGATGTTTTGCACCACAGTTCCCAGAATTCTAAGCTTAGATGGCCAATGGCAAAGGACTGTGGGAGTTGCGGTCCAAAACATCTGGAGGACCGAAGTTTGGGCATGCCTGATTAGGCCCATCCCACCACGTTGACCTCTTGCTCAGCCGTTGACGGAATGGGTCACGGTCAAGCTGGAGATCGACAGGATTTAGGTAAGTATATGCAGCGAAGATATAAACAACGCAGGTGAGAAAAGAGACCTTGGACCAGAGTTTGGAAAATAGTTCTCATGAGCTGGAATTCACTTGACTGCAGATCATGATTAGCTTACTTATGTGGAGAGGGATGTATCACGGGGGGGAAATTCCTACCTTATCCTAATCCTCAAATTCATCTTGCTGGGGGTACCTACCAGTCTTTCACCACGATCCTGGGCCTGGTCTCATCCATCAGCCGATCGGAGTAGCCTTCGTCCCTTAAGGTGATACGCTGAGTCTTGACGCCTTCCCTGAGACATGGGGTGGTGGTGGGGGTGTGAAATGCTTTGAGAGACTCGGCACCTCCCCAAATTGGATCAGATGGGACACCTGCAATCCCCCCTGCCGCTTTATTTCTGATCTTGAAGGATGGGGCCACCCTGTGACCATTCCCGCCCTACTGAAAAAATCCCCACATTCAGGGGGCTGAGACAGTTAAGGCTTTACCCTCCGGCCGAACGGGTTGGACTGCTGACGAGAAAGCACCTCTGCACATCCGGACGGGGACAAGGCATCCATTTATGCATAAATGGCAAGTCGTAGGGAAGGGTGATCCAGCTGGTGCCATGAAGGTCCCAGTAATCCAGGTCCTCTGTGGGGAAAGCCCGAAAAGATGAAGCCAGAGCTGAGGCGAAACCCAGAGAGGAGAGCAATAATTTATTAGAT
Source organism: Phrynocephalus versicolor (assembly GCA_023846285.1). NCBI lineage: Eukaryota > Metazoa > Chordata > Lepidosauria > Squamata > Agamidae > Phrynocephalus > Phrynocephalus versicolor. The sequence goes on from JAHTLZ010000121.1 coordinate 1,514,286, forward strand.
GTCTGTGAAGATTCTCAGTCATCCAGGTGAGTTTATCTGGAAGTGGAGTCATGGCTACTGGACTTCATTTTGAGAGATAGAAACGTCAGATGTCAGATGAAGCTGTTTGGATGAGCAGCGAAACGTTTCTATCTCTCAAAGAGAAGTCCAGTAGCCATGATTCAACTTCCAGAATTTATTAGATCGTTTATTTATTTATATTATTTACAGCCCCCGCTTCTTCCTGTGATAAGCAGGAACAAACCTTGCCCGCAAGGGTTCTTGACGAGGTTGGGCAGGCTGTGGCGAAAGTAGAAGGTCCTCCAGTCATGGTCGGGGCCATTGGGCATCTTCGGGCGGAGCCCTAAACGCTCACACTTGCGCTTCCATAGGACGGGCTGGTCCACCAGCGCTCTCCACTGGGAGCAAACCAGCCGGCAGTTCAAGATCAGGTCTCTCTTGGGGACCCAACTCAGAATCTCGAGGAGGACCTCTTCCGGCAGGTCTTGAAGGGTGGCCTTCTTCCTGAGAAAAGAGCTCAACCACCTGGGGAGGAGGAAGCGGATGGGATAAAGCCACCGGTCAGGGGCCTCCTCCAGAAAGGGGCTGTTCGGGACCCGAAAAGCAAGGAGCCTGCTCAACAGGGGAGGAGGACAAACTTTGGCCCTCCATATGTTTTTGGACCACAACTCCCACAGTCCTTTGCCATTAGAAATACAGGCTTGGAATCCTGGGAGTTGTGGTCCAAAACATCAAGAGGGCCAAAGTTTGGACATACCTGCCCTAGCTTCAAAACCCCTAACCCCCCTCCAAAAAAAAAAAAACAGGCTAAGTGGGCCCTCCCTCCTGCTCCCCTGGCCTGCCTTGCAGGGTGGTTGTAGCCCCAGCATGGGGGCCAACAGGTGACATCTATGGAGGAGGCCTGTGAATCGCCAAGCTGTAACAAGGTCCCATCCTCCCTCTGCCATGGCTTTCTCAGGCTGATGGGAGTTGTAGTCCGGGAAACTCTGAGAAAGGACCCTACCGCTTCACTCCGGATTGGGACATCCCATTCGGTTCCGGAACGACAGACAGGCGAAGTCTGGGGTGGGGGTGGGGAACCCCAACAGCTCCCAGTCTCCCCAGGAAGGACGCAGCCCGCCTTCCAGATGTCGGCACAGCTGTTCTTCGCCGGGTCTGCCGGTGGAAAATGGGACTTGTAGTCCTCCCCACCACCACCCACCCAATACTTTTTCCCCTCCCCCTCCTCACCGCTGGCTGGGCACCAGAATGCGCTCCCCCTCCCTCCGCCCTCTTTCTCTGCCCTGGGAACCAGGGAGGTCGCGGCACGGGACTAAACCTCGGCTTCTCACCTTTGACAGGGCTGGCGGATGGGAATTGGAGTCCCTCGTCCTCTGGAGGAGGACCTGCCTCCCTTCTCCTTCGCCCCAAGGGGGGGGGGGAGTTCCCCGGGCTCCGGTTTGACTGGGCAGGGCTTGGCTAGGATGGCGCGATCCCGGACGGGCTTAAGAGGGAGTCGCGGGAAACTGGGGCGGGGGGCCGTAGACGGGATTCCCCCCCCCCCAACCAGGAACAAGGAAGAAAGCTTGGGCCGGGCGGGGATGACGTCAGAGCGGACACGTCACTCCATGCAAATGGACCTTGGACGGCGGGGAATTCCCTTGGCCAGCCCGCCCCGGGAGGACCAGGACTGGCCCTTGAGGCGGACTCCTCGGGGCAGAGACCGAGCGCCGCCCGAGGAAGCTGGAGACGCCTCCCCCCCCCCCCCCCCCGCCGGGGACAAACCGATCCCCTTCACAGGTGAACCTACTCCACAAAAAAATAAGAATAAAGTTCTTTCCGTTGCTGAACGAGCACGGTTTGCACGGCGAATACCAGTGGCCGTTGTCCGTCGGGACTCCAGGCCTGCCCGAATGCAAAGACAGCAAAAATTTCTTCCTAGGTAGGGATTCCGAGCCGGCCCCGAAAAAGGCGCGGGCTGTTCTCAAATTTTCTTGAAACTGCTGTCTTTTGCTATAAGTCTGCTTGTATAGATGTTATAAGAATGTCTGGCTAATAAAAAGCATGAAATTGAAGCTTGGGGTGGGGGTGGCGTCTTTACAGTGAGTTGTTCTTATGTAGCTGTGGTGGCAGAAAAAACAAGAAGGAATCCGACGTCTGCATTCAGGCCACGTTTTCTAATGAGATTCAGAGCACGAGCGGTTAACGAGACCAGAGTTTTGTGCAATCGGGCCCGTTCTAAGGCGATCCCATTGGTACGGTGTTCCTAGCTGAGTGGCTGAGCTACTTTGCCAGGTGGGAAATCCAAGGTTTTGTTCAGACACACAGAAGACAAACCTTATGTTTGGGGGGAGAGGAACATCACCCCTATGGGAGGAGCCTCTGGGGTAGGCAATTGGATTTACCTGTTGGATGGCCAAGTCTGTCCCCGTGGCTGGGTTCTCTTCTTCTCTCTGTCCCATATGGGTCCCCGGGCTCTATGAGATGCTCAACCGATGCCTCTTAATAACGAACATTGATTGCATGCCATGGGGGTGCACCAGCTGCAGATCTGAGCAAGCCCAGACCACATCCACACAATTATGATCGCTTTTTAATTTCCCCCTGCACCTTCCTCCCTGGAATCGACGGGGCTTCGAATCATGCGTGTCATTTCCCGAGTGGTGCTTGTATTTTCCCGGAGATGTTTTCCCTGGCCTGCCTGGCTTGGCCCCGAAGCAATCCCATCTCTCCTCTCTGCTGGCTACAGACCAAGCGCCAGTGCTTGCTTGCGACAGACAGACCGGCAGGCCTGGACGGATCCCAGCCACAGAGGTGGAGCCTGAAGCCTGCAGGAAGTACATCAGTGCCAACACACACACACACACACATACGCACCCTCAGCTCAGAGATGCCATTTGGGGGCCAACAGATCGGAGCTTTGCAGTGTCACCCGAGGCAGACGTTGGACTACTGCAGAGGGACCCTCTTTCTCCTCCTGGCATCGCTGAAGTCATCAACCCTCTGAGATACTCTTCAAGGTAGGCACCCCAGAAAGAAGTCTTTCCGCCATCTCAGATCAAATGTCTGTTTTCTCCCTCAAGGAAATAAAAATACATATTGATGCGTTCTTATAAATCATTGACGAGAGAGGCAGTGTTAGGGTGTAGAAGGGGTCGTGATGGAGAGGTCATGGAGACACCGGATCCGTATCATGTCTGATTACACACACATATAGTACGTGTGTGCTACTTCCAGACTTACCTAGAGTAGACCCAGCAGAAAGGATGGGACATAACCACCAACAACTACCCCCTCCCCCGGGCCTATGATTCATGCCCCATTGGATCATAGGGGGCATTTGACCAGCAACATACCCTGTGATTTTGTGGGTCTACTCTGGTGTTTACTTAGAGCTGAATCTGTGTTCTAGGATTAACACTGGATTTTGCATCAGTTTGCCTAAGTTCTTCCTAATTTTCTCGCTCTCTGGCTTATCTAGCGGCCCTGTGTGCGGCCGTGGCCCATGGAATTTTGCTGCCTGAGGTCAAGGCAGATAAAGGTCAAAGCCAGCTGAAAGAAAGAAAGAAAGAAAGAAAGAAAGAAAGAAAGAATAAGGAAGGAAGGAAGGAAGGAAGGAAGGAAGGAAGGAAGGAAGGAAGGAAGAGCTATTAGGTTTAACGAACAGTTAAGATACAGCTATAGCATGTATTTAGAAAAAACAGACTAGCCGTCTGCATGCATTTTGTAAAATTTAGAAGCTGCTGCTTCGGGTGGCCACCCCTTTTCTGCTGCTTGCCAATTTTGGCCTCCCCATCTATGCCGACTCATAACAGTTCTTCCAGATGCCAAAACACACAGTCATTCCTGCCTTCAGCCAACTCATTGGAAGTGTTGGATTGCAGATTCCCCACCCTCCCCAACCCCAATCCTTGTCCTCTCAGGGCAGCGGCTGGGTGCAGGACGATGGGAGGTGTAGTCCCACGGATCCGGGACGCAGCGGATTGAGAGAGGCGGCTCTCAGTCTGGGAATGGGAACGTCCATTTTTGTGACTCGGTTAGAAGCCAAAGTTGGCTGAGAAGATGCGATTTGAATTAGAGAACAAGCCAGCCAGCTTCAGCCCCCTGAGGGCCGTGGTAGATGATGGGGCCTTGAGTTAAACACCCCCAAGGTTCCGACAAACAAACAAAAAACGCCAGGCCATACTTAATCCGATCCTATACTGGAAGTGATCAACCCTATTAATTTCAGATAGGTTTATTTCTAGGGAAGTGGGACTGAGACCTGAACCTTCCTCCTTCCTCTTCCGGACCAGTTGTTCCACAGGTGACGGGATAAAATTCCCAACAATTCCCGTCCGTTTAAAGTCCAGCATCTGGGAGAACTCGGGTTTCCTAGGGAGGAGGAACCTCCCTGGCCGGCATGGTTTCTATTCCAGCAGAGTCTCCCCTTAATTCAGGCCTTGTACTACATGGCCCACCCTGCTGCAGGTGCTGCTGCTAAGGGTGATGGGAGCTGTAGTACAAAATAGAAGAAACTATTTTTTGGGGAGGGGGGAGATCTTTGGGTTCAGTTTTAGCACATCTCTCTTGTTCTTGTTCTTGTTCTTGTTCTCGTTCTTGTTCTTGTTCTTCTGTGAAGATTCTCAGTCATCCAGGTGCGTTTAACTGGGAGTTGAGTCATGTTTCTATCTCTCAAAAAAGAAGTCCAGTAGCCATGACTCAACTCCCTGTTCTTGTTCTTGTTCTTCTACTTGTTCTTGTTCTTGCTCTTGTTCTTGTTCTTCTTGTTCCTGTTCTTCTTCTTCTTCTTCTTCTTGCTTTGTCTCAGAAGATGGAGACCCTTCCGGAGCCTCTGCTGGTCCGGATCCTGGCCGACCTCCCAGCTGTCGAGCTGGTGTTGGTCTGCCGGCTGGTGTGTTCCCAGTGGAAGAACCTGGTGGATGGAGCAGCCCTCTGGCTCGTGAAATGCCGGCAGGAGGGGTTCGTCGGGGATGACGCCGAAGAAGACAGCGGCGAGAGGTGGCAGACGCTCTACTTCTTACACAAGAAGAAACGGAATTTGGTCAAAAACCCAAGCGGGGAAGGCAAGTTGCTCATTTGGGGGGGGGACTACAAGTCCCACAATCCACCACCCAGCATGCCCACCAAAGGACCGGGATTCCTGCCTTCCTCCCTTGCTCATTCCTTACCAGGGAAAACCATTTAAGAGCCATTTAAATAACCCAAAAGAGACAGTTAGCTCTGAGCAGTGGGTTTCCAAAGCTTCTCCTGGTGGATTCCTGCCTGTTTTCTTGTGTGGGTGCATGGAAATAGAGAAGTAGCTCAACAGGGACGATGGAAGACCAGCACTTCAGAGGCTTTTAAGCAGAGGATGCTGCAGGAAAGCTGGTTACGAGCATAGGGTGGCACCAGAAGGGGGTGGACTAGATGCACTTTAGGTTCCCCTCCCAACTCTGCAAGTCTACGACCCCCCATGAACCAGAATGTTAATATATCTCCACCGTTTCTGCAGAAGGCATGGAGTTCTGGGTGGAGGTAGAAAACGGGGGTGACGGCTGGAAAGTCGAGGACCTGCCTGGCGATTTTGGGAAGGAATTCCCCAACGAGGAGGTCCAGAAATACTTTGCCTCGTCTTTTGGGTAAGTCTAGGCTCTCTCTGCATCACATGGCACCGTTAACGGACCGGGCACCTCCGATCGATCCCTGGTTGTGAGAACAGGGTGAACAATAACCCACAGGACGTGGCAACATGAGTGTCTTTGCCTTCCCTCAGACAACACAGTTTTAAAAATCAAGTTCCTAGTCCACAGGGCCACGAAAATATTTTCAAAGTGTGTGGTCTCCCATGAATTATTATTTTTTTGTGTGTGTGGTGTGTGTGTGGGGGGGAGTCTACCCTCTATGTTCTCCTTATTACTTTTTCCATTTCTTGGTCTTCCCCTGCATTTATGAGCACAGCATGGGGGCCCTTGGAGCAGTAACAGGAGAAGCTAAAAAGAGAAGGGGTGATAAATCATCCCAGTTTCTAATCTAATTTGTTCAGGTCTTTCCATTCACTCTTAGGGTGCAATTTTAACTTGAAACTGAATATGTCAACCCTGCCCAGGGTCTGAAATTTCATTTATACCATTTTACAAGTTGGGGATTATTTATTCAATGGACGTGGGGGGGGGGATTGTCTCCTCCAAGAGGCTGACAAGTTGACCTTTCTCCATTCCAGCTGGTGCAGTAAAGCTCAGATCATTGATCTTCGGGCGGAGGGATACTGGGAAGAACTGATGGACACTGTCCAGCCCAAAATCGTGGTGAGAGACTGGTAGGTAGAAAGAGAGAGGGGTCACCCTTGCCATGCCTTGTTGACGTGACTTAACCGGGTCACCAAGAGCCATTGGCTTCACAAAAGACCTGCTCCTGCTGTTAGAGCAGGGTTGTTGGCTACGGATTCACCCGGTGGGCTGAAGTTTTGGGTTCTCCTCGGGGCAGGGCCTTCGGAGGGTGGTAGAAAAACACTGCCATTTCCCGGCTTCACGGGCTTTCACCAAGTTACAGCAGGCCGGCCAGCGTGGGCTCTTCAACTCCTTCTGCAGGTACGCCGGCCGGGGTGATGCAGGTTGCCTCTACAACCTGAAAGCCAAGCTGCTGTCGGAGAATGAGGACGTGGTGGCGGAATTCGAAAGCGACACCATCTCCATTCCGCCAGACAACGAAGGCGAGTGGAACGAGGTGGGTGGAACGAGAACCGATAAACCATCATTTCTCATCTCTGACCCATGTAGCCAAACAGACTTATAATAACTGTTTTCTGTGCTTCTTTCTCCTTGCCGACGTCTGCCTTCCATCCAAGATCACTCACACCTTCACCGACTACGGCCCCGGAGTTCGCTTTGTCCGTTTTGAGCACGGTGGCCAAGATACGGCCTTCTGGAGGGGATGGTACGGCGCACGGGTGACCCACAGCAGTGTGACAGTTGAACCATAACCGCTGGCTCAGAGAGCACCACCACTGATCAGGGTTCGCCCACCACGCCGGCCCTCACCCAAACAAGAGAGAATCTTTGCATGGACGAAACGCTACCTTAACTATGCAAACCTTGACAAATATAGCCTTCTCAGATGATCAAATGCTTTGGAATTTTGCAACACGAGATCTCCCCCCCCATGTCGAAACAAAACAAAACAAAACAAAACAAAAACACAGGGATTTCCTATAGCTTCTAACGGTGGGCAATGCAGACCAAGTAGACACTGACTAGGCATCGACCCATTTGCTGGAAATGAGTTTTTGCAGCTTTTAAAAGTCCGGTGGAAACCGTGATGACCCGCAAAATAAAAGCCAGTGCATTTTAAAACAGGCGTATCTTCCACTGCAACAAATAAAGAAACGAGGGTGGGAAATCCAGGTCTTGCAAAGGCCGTGGTGGTACGCAAAAAATCTGATGCGTGAGGCCAGTTTCAGAAATGCATGACTTCACGCCGTCAGCAGGTGGTGCTGAAGCACCGTCCAAAAAAAAGACTTTTTTTAAAAGCCACATTTTTCCTTAATTGGAGAGGGGGAAAAAACAATTTCACCATTTCTGCTGAGTTTGAACCATTTATTTTATGGTGACCCCTGCGGTTCTTCAACACAGTCCCTCGGTTCCTGAAAGCAGGGCCCCCGAAGCCCAGGGCGTTTGTCGGTCTGTCTCCAGCTACCCCTCCCCTCTGGGAGCAGTTGCATCCATTTTGCCCTTAGCCTCTGAGCTTGCACAGAGTGTTTCTCCCCCCCCACACACACACGTCAGTGCCCTAAGGATGGCTCCCTTTCCAATCTGGGAAGGGCACACACGCATTCACAAGCCGTGCAGGGAACGCCTTCCTCCCTCACTTCCTTTCCGATTCCAAGGCAGCAGCACCACCACCCCGAGCTTGGAAAGGACAGCCAGGTGGCAGCGAGGCCTAGCGGACGGTGCTCAGGGCCCTCTCTCCCTCCCAACAGCTCCGAGGCCTGGGTTGTGCCCAGGCTCAATTGCTTTAAGACCGGCCAAGGTTCTGGAGTCGTGGGATGCTCCCGAGTGGGTGCCGAGGGCAGTCTGCACACGGGACAGGAATGGCACTCTGCACATGCACAAGAGCCTCCGTGGACCTCACTTCCAGCCCAAGGGATCAGTGAGCCCATGTTGGCATAGAAGAGAGCTCTACAAATATCACCAGTCATTCCCCCCATGTGTGTGTGTGTGTGTGTTTTGCAGAAGAGGTTGTTCTGTTCCCGAAGGATCATAAAAGAACATCACAGAGTGATTTAAAGAGGGGGGAAAAACCCAACACCACAGTTTCTTCTCACTTTATGAATGCTGAGAAAAAATGTTCATCATGCTGTGTGTTTGTTCCACTTCTTGTTCAGAGTTAAAAGGGTGGGATTAGGGAGGGAGGGGGGCAAAAGAAGAAGACCTGATCCAGGATAAAGGCACGAGATTTATCCCTTTCTGCGGCTTCTTTCCTCAAATGAAACCCCATCTCGTGTTGACTCGGCTCTTACATGAAGAAATAATGAAGATTAAGATGTGATCTTGGTCTATCGTGCTGAACAAAAAGGCAATTAATTGCTCAGAAGGTATTAAACGGCGGCGGCTCACTTGAGAGCAGATGTAGACTGATGATGATAGGGGGGCTTTTACGGGGGGTCCTTTTAAGCTGTCCATCATCCCCTCTGTAGAAAGAGGGACAGATGATGGTTCCCCACTTGACAGGGAAGAAGAGTCCGGAAAATTTTGTTCACTTCCAAATTAGGATCCAGTAACTTAGCTGGCTGGAGAGCTCAGTGGTGGAGGTCCTCAGGGACAGAGCCAGAGGCCGCGAGTTCGATTCTCCTGCCGGGCCTAATAGTCAGTGGGTGGACAAGATGCTCTCTAGGGTCCCCTTCTTAGTTCCGCAGTTCCACGTTTCAAAAAAGGGCGTCTTTCTCTTGTCTTCTGGCTGGGGAGGAGAGGGTGCCGAGAGCCACACTCGGGTGTGTGTGTGTGTGTGAAGAAGCAGGAAAGGGGGAGAGCTGGAGAAAGCAAGAGATAACGGGTGAGCAAGGGGGGAAGGAGTGAAAGATAAAGGCAGAGAGAGAACGCCAGAGAACGGGGAAGAGGCAGGCAGCGAAGGTTATTAATTGTACAGCAGGCCTGGTGTTACATGCTCCATTTACATCCTTTTCTTGTCTGTTTTGGAACTGTGAAATGAGACACGCAATCAAGAAGGGTTGGTTTTTTTTTTTTTTAATCGCCCTCCCCGGCACTGACATTTAAATTACAGATGGCATTTTCAATTAAAGCATCTCTCTCTCTCTGTCTCTCTCCTTCTCTCTCATCAGGTTTAATTTCCCGAACGCTGCATCTGCGCCGAGCTTTAAATGCGGGGATTGTTTTCCAGCAAAGAAGCAGGAGGGGAGAAGTTGTTTTCTTCAAAACATACACACACACACACAGAGAGAGAGAACGGAAATACATAAATAAAAAGAGGGCAAGAATTCACAGTGGCAACCGGGAGCCCTCCTTGTCAGGCAAGAGGGGGTGGGCGGGCTATAATGTTTGGAATCCTAAACATGGGCCTTGCCTAAGATTTCACAAAGCCCCAAAGTTGGCTGGAATAAAAGCCGGCTGCTTGACCAGACAGGGCTCAGAAAAGCATCCTTCACAGCATGAAGGGAACTGAAGATCATTTAGACTGACCCCGTTGCCCAAGGAAGAACCCGTGATGTGCGTGATGGCCTTACCCTATAGGAAGGGGTCTGACAGGTCAGGGGTGGCGAACGAACCTTTGGCATTCCAGATGTTTTGGACCACCACTCCCAGAATCCCGAGCGTGCCTTGCCAGTGACAGAGGACGGTGGGAGTGGTGGTCCAAAACATCTGGAGGGCCGAAGGTTCGCCACCACTGCTATAGATGACCACATCCGGAGTCACCTCCCATTTCAATGCGCAGTCTGTTCTTTTCCAAGCTAAAAACACCCTCCCTCTGCCTTTTCCTTGGAAGGTTTTCATTTCAAGATTCCTGTGACCGGGACGGGGAATTTTCTATTCTTAAGGGTTGTTATTAGAGATAGGCACGAAATGAACAATTTTTCGTTTCCGTTTTTGTTTTTTCGTTTCGTTTCGTAACAAAACGACAAACGAATTTTGTCTCTAAAATGAAACGAAACGAACAGAAACACCGGAAATTTTGTCATGCATTTCGTTTCCGTTACTGCAATATGAGTGAATTGCTTAAAATCCTAAAAAAATCACAAAAAATGAAATAAATGGTAACAAAATGGTAACGAAATGAATGAAAACAAAAACGATTTTTTTGCAAAAATTCATGAAAAACAGAAACGAACCGAGACGGACCCTCCAAACGACAAACAACAAACGAAATGCCATTTTTTTGATTCGTGCCCATCTCTACTTGTTATTTTTCCAAACGATGGAGGCCTTTGGTGTTGTTTTGTATCTGGGGAAGGGATCGTTTCCTTGAGCTGCCTGGCTGATTTTTAATCCCCCCCCTCAAAATCCATAATGTCAGGAGATAAAGGGACATAATTAGACAACGGAAGAGGGAAACGCAAGGGTGACGAATCTCCGCCCCTCCCTCCTAACTCTATTAAAGTTCCCTGTAATTAGATTGTGAACCACCGCCGTTTACATTAATGGAAAAGAACAAATTGAATGGCCATACAGGAAGCTGGCTTGGATCAGGGTACTGAAGAGGTGGGGGGAAAGGGCATAATTAAAATTAGTAATAAGCTGAACGGAAGTCTTTTTAATATCATGCCACAAGCCCGACTCTTATTTCTCCTTCCCCAAATTGGGGCTGGGGGTCGTTCAGTGTTTTTAATTCCATCTGATGTTGGATATGGAACACATGCTACTTGTAACTACCACAACGTTTGAGTAACTTGTAACTTGCTACTTGTAATTTGTGATCGGTAACCCATGCAAGCAACTTAGTTCCATGTTAGTAATTTGTATAAGTTGATGAGTTCCTTCTGCTTCATTGAATAATATTTTTTTTAAAAAAACCCTCTTTATAAATATGCATTGCCCTGAGAGCAAGAGGAGAAAAAACACCTTAAGTTCGAAGAAGCTCAGTAATGACAAATTTAACGAGCTGTTTCTTAATTGCCCCCGAGGAAAAAGAAAACCGGGAGCATGAATGAATCTGGGAGGAGGATGGAGATAATTACTCCCAAACCTTGAACCTCTTTCAGGTTGCTGAGAAAGGAATCTGAACATGTGTTGGGAGGGAGGAATTATTTAGCTGACGAGCTTTCAAAGAGCAAGCATTGGGCTAATGAAGACACGGCGTGGAAAATCCACCATCCCCAGATTCTAAGGATCGGAAGAGGAAGAAATGATAGATAATTCCCACTTCTAGTGGCGGTCAGTTCCACTGGCCCATCCTTTAAACATGGTCCCGGGTCATGCCCTTCAACTAGAGGGCCTCCTTTGAATTCCTAACTTAACTTTCTGTGTTTCTTTCTTTATTCCATCTCCGCTCCACCTTCTTGGCCACGGATCTCCTCCGTCTGGGCCACGCCACCTCTGCGAGGTAGGACAAACGGGGAGAACGAAGCCTGCCCTAGGTCCCACGGCTCGGTGGCGGCAACACCGGCCTTTGTCTCCTGAGCCGGTGACTCTCTAACCACTAGGCTGCCTGATCTTCAGGGCAACCACTCTTGCTGTGAGGACGAGTGGGGTGGTCCCCTCACTGTGTGATGATTCCTTGAGCACTGCTCCTGTAGCTGTCACACGGCACTGGGATGCCCGATGCCATAGCAGAAAATTTCTTCTGTCTTCGGGCCTTCTAGATCTCTAATCCATCACTCCTGTATTGCTCTCTGATAGGTCGGGCTCCCCTTGTTGCTCCCTAGTCCCTGTGCATGGTTGCTCCATCTTTTCTGGCCTGTCGGCTTGGCGGTGTCTCCTTCCCTCCCTCCCTCCCTCCTGCCTCTCGGTCCATCTGTATCTTTCATAAGATGAACAGCAGGGGGAAACTTCACATTTGACACCAGCCGATCAATGGGTGGGAAGGCGCAACTGGCACACTGCGAATGTCGGCTCAGTTGATGAGATCCGTCTATGCGGTTCTCTGCTGCTTTGCAAGCAAACAGAGGATCAATCAACCAGCCCTGGAAGAGAGACCAGCCCTTCCTTCCTTCCTTCCTTCCTTCCTTCCATCTATCCATCCATCCATCACCTTGCTCCTTCCAACCATCCTTCCTTCCTTCCTTCTTTCCTTCCATCACCATCAGTTCTTCCTTCCTTCCTTCCTTCCTTCCTTCCTTCCTTCCATCCATCCATCCACCCATCCATCAGCTCATTCCTTCCTTCCTTCCTTCCTTCTTCCATCACCATCAGTTCTTCCTTCCTTCCTTGTTTTCCACTGAAATGTATTTTCCTCTTCTTTTTTGCAAGAAAAACAGTGGGGGTGTGGTGAGTGAATGAGAGAGAAGCTTCTTGGTCCCTAATTAAATGGACAGCTCCCCCCCCCCCCGGCTGCCGGTACCTTCCTTCCGACTCCTCATTTATGAATAATGATTCCAGCTCATAAATGAAAATTACTTTTCTATTTAAATCCGAGAACTTCCTTTGGAAATGGGGCGATGGAGTTGGAGGAGGGAGGGAGAAAGAGCAGGAGGGAAGCAAGAATTGGAATCACTCTTGAAACATCAGGAACTTATTAATTTCAAGCTGGGGCTCCTAAAGAGAGCGTTAAACCTGAAAGCATTACAATAGGATTTAATGGCTGGTTGCTGATTAATTACCTCACCAGGTTTAACAAAGGCAAAAGACAGCAAGGAGAAGAAAAACATTTCTTTCTCCTGAATTCGATCAAGCCTCTGGTGCATTTCTACCACCTTGTCTACAGCCAGGCTTAACCACCGGAGCCGACCCCTGTCATTTCGCCGCCTGAGGCACGACCCGTCTACATGGCTCTGTTGACAAAGCTCATCAAAGCCAAGGCTGCCCCAAGTCATCTGAGCCTCAAAGGCCAAAACATCCTCTTTTGGGGGCCATGGGGGATGCTGATCGTTGTAGCAGTTGGTGGATTCTGGGACTTGTAATCCAATGCAAGTTGACATTGTCAAGATTCCCATTAAACCCTGGTGGGTGCGGGCTAGAATGGTGAGCCTTGGATGATTTATTTACTTATTTATTTGCTCCATTCCTATCCCACCTTTCTTCTATTATAAGATCGCCACTATTCAAAAATACACGTATATTTTTAAAAAACGAACAAAAACGAGCACAGCCAGTCAAAGGCATTAACGTGAAACGAGGATCGAATCGAAAAAACATTGGAAGCACCCCCGGTGCAAACAAATTTAAAATCCCCATCTCCTGTGGAAAAGTTGGCAACTCAATTTTTCACAGGAGATGAAACTGCAGAGACGATTAGGAGCTGGTGCTCAATGCCAACTTTGGGGTGGCCATCGCTGAAGGCATGCGAGGTGGCCAGATTGGGCTCTTAGATAGTCAATTTTTCCCATCCCTAAAGGCGAACAGCCTTCAATTCTCCCTGGGACTTTGTCTGCGGTTACTCCTACAACGTGCCTCAGGCGGCAGATTTCAGGGGGGCGGCAGGACCTCCGGCTGTCCCTCTCGGAGGCCCAGCGACTGTGGCCGAGAGGTTTCCCCTTCCCGGTTATCCCTGAAACGCGAAGTGGCTAAAATAAATAAACAAATGAACAAACAACTGACTGATTTTTGCCAGTCCGTTGAATTTCATCCCTACAAGCCGGAGATGTATTTCCCGCTTAATGAGCCTGCCAGTGTGTTTACGACGGCTTAGCCGCTGGAAGACAGAGTGTGAGCAAAACAGGCGGGGGGGGGGGTGGAGGAGAGAAATAAGCATGTGGGGGGGTGGGGGGATGTGTATTATGGAAACATGGCAGTCTTTTATGGGGAGGTTCTGGTCCGAGGTAAAAGGCTGGTAATGGGTAATATTGTACAGACCTCAATGGGTTCAGGAGCTGCTGTCCGTGGTCCTGAACCAGCATTGCCAGCCAGCCAGCTCTCTGAAGCCCTTTTCTGGCTCCCCCGAGGGACCAGGATGCTTGGTGGTACTGGTGAAGAGGAGGTACTCAGTCTATGCCCAGGGGCACCCTCTCCCTCGCCTGTCTGAAGCTGAACTGGTTTGGACGATGTTATTGGCCAATTAGAAAACAACAACAACAACAACAACAACAACAGGCTGGAGAGGAAGACTGCTGTGAGAACATTAGAAAAAAGATGGGAAATAAATGTTACATAGATAGATAGATAGATAGATAGATAGATAGATAGATAGATAGATAGATAGATAGATAGATAGATAGATAGATAGATAGATAGATAGATAGATAGATAGATAGATAGGAAGGAAGGAAGGAAGGAAGGAAGGAAGGAAGGAATAGATAGATAGATAGATAGATAGATAGATAGATAGATAGATAGATA
>JAHTLZ010000121.1:1531256-1541379 GCA_023846285.1 Phrynocephalus versicolor
ATCTATCTATCTATCTATCTATCTATCTATCTATCTATCTATCTATCCATCCATCTATCTATCTATCCATCTAATCTATCAGCTTCCTTTTTCCTATCTATCTATCTATCTATCTATCTATCTATCTATCTATCTATCTATCTATCTATCCCTTCCTTCCTTCCTTCCTTCCTTCCTTCCTTCCTTCGGCTCCTCAACTCCCCCCCCCCCACCAGCCCCTGCGGACCTTGCTCCTGGCTACCTCAATGCCGTCACCACCCACCTCCGTGACCCCCTTGCTGTGACGCTGAGTCTGTTGGCTTTATTTATGATTTCTCTCTCTGCTGAATTGTGCCTCCCTTGTCTTTTGCCCTTTCTGCGTCTCCGTTCCCCGCTGCATTTTAATGCAGGTAGCTTTTAAGAGGATCTATTGTCTCCTAATTCTTATTTTTAATGTACCATGGGCCGGGAGGACTAGGGAGGGAACTTATAAATAACAACCCCTGGCCTTCTTTTCCTCCCATCGTATATATATATATATACAGATTTCTACACGGGAAGAAACCCGAATCCACCCTAACATGCATATATATATATATATATATATATATACACAGAAGCAGACACAATGTTTACGACTCCCTGAGGGCCCTTTCATGATCTTGCTGATTCCAGCTCTAAGCATCTCACCAGGGTGACAACAAGACTCCTCGCGAGTATTCCTGAGTGCGCAAGACTAGACAATTTCATCAGAAATGCCTTGTCTGCCCTGGTGACAGGTGGGGTGGGGGGTTTAAACAGGCCAGCAGGCGTATCTTTTGAATAATGGGGAACTTTTGGAACGTGGACCATTTCTGCTGAGCTGGCAGGAATCTCTTCCTTTGCTTTAGCAAATTTATTATGAGATGCTAAAGCTACACTAACACCTCTGCAGTGAAGTAGAACCTTATTTTCAAGTGCATTCAAAGATTTATTTAGCAATGGTCGCTTGTGTTTTGTGTGGTGTACGGAGAATGTGAGGATGAGGTGGGTGCAGCCAGAAAACGCAGCTCAGAAGCAAGTAAGGAGCTCACGGGCAGCTAGAGAAGCCCAGAAGCCCTCCTTGCTTAGGGACTACAATGCCCATCCATAATGTCCCACCGTTTGACCCTCAAGAGTCCTGAAATGTCGAGATCTATGGCCCTTTCACTTTTATGGAGGTCACTGTGCCTACGGCAGACTCCTCAAGGCAAAGCCCCGGCCACGATGAATTAACTTTTCATAGCCCTATAAACCGCAAGGTTGTTTAACCACCCCGAATCAATTTGGACCTATTAAAGGGCATTTCTCGGAGGGGAGGGGAAACCAGGAGGGAATAAAGACACCCTTTAAGAGGCTGCTGCTGCTGCTGATGCCATCAGTTTTTTTAAAAAAACACACCCTTCTCTTCCTGGGTTTAAAACCTGTTCTCCCTTTCCTTCTCTGTACGTCAATGTGCATGGTGGGTGTCCCCCAAACCACTCCAATTACGACAGAGAACAGCCTATTAACAATCACCTATCCCTTTATTAAAAAACATCGTTTCCCCCCCCCCGTGTAATTTGGCCCCTTTTCGGAAATGACAGCCAGGAGGTGAGGAGAACCATTAATCCACTAATTTGAAATCAATTTAAAGCGCATTTGCTTAATGGCACCGCATGCCTGGTGCACATTATCCCGGCATTGTTAATTTAAAAAGAACACCGTATGGGAAAAAAATCTCCCCCCCCCCCCAGCTTTTCCCACTCACCAATAGGTAGGGTTTATTAGCAAAGTTCATTAACACAAAGTACAAACAAACGCTCCCACCTTCTCTGCCTCTCTCCAACGAGATGAAAAGATGGGGAAAGAAAGAGGATCAACATAAAAATATGAGTTGCTAAAGCTACACTAACACCTCTGCAGTGAAGTAGAAACTTAATTTCAAGTGCATTCAAAGATACCTTGGACTTCTGAACCTGAACCCTAACCCTAACCCAAATCATCCCCCCTAAGCTGCAGGACTCACCAGGTAACCTTACGCCCTCTCGCTGCACTCAGCCTGGCCTAAATTGCAGACTTGGTGTGCAAAGTTAGGATGCCAAGAAACTAAACAAACAAACGGTGATTTTTTTAAAAAAAATCCCACATTTTCTTGCGAAACAAACCCTTGTTGAAACAAGACTTTAAAAAAACCCTTTTTTTGCCTCTGTCTGTTTCTGGGACGTCACGGAATGTTCACCAACATTGCTCCGCCGAGTCGGGAGTTTAAATCAGAGGCTTAGCGGAGATTAGGAAGGTATCTCTTCGCAATCGTTGTAAACCACCCGGAGGGGCCTTGGCTGCCTGGTGGGTGGTATGGAAATTAAATCAAATCACATCACATCACATCAAATCAAATCAAATCAAATCAAATCAAATCAAATCAAATCAAATCAAATCAAATCAAATCAAATCAATCAATCAAGTCCCCTGCTTGAGGTAGGGATAACAAGAGCTCCACCACCCTCAAAGCACCATGAATGGCCCAGGTTGCATAGTGAACACCACCGTGCCAGTGCTCCAACCGCTATACCACATTGTCTCTGGGCGGCATTTCTGGAACATTCTACATCCTGAGTTGTGTTCCATATTAGACCCATGCTGTTTTTTTTTTCCGGGGGTGTGGAGGGCTCTTTCTATTTTTCTCTCTCTGCTTAACAAAATGCTCAGGCAGCAGAAAAATAAATAACGGAACGAGCCACCCTACAAAAAAACCCAGAATAATCTGGTTCCAAGAAGAAAGATGATTGATGGTTCAGCAGAGCAGAATCCGTTCGATAAAAAAACAGAGGAGGGGGGCCAGGATGTTGGTTCTGTCCGTCTAGGCTGATGGGAAGGAAATGAAACATTGGTCTTGGATCTGACAGGCGTTTTTGATGGGAGAAAATAAACCCCCAGGAGATTTAATTGCTTTGATGCAAGGCTTTGAACGCCTGGCAGTTCAATCTGGCCCCTGGACCCTATTCAGGATTTGCACTGGCATGAGTTTAAAGGTGTCGGTCATAGCAGCACGGTTGCTGTCCACACCCCAGGGTCACCTGGCAGGCGTGAAATTTGCCCACATGGCAAGGGTTGCAAGTTGGGGGCAGTAGCAGGAAGAGAGGGGGAGCCGAGGTGAGATGGGCAGACTCCCAGAGGAAACCACAGCCTTCAGTTGGACTGAGCTGAGAAGGGCCGTCAGTAACTTCAGATTTTTCCTCTTCCGTCCCCCACCCCGCCTTATGCAACAAGAGGCTACAAAAGCCAGCCACCAGCCATTTCAGAGCGAAAATTTTCTACAGGGTAGGCTGGCGATGCCGATTTTAAGAAGTATGAAAATCGAAGGAGCTGTCCGCGGTCCTGAACGCGATTCTGACAATAGGTTCAGCACCACGGAGAGCTCTTTTAAAGTTTGGACTAAAAACCGGAGCCCAAGCAATACCACCGCTACCCTTCTGCCACCTTGGAGTCAGTAGCTGCGCTTAGGGTGTGTGTGTGTGTGTGTGTGTGTGTTGGCAAACCAAGTATTTCCCCCTTTTTTGTTTGTACATCTTACACCCCAGGTGGGGCCCGCATGTTTACCCTTCCCCATTGTGTTTTCAAAAGAGAGAGAGAGAGAGAGAGAAAGAGAGAGAGAGAAAGAGAGAGGATATTTATATTTCTGTCTTTCTCTGCTTGGGCCTTTGCGGTCCGATTATGCCCACCAGAAATCCCTGTAACGAAGCGTCCGCGAATGGAGAGATAGGAGCGGGAAAAGCTGGAGACGTCGAAGATTTAAGGATCTGCAATTTTCTGCATAAATTGGGAACCAAAGGCACGGAAAAGGCGAGACGTTTAGAAATGAGCATCTCAAGGTTAAGTGTGTGTGTGTGGGAGAATATGAATCACTAATTGGAGGTGGGTTTGGGGGAGGGGGATCTAAGATGTTCTTGAGAGAGAGAGAGACGGACCAAATTTGTAGTAAATCTCTCTGAGCGTAAGAGTGGAGAATATCATATGTTTCACCAGTGGTTTGAAATGGCCAACCGTTCTATATATATAGTACGAGGCAAAAATAATAATCATCATCTTAGGCCCCCGTTAGATGTGCAGCTTCAGCCATGGTGTAACAGCCATAGATAATTATTTCTCAGTCTCTTTGTTAGAATACAATGAGGGAAATGCAGGGAACTTGTTGTAGGCAGTATTCAAAAACCAGGACATAGGGGAGGGAATTCGAAGGTGCTGTATTTAATGGGATTATCCCCCCCCCCCCAAACACTTGAGCGACACCAGGCTCCTGAGAGCATCAATGGTACACCGCCCTCATTACGGTCATTGTTAAGGTTCATAATTGTCCTACTATTTCGCATTATGAAAAGAAAGAAAAAAAAACCAGCCTCCCACATCAGGTTTGTGCTGGAGCATTACCTAAACCCGTGTCGTATGAGTTTAATTCCTGGGACATTTGCTGATCAAACCAATTTTCCATTCAAAAGGCCCCAGACCGCTGAGTTCCCAAACCTCTGAGACTTATCCCAGCGGCGAGAAACCGGAGGAGCCCGAAGAGATGACGCAGGTGTCAAAATCTCATTTCTTTTTAATTGTCCTTATTTACAGCCATCTCCCAAAAAATAAAAAATAAAAATAGAAGCAGCAGCACACAACGGCAGACAACGGAGGGGCACGGGAGGAAAAAAACCCGAAACAGGCATCTTGAAAGGAACAACCGACGGAAATTCGGAAGGGATATATAGGCAACACAGGTGAGGGGTTTGACAGGCAAAAATTGTGCTATATAACCTCTGAAGGGAAAAAGAGAAAGAGAAATGGAATAATAATAATAATAATACACACTCAGCATTTTTTTAATCTCCTTGGGAAACAGCTCCGATACAACCCGTGCCATCCCATAATAACCTTCTGCATAGCCGTTTGGTTGCCCTTTGCTGCTATCATGCTGTCCTCCTCCCCCCCCACCCTCCAAAAACTTAAAATTTCTTTCTTTCTTTCTTTCTTTCTTTCTTTGCATAGCTGTATATCTATCTAGCAAAAAAAAAAAAAAAAAACAAACCTAGGCTGGAACAGTCACACAAAACCGGAGAGATCAATTGAAAATTGAAACACACATTTAGTAATTGATAGTCCGGGATCTTCCCTACCAGACCTCATCCCTCTGATTAAAGCTGTCGAGAAATGGGCGGATGCTTAAAACTAATTACAGCTGCAGAAAAGAAAAGAAAAAAAAAGGGGGGGGGAGATATTGGCTTATTATTATTCTTTAAACACTAAGTGGAACTAGAGATAGCGGCTTGGAATCTAATTTTTTAACATTTAGATTTCAAGCAAGCCAAGGCCATCCAGATGTATGGAACACCCTATCTCCTCATCCTTGGTTGTTGTCCGGGACCGATGGGCCCCGTAGTCCAAAGTTCCTGGAGACCAGCCGGGTGTGGACACCCTGAGCAAGTGAAACTTCAATTGGAAAGAGAAGTTGTGTTTTTTTTAAAAAAGACATGTCGGGTTTCAAGGAAAGATGTTATAGATATTGTTTTTATTTTATTTAAGATAGATGTCCGGCTGTTTCTAAGAAGGCCAACACGAGGCTAAGCGATGCCCCGATGCAGCACGACAGCCAGCGTTGCGCTGAAGAGGAAAAACCTACCAATCTAGAAGTCCTGGGTCCAAATTTGGGGGGGGGGGGACTCCAGCTTCCATCATTCCTAGCTGGCGTGCCCCAGGATGATAGACGCTGTAGTCCATCTCGTCTGCAGGTTGGGGGGGGGGGGGAGTGACACATTTTGGTCAAGTGGAAAAGACTTGACATTTCCGAAATATTTATGTCCCATGAAAGCAAAAAAAGCCAAACCAAAACTAGGGGCGTAAAATCAGAAAGGATGGTCTGTCTATTTTCCTTCTACTTGGTCTTCACACACCCCAAAAACAGCCGCTCTCATAACTAGCCCTGACTAACAATCCTTTCAGACAATTGGGGGGCGGGCGGTAATTAACACACATTTTTTCAAGAGCAGAAAAGAAGGAGGTAGGAATTAAAGTGCATGTGAAGTGTTTTTGTGTGTGTGTGTGTGTGTGTGTGTGTGTGTGTGTGTGTGAAGGAAAAGGGACTTTTTTCCCCAGTGTGTGTGTGTGTGTGTGTGTGTGTGTGTGTGTGTGTGGGAATGGGTTTATACAAAACTATAGGGCTGCCCCACTGGGCAACGGGACCTCGAAGCCGCTCCGAAGGAGCCAGAGGCCAAGGGCCAGTCCCGCAGCCAAGGCGATCAGCAGTCCGGCCAGGGCCTTGAAGAAAGAAGTCTGACTCCGGGTGAAAAAAGGGGGTCCCATGACGCTCAGGAGGGCCGTGCTGACCGTCAGCGTGTACAGGATGGAGACGCCGGTGTTGAGGGCCACGATCTTGCCGAATTTGGCGAACGGGGCGATGATGCAGAAGAAGAGCGGGACGGTGGCAATGACGGTGGTGATGGCGCTGGAGACGATGGCCACCCCCACGTGGCGGACGGCCTCCAGCGTCCTCCACCGGCGGCTGGAGACGGGGTCCTGAAAGAAGGGCCAGGAGGGAGCCATCAAGTAGGGAAAGGAGGCCCCTTTAAGCCAGGGGTGGGGAGGCTTCGGCCCTCCAGAGGTTCTGGACTGCAACTCCCACCGCCCGTTTTCATGGGGAAGATGAGTTGCGGTCCAAAACCTCTGGAGTGACAAAGGTTCCCCCACCTTTGGTCCAGGGATACAGTAAGGGTTCCCCTGCGGATGCCGAAAACAGTGGATAACAGCAAACCCGATACACAGAATGGTAAAAGAAAACAATCCAGGAAAAAAAAAAGTCTTTTCACCATCTATTACCAGAAGTGGCCTCTAGAGTGAACCTGTTCTGGATAAGTGAAATTGTGGATACCAGTCTTGCAAATATGCGGTCCTACTATACAACCAGTGGTCGTCCCATCCCCATTGCCGAGGGCCCTGCGAGGGAGACCTGTCTGTCAGAGCAGTGGCAGGTGTGTTTTTGCAAGGCTAACGGCTCTTGATTGCGGTTCGGAAGACCCACTTTGCCATGGGGCAAATTCAACAGAGAAGGGGCTGTTTTGAGGCTCTGGTTCTTCTCCTGTGCCTTCCACCCCATACACACACACACACACACACCGAGCCCCTTGGGTGCCAGCCCCCGGCGGACTCACCTCGGCCAGGTGAAGGGGCAGGCTCTCTCCAGCAAGGAGGAACCCTTCCACCAGGTGCACGCAGTAGTCCACCGAGGAGCCCACGAGGATGGAGAGGGAGATCGCTTCCACGGCCCCCATCTCCCAGCCGGACCAGTACATGATGGTGACCACCAAGCAGACGACTCCTGCCAGGGAGACCCACCAGAAACACCCCCCACCAACAAAAAAGACAGACAAGGTTTAGACTTTGCCTCTCCTAATCTGAGCTCCGCCACATTCTTTTCTTTGGACTACAATGCCCAGAATCCCCACCCCGGCGCCGGGGCCAAAAGAAGCCAGCTTTCCTGCACCGCTAGGCCCCCCCATCGAGATGCAAAATTGAGGGAAATAAAACAACACAGGCACACCCAACAACCTACCCACCCTAACATCAACGCAGCGTCAGTTTGGATTACGTGCGCCTAGACCTCTCTCGTACCTAAAATGGTGAGCAGGACCGGAAGCAGGAGGAGGACGTGGGTGGTGAACAGGGTCACGGCGGCCACGCAGATGACCAGGGACAGGATGAGGCCATACAAGGCGCTCTGCACCCCTTTGGACAGAGAAAAGAGAGATCATATTAGTGTTTATTTTCCCGACCCAATCTTTCAATCTGATTTTCAATCCAATCGTTTCTTTTTGCACGACGCACGTGTCTGATCTTTCCTCATTTTTTTTTACCTTCCTAAGAACCCTGCGAGGGAGTCCAGGCAAAGGGAACGAGAGGGGCTCCCAGCTCAGGTCTCCAACAAGAGGCCTAAAACCGGGCGTTCCAAAAGCCAAGCCCAACACTAACCACTATACGATACTGCTTTTTAAATAACCCCCTATGGCTTCCAGTGCTCATGGAGGGGAGGCATGTTATCTTCCCACAAGGCAGCGGAGAGTCTGCGAGCCACTCCATGAAGTGGGCAGAGTCGAACCCACTGCTTTGCCTTCCGGGGCTTTCACCCCATGGCTCAAGCCCCTCTTCCTTCCAAAGTTTTAATCTGCTCCGACAACCAGAACTGCACCACTTGTGTGCCCAAAAGCCAATGGGCAGCGTCGGGGTTTTGCGGAAGCATTCAAAATACTTTAAGGAAAATAAAGGTGTTTTTAAAAGCTGCTTTACACCAGTGGAATGAGTTTGGATCCCCGTTCAGGAGTGATGGGCAGTGAAGTGAAAGCTTACCGATGATCTCCATGAAAATCTGTTTCCAATGCTCGCAGGTCTGGAAGCCCCGACGCAAAGCCGAACCTTCCGGGAACTGACGGAGCAGATCCTGAAGAAAGGTCTCCCATTTGAGGTAGTCGGCGTAAGTCTGGAAAGAAGACTTCCCCTTGTAGGTGGTCTGCGAAGAGACGGCAGCAGGATGGTGAACACAAAGAACAGACCCGCACAGGCGCACACGAGGGGGGAAGGCCATGAACAAATATCTTAAGAAGACAGCAAGTAAGCGGCAACGAGGACTCAGTACAGTAGGACCCCGGTATCCATGGATTCATTATCCACTGATTCAGTTATCCACGGTTGGCAGAGGAAAAAAATTAATCAACAATTCAGCAGCCGCAAAGCAAGCTGCTGTCACAAACACCAGTTGTAAAGCAAGCTACTGTCACAAACAGCAGCCGTAAAACAAGCTACTGCGGCAAAACAACAGCCATAAAGTAAGGTACTGTCACAAAACAGTAGTTTTGGGGATTTTGGGCATTCTCTGTTATCCACGGCTTTCATTATCCACAGGAAGGTCTGAAACCGATCCCCAGCAGATACTGGGGTCCTACTGTAATTATTAAGTAAATACCAAGCAGTCCCCAAAACAATGGGGATAGGTAGAGATGGGCACGAATAAAAAAAAAAGGCATTTCGTTTGTCGTTTAGGGGGTCCGTTTTGGTTCGTTTCCATTTTTGTGAATTTTTGCAAAAAATTCATTTTTGTTTTCGTTTGTTTCGTTCGTTTTGTTACCATTTATTTCAATTTTTGTGATTTTTTTTAGCATTTTAAGCAGTTCAATGTATTGCCATAACGAAAACAAAATGGACAACAAAATTTCTGGTTTTTCTGTTCGTTTCCTTTCATTTTAGAGACAAAATTCGTTTGTCGTTTCGTTGCGCAACAAAACAAAAAACGGAAACGGAAACGGAAAATTGTTCGTTTCGTGCCCATCTCTAGTGATAGGATTCAGAGCCGTGATCAGAACAGGCTCAAACATCTGGCAGAGGCAAATTGTGGAGCCCCCCCCCTAAAAAAAGGAGCCAGTGCTCTCTCCTGGTCGCGAGCCAGTCGAAAGTCAGGCGTCGGGTGTCTTCTAATTCACAAGTTCGCAGGATGCTGGTCGCACAGCCGGCCGGCCACACGACCAGGAATCCAAGTGGCAGACTTGGTTTGTGCCGTGACAGGGGACGGCAGAGGCTTGTAGCCCGGAGGGACTTCCCGTATTTAACCTTGCCAGAAGAAGCTTGGACCTCTCTGTTAATCCAGGTTTGAAAAGGGAAAGCTATTTGGGACGGAAAGAGGCGTTCTCAAGAGGACCGAACGGAGGCCGCTTTCCGTCGTGACGGGACAGCCGGAGCGAGAGGGGCAGGAATAGGGTCAGCATCGGAAGAGCATCTCACCGATTCAAAGGCCATCGAGAGCCACTGGACTTTCCCGTCTTTCACTCCCACCGCCCCGTGCGAGAGCTGCCCGGGAAGGAGGTTAGGCTCCGGTAGATTCTTACATTCTGGATGGAGCATCTGAAGGACGGTGGAGATGCTGTAACCTGGAAGAGGGGGAACACGCACACACACACAAAAAAGGAGATTTCTTTTTTAAAATCTGGATGAAGAAGCTGGTGTGTTTGCTAGTCACGTGTTGGTTCGTTGATTGATTGATTGATTTTGGAGGGAGCGATCGATGCAAAACCTCGTACACCCCCCTCGGACCACGGGAAAGACAAACCAAGGGGAGCCCCAG
>JAHTLZ010000122.1:0-10316 GCA_023846285.1 Phrynocephalus versicolor
TTCAAACAATTCCAAATAAATAGTGGAGGCACTGCTGAGCAGGCACAACATTAGCTGGACATACTTTTCTACCTAATGGAAAGGAAAAGATGGCGCTTTTCTCCATTCCGTATAGCAGCGGTTCCCAATCTTTTGTCCCCCGATGCCCTTGGACTACAGCTCTGAGCACGCCTGGCGGTGAAGCCTTATGGCAGTTTTAGTCAAAGATTATTTAGAGACTGAAGGTTGGGAACTACTGCCATAAAGGGATGCCAGTCAGCCAATGTGTTGTATCCGGCATCCACAGAGGCCACAGGAGGCCATTACCTCCAACATAGTAAGCAGGCACACAACATTGTTTTTAACCAGCCCATGGATTTTGCCACCTATAAAAGGTGTCCCGCTTTGCTTAGCTCTAGTGGGGAACTGCAGCATGTTGAATTTGAAATTTCCTACATTCCAAACAACTTTGTCAAATGCCGTTGCTTCTCTTCTAACTTTTGTGTGGAACTGTGTTTCTATTTCTCAGTGATAGGGGGTTTGTGGCTGGACCATGTAGAGGGCTGGTCTACCCACAGGGATGATTTCAATATTCTCTTCCTTACCTACGAAGAAATGAAGAAGGTAAGCCATAAAACTGCTTTCCCAATCAATCGCTTACAAGGGTCCTAACACTCCTAGCTTTACCATAGACTCTGAGATCAAAGGAAAAGACAAGCAAGTGTCTAAATGGGAAGTGGTGGGCAGTGAGAAGAGCAAGAGCAAGGAGACAGTTTGATGGGCCTCCAAGGAGATAGCTGCACAAGTATGAATACTAGAACTGAAAGGTGGATATCCGGATTCAAGCCCATGAGGTTACAGGTGTCTGTGCTGAGGACTGAAAAGCAGCTTTGCCATTCCAATTCCCATTGTGTTTCTATGGTCAGTGACCAATATCCAAAATACAAATAAGCCAGAGATACATAAAATATGTATCTTTAATACATTTTCTGAGGGCTAATCTATCTGTATCATACTCACCCTCTGAGTTTAGCAGATAGAGCTTTAGGAATGGGCACTTTACAAAAAACAACATGTTGTTTCATCGTTTTGTAAGCTTATGAAACCTTATAAAATGAAACAAAACAGCAAACAGCGTGTCGCCAAGAAATGAAATGAAATACCATATTTTGTTTCGGAAACGAAACAATTTGTCTTGATCCAGCCATCTTGAGAACAGAAGGTTTATTTTTTTAAAAAAAGCTGCTTGATTTGTTTCCTGCTCCTCAGCAGTTGAGGTAGCTTATCTCCAATCTTAATCTGCCTAAAGCTAGAGTAGCTAGCCCAGGAACTGAGCTTTTCCCTTCGCTGTCTGTCTGCAAGTTGATTTAAACTGATTGCTTTACTTTCCTTTTTAAGTAGGACTGTGGAGGTTATTTTTTTAAAAAAAATATCTCTTTTCACCACACCAATCAGCTGTTGAGTTTATCTCTGGGATCTCTCTGTGCAGCAGCTGAATATTAGGTTTCCAGCTTATTTAGAGAGGGTTCTTTTCTAGAAAGCAAATTGATTGGAAGGTTTAAGGGTCTTTGATTTAGGGCAGTGGGCTCCCTGTTAAATAAAAAAGTAAAGTTCCCCATTATTCATAACCTTATGAAGCGTTTCATTTCATGACAAAAATTCTGAAACTAAACTAAAGGAAATACTATATTTCCGTTTCGTGCCTATCTCTATGTGCCATAAAGAAGTTGAGAGATGCCTCTCAATGGAAAAACCCAGTACTGCAAAAAGAGATAACTGTGCTGACTGAGCAACAGTCTGCATGTAACTTATGAGTGCCATTTGCCTGAAAGACAATATTGGGAGACTTATAACCACCTTACCTGGCTGAAAGGGACCCCAAACCAGCAAACCAGCAAATTAATGTAACAAATAGCAAAGGGGCCAATACAGAGAGCCTTGCTTAGCTCCATTGCAAATTGGGATTTTACTAGATAGACGATCCTCCAACTTGCACTTTATTTTCAAATTTGTATTATCCCCATTCTACACTGCTCACCAAATGCTGACAGAATTTAGTCCCTTGAATATAGGTCATTCCTCAGGATCTCGTACTTTATATTAATGGGTAGGTCATTTAAATAGGTTCTGTTCCAAGTAAGACAGCTTTCTGCCACTAGTGTGTAGTGATCTCATTTACTCCCAAAGATGATTTTATAGGAATTGCACCTAAAACACCAATTAAAACTGGAATAGTGTTAGAATTATTTTCCGTATTCACTCAATTTCAACTTTTCATTGCAGTGGTTGCTATTACTACTGCTACATACTACTATTAAATATTATGTTTATAAATTTTAAAATTGTACACTATAACATAGTATTCAAAAACCACTATCTAGAGTGGGAAGCAATACATTATACACTCCTTTTTTAAAATAAAAAAGTAAATGGATATAGTCAAACTAATAGTAAAAAAAGCTCTAAAAATCCATTAAGGACAACAACAATTTTCTCATTTATTTCAGATTCCTGATTGACTTTTTTATTGTTCTACAAATTGTTTATGACAGTTGTTTTATTCTCGTGTTATGAGATCCCTCTAAAACCTCTGAAAGTGGATTTTACCAATTTGATTTATTCTTATGTTCTGGTTGATAGCCTGGTTTGGTCCATTCTGTTAAGAGTATAATTGGTGGTGATTTTCAAGTGTGCCTGTGGGTCTCATATATAAACCATATCGTATTTCAGGATCTCAGAAGTGCTGTATTGAAAATATGCAGATTCGTAGGGAAGAAACTGACCGAAGAGGAGGTAGATGAAGTTGTGGATAGGGCTACATTTGATAAAATGAGCAAGGATCGCAGGGCAAACTATGAGAACCTGTCATCTGATCTCGTAGATCATACAAAAGGACGCTTTCTTCGCAAAGGTAACAATATGTCCAGTCCAAGGACTTGTCTTCGTGGGATTTTTTGGAATGGGCTGATGTGGGATAAAGAGGATGACTTGGGTTCATGCAAAGGTGGGATATGTGATTGGATACAATCCTCGTGTATCAGTACTAAGGCAACCCTATTTGTTCTGACTCCTTTCAGTGAGAATTTCTTATATCACGAAGCAGGATATTGGCAAATTAAATACCTCTGCTTCTCAACAGAGGATCTGTGGATTTAGCTTCGGAGAGTTTCTCAAACAATTTTAAAGGCAACACAAATAAAGGTTTATCTTTTTTAAAAATAAGTGATATACAGTAACTGCCACCTATCGCAGGGTTAGGGACCCAATCCGGCCCGCGATAATTGAAAATCCACGATATGCGGATGCTGGGTTGGATGTGGCCTGAGGGGCCTATATGGGGCCTCCTACACTAAAGCTCCCGAAAACTGTTGGCTGCAAAGTCAGCAGCTCAGCATTTTGAATCCCGGGTGCCACACAGCGGAGCGAGCTCTCACTGATAACCCCAGCTCCTGCCAACCTAGCAATTCAAAAGCATGTGAATGCAAGTGAAGTTAGAACAGTGTTTCCTTGCAGCCATGCCAGCCACATGGCCATGGACTTGCACAACACTGGCTCTTCAGCTTGAATACGGAGATGAGCACTGCCCCTAGAGTCAGACATGACTAGCACTCATGTGCAAAGCCTTTACCTTTACACCTACCTGAGGCCTGGCACTGACCTGAATGGGCCCCAGTAGTACTTTCTGGTAATCCAGAAGACTTCCAGTTCATCAGAAAGCACTTCCGGGGCCTCCGACAGGCCCCAAAAGTCTGTCTAAGGCCTCAGAAGTGGTTTCCAGTGATCCGGAAGTCACTTCAGGTTCACTGGAAAGCACTTTTGGAGCCTCCGACAGGCACCAGAAGTGCCAGGCCTAGGGTAAGTACAGGAGGCTGAAACAGGGCCATCCATTTTACCCTGGGGGCCTTTGTTTCATATACCGTGGTCCCACGATATACTGGGACTGCAGTATATGAACCACAAAAGGGCGGGACGACACTGTAGTGCATTTTCATTGTCCTAATGTACTGTAGTCTAAAATTTTTTACTTCCTCTACCCCTCTTTCAAGGAGAAGAGGAAGTTCTCAATTTGCTGATATCCTGAAGTGGATATCTTTTATTAAGCTGTTTCATAATAGATTAGATTAGCAGACCGCTGAAAACCATCTTGTTCTGCGAGGCCTTTGGTGACCAAGTTTAGGTATTTTTTCTTTTCTCCCGCCATCTGCTTGTTAGCCTAATTATGATGCTCTTTTATCTGAGCAACAAATAACTTTTTGACAAGGGTGCTATTGTACTGTTTTAATTGTTTTAACTATCATTGGTTTGTCTTGTTGTTTGTTGTTGTAATTTTGCTGATTAGTTCAGCTCATTGTAAGCCGACCAGAGTTCCCTTGGGAAGATGGGCAGGGTATAAATTTAATAATAAATAAATAAATAGATAGATAGATAGATATTCCCACTTAACAGCTAGAAGGCTCACTTTGGTTCATTTCCAGAAATAACACATGCTGGAAATAAAACACTTCAAAGTGATCCTTTCTGCATAAAAAAAAAAAAAGTAGAAGCCCCTCACAGGGATTAGTAGGATACAGATCGGACCATTCTTGTCTGATGGTCATTTTTAGAGGTGAACCAACCTGCCCCTACAGTGGACCAAATAATGGGCTAAATGCTGATGTTACTCCTAACTTACTGTTGGCACTTAAGGGTGCCACATGACATTTATGGTGCCATACTATTGCAATTTCTGTCCTTTAATAATATGGACTACAATTGTGTGTTATTGTTTTATTTGTAAGCACTGAAGTGAAACTGAGCTATAGAAATCTTTTAATCAAGTAAGTAAAGAGATGCTGCTTACTAGCTGGATAGTCAGAGCTCCTCTACCATTCAAGTACCATTAGAAGTGAAGATTAGCCCTGAAGGAGTGGCCGTAACATAGCTTTGACCACAGAACATCTTTGTTAAGTACAAAATGATCTGCATATTCCAAGCAGGACGAGGTGAACACGGCTGTAACATTTCAATTAGTCAAACAAGCCACACTGTTGTCGAGTACAGAAGAGGTGAATAAGACTCTCTCTTCTTTGTCTACCAGGTATTGTTGGAGACTGGAAAAACACGATGACTGTTGCCCAGAGTGAAAGATTTGACTGTGTTTTTAAGAAGAGAATGGAAAAGTTACCCTTCAAGTTCTATGATTAATTATGAGTTGGAATGGACAAATCTATCTCATTAACCTTGTACAGTTTGATTTTCTGAGACATGCTATTTCCCCTCTTCTATTCCATCAATATATGAAAATGTTTGATAAAAATGTGGATTTAGTGCACATTATGTAATACAGTCACATGACAGGACTGCCGTGCAGTACAGTAAATTCACATTGAATAAGTCAATTTTGAAAAAGGGGACAGTGAGAAGATGCTTTGAGAAAAGAAAGGCCAAATCAAGACAAGACTATGGATGTCCAGAAAGAGGCATTTGGACCAGACTGGCTGAGGCTTAAAATGTTCTTATTTTCCATCTGATTGATTTCATCCTCCATGAGTGATCTTTTTGTTCATTATGATTAAATGTGTAGCTTGCATGAATAAATTGTAGACTGCCTAGAGAGTGCTTTAAGCACATCGTTCATTAAAAAAACTAACATAGCAAAATAGCAGTGCATCAGAATGGTGCGATGCACACTATACTACCAATATTTCTCACTTATCTAGCATGATACTGTATCATAAGAAGAGCCATGCTGGATCAGGCCAAAGGCCCATCTAGTCCAGCTTCCTGTATCTCACAGCGGCCCCACCAGATGCGTTTCGGAGTGCATGAGACTAGATATCTGTCTCCTGATACCACTCCCCTGCATCTGGCCCTTGAAGTATCCTGGTTTCTCCATCATGGTTTGTAATCTGTGATGGACTTTTCCTCCAGGAATCTGTCCAATCCCCTTTTGAAGGCATACAGGCTAGATGCCATCACCACATCCTGTGGCAGGGAGTTCCATAGGCTTACAACACGCTGGGTGAAAAAATATTTTCTTTTGTCAGTTCTTACTCTCCCAGCCCTCAATTTGAGTGTATGTCCGTAGTTCTGGTATTTTGGGAGAGAGAGAAGAGCTTCCATCTATCCACTTTACTCATACCCTGCATTATTTTGTATGTCTCAATCATATCCCCCCTCAAGCGCCTTTTTTCCAGACTAAAGAGGCCCAAATGTTTTAGCCTTTCTTCATAAGGGAGGTGTCCCAGCCCAGTAATCATTTTAGTCGCTCTCTTCTGTACCTTTTCCAGTTCCACTATGTCTTTCTTGAGATGCGGTGACCAGAATTGTACACAATACTCCAGGTGCGGCCTTACTATTGTTTTGTATAATGGCATTATAATGTTGGCTGTTTTATTTTCAATCCCCTTTTTGATAATGCCTAGCATGGAATTGGCCTTCTTCACTGCTGCCACACATTGGGGAGACACCTTCATGGAGCTGTCCACCAACACACCAAGATCTCTTTCCTGATCCGTCACGGATAACTCAGAGCCCATGAGTTGATAGATGAAGTTTGGATTTTTTGCCCCAATATGCATTACTTTACATTTGGTTACATTAAAATGCATTTGCCATTTCTCAGCCCATTCCCCCAGTTTGGAGAGATCCTTCTGGAGTTCTTCACAATCTTCTCTGGTTTTCACCACACGGAAAAGTTTTGTGTCATCCGCAAACTTGGCCACCTCACTGTTTATCCCTGTCTCCAGGTCATTTATGAACAGATTGAAAAGCACCGGTCCCAGGACCGAGCCCTGGGGCACACCGCTTTTCACTTCTCTCCATTGTGAAAATTTCCCATTGACACCTACTCTTTGTTTCCGGGATCTCAACCAGTTCTCAATCCATAAGAGGACCTGTCCTCTTATCCCCTGACTGTGCAATTTTCTCAGCAGCCTTTGGTGAGGGACTGTGTCAAAAGCCTTTTGAAAATCCAGATAGACTATATCCACCGGTTCACCCAAATCCACATGCCTGTTGACCTTTTCAAAAAATTCTAAAAGGTTTGTAAGACAAGATTTACCCTTACAGAAGACATGCTGATTTTCTCTCAACAAGGTTTGTTCTTTTATGTGTTTTAAGATTTTCTCTTGGATGAGGCTTTCCACCATCTTCCCTGGGACAGATGTAAGGCTAACTGGCCTGTAGTTTCCTTGGTCCCCCCTCCTTCCTTTTTTAAAAATTGGTGTGACATCTGCCAACCTCCAGTCCTCCGACACTGTGGCCGTTTTAAGAGACAAGTTGCATATAACCGTTAAGAGATCTGCAATTTCATTTCTCAGTTCCCTAATAACCCTTGGGTGGATGCCATTTGGGCCCGGGGACTTGTTAATCCTCAATTTATCGATTAGTCCTAAAACCTCCTCTCTTTTAACCTGTATTTGATTTAATTCTTTAATCAAGAGGGGCCGTTCAGGCAGCTGAATCCGCTCAAGGTCCTCTGTCGTGAAGACAGACGCAAAGAACTCATTCAATTTCTCTGCAATGTCCAAGTCCTCCTTAACCTCCCCTTTTTCTCCCTCACCATCCAGAGGGCCAACTGGTTCTCTGGCAGGTTTTCTACTTCTAACATATTTAAAGAAGATTTTATTATTACCCTTTATATTGCTAGCCATGCGTTCCTCAAAATCTTTCGTTGCCTCCCTTATCATCTTCTTACATTTCTTTTGCCAGAGTTTGTGTTCCTTTTTATTTTCCTCATTTGGGGAGGATTTCCATTTACAGAAAGACCTCTCCTTGCACTTTAGAGCCTCTCTAACTCCACTCGTTAACCATGCCGGTGTCCTCTTGGACTTAAATGAACTCTTCTTTCTTTGTGGTATGCACTTGTGCTGGGCCTCTATTATTGTTGTTTTAAACAGGCTCCATGCACTCTGAAGAGATTGGATTCTTCTAACCTTCCCCTTCAATTTCTCTCTATCTAGTTTCCTCATATGAGGGAAGTTTGCCCTTCAAAAATCAAGGATTTTTATGTCTGATTTGGTGGACACTCTTCCTCCGACATGCATGGCAAAGGAAATTGCAGCATGGTCACTGTTCCCCAGAGGCTCAGTGACATTCACATCCCTGACCAGGTCCTGAGTATCACACAGTATTAGATCCAGAGTTGCCTGTTCTCGGGTGGGCTCCATGACAAGTTGCTCTAAGGCACAGTCATTCAGCAAGTCGAGAAACCCAGTTTCTCTTTCTTGCCCGGAGCTTGCATTGGCCCAGTCAATGTGGGGATAATTGAAGTCCCCCATGATTACTATCCTATCCCTCTTAGCCACCTCCATGATTTCTCTCCTCATTTCAAGGTCCCCCTCAAGTTTTTGATCTGGTGGACAATAGAATACCCCAACTATCACATCACTCCTGGGACCTGGTAGTTTAACCCACAGTGATTCTATGGTGGAGTCAGACCCTCTGTCCATCTCCATTCTGCTGGATTTTACCCCTTCTTTGACATAGATGGCCACTCCTCCTCCAACCCTCCCCTCTCTATCCCTTCTATAGAGTTTATAGCCTGGGATTGCTGTATCCCACTGGTTCTCCACATTCCACCAGGTTTCTGTTATGACTATTATATCTATGTTATCCCTAGCTGCCAAATGTTCAAGTTCTCCCATCTTTGCTCGGAGGCTTCGAGCATTGGCGTAGAAGCACCTGTACAGTGGGTCCCGCAACAACAGCTGCTGCCTTGTTCTTTTCCCCTCACAGCTTTTATTTTCAGTAGACAAACTGTCACAGTCCATTATTCTCCCAGTGCTAATACCTGCTATGTCATCTCTATGTGATTCTCTACCCTCTCCAACCTCGTTCCCCAAGGATGAGGTGTTCCGAACCGGATGCCACGCAGCTCCTGTCGGCTTTCCCCCAGTTATCAGTTTAAAAGCTGCTCTGCTGCCTTTTTGAGGTTGAGTGCCAGCAATCTGGTCCCATCATGATTCAAGTGCAACCCATCCCTTCTGAACAGGTTTGGCTTGTCCCAAAATGTTCTCCAGTTCCTGACAAATCTAAAGCCCTCCTCTCGACACCATCGCCTCATCCACGCATTGAGGCTTCTGAGTTCTGTCTGCCTGTAGGGTCCTGCACGAGGAACAGGTAGCACTTCTGAAAATGCTACCTTGGAAGCCCGGGACTTCAATCTTCTACCTAACAACCTGAATTTGGCTTCCAAGACTGCCCGCTTGGCCTTCCCGACATCATTGGTACCAACGTGTACCATGACCACTGGCTCCTTCCCAGTTCTCTCTAACAAGCTATCTAGATTTCTGGTGATGTCTGCAACCTTTGCACCTGGCAGGCAAGTGACCAAACGGTTATCATGCTCCTCACAAATCCATCCCTCTGTATTTCTAATTATAGAATTCCCTAGTACAAGGAGCTTCTCTCCTGCAGCCTGCTCATCTACATGTACCTGATCTTGTATCTCATCAATAGTGATGAGGGAGAGATCCTCCGGTGGAACCAATTCTTCCTCTATGTGTGCTTCATGAGGTGTGCTGAGGGAAAGAGCTTCAAACTGATTGTACAAGATGAGACTCTCTGAGCGATGCCTTGGCCTTCTACTCCTTTGAGTCACATTCCTCCACCCATCCACCTCCTGAGTTGGGGGAGTGACTTCCTCCTCTGAAGTTTGCCCTGTCTCCTCTTGGACCTGGATAGTCTGTTCCGCTCTGTCCAGGAACCGCTCAAGCTCCTTAATATGTTGCTGGTCGGATATGCGAGCCTCCAGCTGCTGGACCTTCTCTTCCAATAGCGCCACCAGCTTGCACTTGCAGCAGATGTAGTTCTGCACACGCTCTGTCAAGATAACAAACATGGCACATGTACTGCAGGTAACTACAGCTGCTCCCTCCAACTCCATTTTAACGAGTGCAATAAAATGTATTGAAGGTCTCAAGAAGAATGGCTGTATGAGGGCTCTACACACACTTACAACTTTCCCACACAGTGAAAACCATCAGTCATGCATCCAGCTTATACGTCTGTAAAACTTTAGACAGATACTTTTATCTAGGATATTCAATGTGGTTTTAGTAGATTCGCTTTCACCCCAAAGTACTGTATACAGGTTGCTGGTCTGATAAGCTTTCCCCGACCACTTGCTTTGCTATGGAATTATGCAGGTTATGCTAGTTCTTGCTTCGCTTTCTCCTGACTCATCACTTTCAGTGCAGTCATGGACTTGCACGACCTTTAAGTTAATTTGCAGACCAATCTTCCACTGAGAAAACTCAGCAGAAGTATATCTTGGAAGTTGGAAATTGTCCAGGAAAAAAAGGAGATTATCTATCTATCTATCTATCTATCTATCTATCTATCTATCTATCTAT
>JAHTLZ010000122.1:10326-29875 GCA_023846285.1 Phrynocephalus versicolor
CTATCTATCTATCTATCTATCTATCTATCTATCTATCTATCTATCTAATTTAAAATGAAAGAGTAGATGAAAACAGAGAAGGGAGGATTATCCACCAACTGCTTGAATGCCTGAACCCATTCAATACATTACAGAGTGGTCACTTCGGATAACACCATCCACAGCTCTATTTTGATATAGAGTATATGCCAGTGTTGGCAAATCAATGGCATGGGTGCCAAAGATGGCACCCAGAGCCCTTTCTGTGGGCATACGACATTGCCCCTTCACAGCCACGGCACTTCCCCCTCTGCTCGGAGCACCCCACTGTGTTCTGTGCCAGGTGAGAGGGAGGCAGCAGCTTGTGGGCTCATTCATAGCCCTAGTTTACTCTCCAGCCACACTGCTCTGAGCATCCCAAAAGCAGTGTGGCTGGAGAGTAAACTGGGGCTATGAAGGAGCCCACAAACCACTGCCTCCCCTTCAACCAGCTGTCTTCCCAGAGCCATTTTGAGACCACCGAAATGGTTCTGTGATGAGAGCAGGGCAAAGGGGAGGCAGTGGTTTGTGGGCTCCTTTGTAGCCCTAATTTACTCTCCAGCCACACTGCTTTTGGGATGTCCAGAGCGGTGTGGCTGGAGAGTAAATTAGGGCTACAAATGAGCCCACAAGCGGCCGCTGCTCCCCCCTGGCTTTCTCTACGTGTAGCACCTCATCCGCCTCTCTGCTCTGGGCAGAGAGGCAGGTGGGGTGCTACTCTTTGGGAAAGCAAGGATCAAAAGGCAGGTTTTTGAATCTCCTGCAGCCACAGTGAGGGTGCTGTGGCCAAAGATAATTCAAAAACTTGCTCTTTGATCCTCACTTTCCCGAAAGGTAGTAACCCTGCTCTTCGATCATTGCTTTCCTGAAGGGTAGCACTTGAAGCATTTGTAACTTGGGGTACCACCGTATTCAGGTTAAATTGATGTATTGGTACTTTGCAAAAAATAAGTGGGTTTTGAATTGCAGTTTGGGTACTCGGTTTCTAAAAGGTTTGCCGTCACTGATATAGACTAATCATCCACATGGGCTACAGAACAGGCTAATTAGGAGAGCTCTGGTACCATGCCAAAGATACCATAGCCCTAGTGCCAAAAAGGAGCAGGACAGTCCTAAAAAGAAACACAATATATTGCCCTAAGTCAGTATACTGGATGCTGCAAACCAAGGAGCACCAAAAGTCATCCAAATTGCATGAATTTCAGCTGATGCAGATGTGCTCACATGCTTCCTACTTCTTTTGTTGTGGTTTTGCGTTCTTACAAGGACAAGGAACTCTATCCACTTTACTCATGCCCTGCATAATTTTGTACGTCTCAATCATATCCCCCCTCAGGCGCCTATTTTCCAGACTAAAGAGCCCCAAATGTTTTAGCCTTTCCTCATAAGGGAGGTGCCCCAGCCCAGTAATCTTCTGCACCTTTTCCAGTTCCACTATGTATTTTTTGAGATGCGGTGACCAGAATTGTACACAATACTCCAGGTATGGCCTTACTATCGTTTTGTACAATGGCATTATAATGTTGGCTGTTTTAATTTCAATCCCCTTTTTGATCATCCCTAGCATGGAATTGGCCTTCTTCACCGCTGCCACACACTGGGGAGACACCTTCATTGAGCTGTCCACCAGCACACCAAGATCTCTTTCCTGATCCGTCACGGATAGCTCGGAGCCCATGAGTTGAAAGATAAAGTTTTGATTCTTTTGCTCCAATATGCATTACTTTACATTTTCCTAAATTGAAACACATTTGCCATTTCACAGCCCATTCCCCCAGTTTGGAGAGATCCTTCTGGAGCTCTTCAAAATCTTCACTTGTTTTTACCACGTGGAAAAGTTTCGTGCCATCTGCAAACTTGGCCACTTCACTGCTTATCCTTGGTTAGGTGTCTGGGAGAGAGACCGAGCCACGGCAATGCCAGCAGAGTTTCTCTCACCAATAGTAACAGAGGCAACAAAATTGCTCAGGACTCCTGCAGCAGTCCTGTTCTTGCAAAAACTAAAACAGTTTCCAGATGAGTGAAAGTGGAGAGCTGTTAGAGGAGCTGGATCTGTTCTGGTTTTAACTGCTAATATCACACAAGACTTCAGAATTCTCAATAGCCCATTGGTAATAGCACTAAGCCTTTAGGACTTTTGACTTCTTAGCTCGAGGCCAGGAAGTTATCTTATCCATGTTAATGGAGTGCAGTGACTGATCCTGCTGACTTGCTATTCTGTTGTACCGACCAGCTTTCATCAACAAAGCAAGGGATTTTAAACTGCTGTTTAGGAACAAACTAGGAAAAGCTGGAGCCCACTGCTAACAGGATGACTTTCCTATTTAACTGGGTATAAAGTGCCTTTCTAGACAAGGGCCACACATATCCTGATGAAAAAGATGGTACAGTGGTCCCCCGCCCTTTCGCGGTTCATATACTGCGGTCCTGCTATATCACGGGACAACAGTACAGTGGTACCTTGTATAAAGGAATTAATTTATTCCAAATGAAATTATGTTAAGTAAATGTTCCTTTATACAAATTTCCCATAGGAATGCATTAAAAACAGAGTGATCCCATTTTATGTTGTACAGATTTGCCCCATAGGCAATTATGTTAAGCAAATTTCCCCTATTTGCAGAATTTTTTATGTTGTACAAATTTTGTATATGAAAAAGGCCCCCTGCGATAAAGGGGGAAAGGCCTGTTTCAAGCCTCCCATACTTACCCCAGGGCTGGTGCTGCCCCAAACGGGCCTGCGAGGGCTTTCCTGGGCCTCCCTGCGAACAAAAAAGTGACTTCTAGTAAACTGGAAGTGACTTCTGGATCACCAAAAATCATTTCTGAGGCCTCTGAGGGCCTTTATAGGCCTGTCAGGGGCCTCAGAAATTATTTTAGCCACTCCGGAAGTCACATCTGGTTCAAAGGAAGGCCCTTTTGGGGCCTCCAGAATGCCTTTGCAGGCCCATTTAGGGCAGTGCCAGGCTGGGGGTAAATAAAAAAATAAAAGAGCCCCCAGCTTGGCCCCCCAGGCCTGACCCGACCTGCATCTGCATATCGCGGATTTTCAATTATTGCAAGTTGGGTTGGGTCCCCAACCCCCGCGATAGGCAGGGGATCACTGTACTTGAACTATGAGCATTAGCACCTGCAGTGATGTTCAGGTCCTGGGCCTCTTGCAGGACATGGACAATAACACTGTGAATGACATAATGTGCCATATTTACAATACTAGAAGCTGACCTTTTTCATAGGCTTTATTTCCTTGTTTCTGTACATAGAAAATAGCTTTAATGTAATTCAGAGATGGGCAATGGAACTTCATTACTGAGCTGCAGGTCTGGTCTTGGAGCAGGATTACTTTATTTATTGTCTAAAACTATTGTAATTCTCCCTTCTGGGTGTCCCGCCTGACAGATCCACACTTAAATGAAGCTCATCTAGGTCTTTCTTTCAGTCCTGCCACTTTCCACAGGGAAATTTGGTGGGGACATAAGAGCAGGGCTTCTGTATTGCGGCTCCCAGACTTTGGAACTCCCTCCCACAGGAGGCTGGTCTGGCCCCATTTTGCTGTTCACAAGCAGACAAAAAGTCCCTTATCTTCAGGCAAACTTTCTCTTAATGACTAGCTGCCTGACTGGGGCTTTTTAATGGATGGTTGTGCCCTACTGCTTTGATGCTTTCATTCCATTTGGTGTGGTATGGGATCTTTTTCAATACATAGTTGTGTACCTACTGCTTTCAGCTTTTAATATAGCATTTAAATCAGGCATGTCCAAACTTCGGCCCTCCTGATGTTTTGGGCCACAACTCCCAGAATTCTAAGCTTAGCTTGCCAATGACAAAGGACTGTGGGAGATGTGGTCCAAAACATCTGGAGGGCCGAAGTTTGGACATGCCTGATTTAAATGATGCCTGGGATCCTTTTCAAGGAGAAAGGTGGGGGTAAAATATATGAGATGGGCATATGGGTGGAAAGGGTTTGAGGCCTAGCATAGCCTGAGCTTTGCCTTGGTTTTCTGTTCAGAAAAGAAGTTCCCAGCTTTCAGTGTTGCAGCTTCCTTTATACACAGGAAGCTAAGTCAGAGCTAAGCCAACGCTAGGTTTCAAAGCCTTTCCTGTCAGGCCTTTTGTCCAGGTAAAAAGTGTTCTGCTTATATACCGCCCCATACCACTTTTTTTTAAAGTAGTCTGTGGGACTCTAGGTGTGGACTTGTCAGGTGGAACTTCCAGAATGGAAAATTATGGAATTTCTAGTCCAAACAATCCAAAAATACTGTGCCTACCCTGGTCATCCCTTGTTCATTTAATGCACCCACTGAGGGACCACACATATTTCCCTACCCTGATGCAACTGAAAAAGGGCCTGAAATAACCCTGAGTAAGAGCAACTCTGAAATATAAGTAAGGCTGCTTCGTTTTATAATACCAACCCACAGACTTTGTTGGCCTTTATGATTTTTCAAGATCCAAGCGTACTATCCTGCGGAACCTACAGCTGCGTATCCAATAGAGATGGGCACGACTTAGCGGTATTCCCGTTTCCGTTTCCGTTAGTCGGTTCCGTTACTCTACGGAAACGGTAACGGGAATTACTGCCCCAGACTTCGAGCTCGAACCGACGAACGAACAATTTTGGTCTGATTTGTCGTGCTCGTTACTTGCGTGACGTCACGCGATCGCGCAATGCCAAGCGGCACAGAAAAAAAGTTTTTAAAAGTAAAAAAACCCCGATTCCCGGCCCTAAAAGCAGGCGAAAACTGTCTGAGGGCACCTACCAGGCCAGAAGGGTGGTTTTTTTGGGGGGTGGGGGTTTCCTCGCCCCCCTCTCCTTGGCTACTGCTACTGCTGCGCTGCTGGTACCAGGCGGGGGGGGGATCGTCTCGTCTGCCTTTGCCATGCGGTGTGCGGGCGGGGGGATCCAAAATGCCGACCGCAATATTTTTTTTAAATCGTGGTCCAAAACCCCACCAAAGCACCACAGAAACATGCGAAAATTAGCTATTTTAAATGTTTGAATTTTTACAGTAGCAGCAGTGGGTTTGTCTTGCAAAAAAACGTCTCCGTTGATTTTATTTTATTTCATTTTATTTTATTTTTTTACACCTGCGCATTTGCAAAGATGGGCTCGCCCATGGGAGTGGACCATGCAAAGTCTTGGAGCCATTCCACCAATCGCATGGCCAGGTTTTGCTGACTGAACCAGGCTGGGAGGGCGTCTCCATTTGCCATGCAGTGCGGGGGGATCTAAAATGGCGGCCGCAATATTTTTTTTAAATCGTGGTCCAAAACCCCACCAAAGCACCACAGAAACATGCAAAAATTAGCTATTTTAAATGCTTGAATTTTTACAGTAGCAGCAGTGGGTTTGTCTTGCAAAAAAACGTCTCCGTTGATTTTATTTTATTTCATTTCATTTCATTTTTTTACACCTGTGCATTCGCAATGATGGGCTCGCCCATGAGAGTGCAACATGCAAATTTTCCACCAATCGCAAGGCCACTTGGCCAGGTTGACCACAGAGACTTCTGGGATGTGCCAATCGGGCATAAACAGCCCACTAATCGTAGCCCGAACCTGAACCCTAAGCCTAAGCCTAACCCATACACCAGTACACTGTCCTTCTAAGTGGGTCAGAGAGGCACCCAGAGGTGCACCCCAATACTCACCCTAACCTCACCCGTCACTAGCCTAACCCTAGCTCTTGTGCACTGCTAACCCATCTTAATCCTAAGCCAGATCTACTTGCATTACACTACATACAAGTATGTGAAATGCAGCATGTGCAAAGAGTCTGCCAGTCCGTCACTTGTGGCTCTGGCTGACTCCTGCAGCTGCCTCCAGGAGCCCGCTACCCCCCCAAACCAGTACTAACGACAACGAAAAAACGAAAAAACGAACCGACTATTTTTTGCGAATTTTCGCGAAAAACGGAAACGAAACGAATCGGACCCTAGCCGAAAACGAAAACGAAGGTTTTTTTCTGAGTCGTGCCCATCTCTAGTATCCAAGTTAGACGTCACTGGGCTATTGTTCATTTTATACCCTGCATTTATCTACTTCCATAAACATTTTGAGAGCAGAACTTCAGAAGGTCTAAGGCACTCTTGACAATCAGCATGGCAATGTTGTGAACTCGCCCTGTGTACATTTCCTGAATTTCATCCAAGTGCTTTCTGGGTAAACTAGACCTCAGAACACCCACAGCCACAGTTGCAATACTGATATTTTTAGAGGCAGACACCCAAAGCATCACATTTCAAAAAGCAAGTCTGTACATCTCATCTCTTTCTTCAAAAATAAATACTTGCACCATACTTTGCAATCTTCAGAATACTGTTTAGAAGTTTGGGTTTCATTGCTGCATGTTCTTTGCAGAACCAGTCTTCCTAAAATGAACCATTTTCTTGGGGTACAAAGAAAATATGAAAATTTTTATATATATAATTTCATTTTATATCCAAAACATGAAACTTAAGCAGCAGCCTTAGAATTACCATATGTTCAGAACCTTGTGGCTTTTAGCCTTTCTTGACACAGTTCTGTTTCTTCAGTATGAGAGAGACATTTAACAAGTTACATTTCAAAGGTTAAAGTCAATTTATTATTCCTCATGAAAGGTGCCAGAGGAGAAGTCTCCTGCCATTGAAACACTTTCTGAAAGGAAACCCAACATGTGCAAGTGTCTCTCCGTATAAGTATTCAGGTCTGTTGGGCAGTCTAGACGGTTCAACAGCTTCCATCTAGTCACTGTCTAGATGAACAGGGTTGTAGTCTGGATCGTCCTCTTCATCCTCCAACTCTAAGTCATCCATTTCCTGGAACAAGGATTCATCCACTTCCACGCTGTTTCCAGCTGGCAGAGATAAAAAGGGGGGGGGGAGAGAAGCAGCTTTCAGAGTAATAACTTCCTGCCTTTGGCATCTTGTTAGGAGCTTTAGCAACAAAGACGTTCTGCTCTGCTGTTTCTGACCCAATTCTTCCTTAGGGGGAAGACGATGCCCCTCCCCGCACATGCAGTG
Source organism: Phrynocephalus versicolor (assembly GCA_023846285.1). Classification (NCBI taxonomy): domain Eukaryota; kingdom Metazoa; phylum Chordata; class Lepidosauria; order Squamata; family Agamidae; genus Phrynocephalus; species Phrynocephalus versicolor. Next base: position 17,349 of record JAHTLZ010000122.1, read on the forward strand.
TGATACGTCTGAAGAGAAATTTCCTGATGCTGTCTAGGCCCTGCATATGAGCAAGAGGCCCTCCTCTTTGGAGACATCAATCCTTACTTGGAGAAACTGACAACCCAGAGGGGAAGAGTTGGGCACTCCTGTCCCAGGATGCAGTCAAGAACCAGGTAAGCAACAACCCAACAGGGCCCCAAATAAGCTCTCTTGTGATCGCCTATAGATTTCATCTAGGGCTAGGGTCTCTTCTAGAGATGGGCGTGAACTGGTTCGTACCAGTTTGTAAAGGTGGCTGACAGCTCCTGCTGCTCCCAACCTCCGCCTCCTCAGTCAATCAGCCACTCCCCAGGCCCAGCTTAGGCTGCTTTTCCGACCTTGCCACCGAATCTCCCAGTCAAGGCCAAGAGCACAGACTTCTCTGCCCTGCCCTTTTGTCTGAATGGGAGATAAGCCAAGAGGGTGGACAAGAGAAGCCTGAACTTTTGCCGGGACTGGATGATCAGTTTAAGAGGGAGGTACAGGAAACTGACACGCTGGCTTTAGTGAACCAGAGTTGGCAGGGGAGAGGAGCAGCAGAATCTGTCCTGTTGCCTTTACAGACTGGGACAAACTAGATGAATCAGTTTGTGCCCACCTCTAGTCTATTCAGCTGCCTAGATGCCCTGAGCACATCTGATCTCTCCTGATTTTGGAAGCTAAGCCCTGGTTAGTACTTGGATGGGAGACCACCAGGGAATACCAGGTGGTGTAGGCGCCTGGAGTAGGAACTGGCAAGCCACTCCAGTAGTCCTGCCAAGAAAACTCCATGGACATGGAGTCACGAAGAGTCGGTCACGAATGTAATGACACAACACACACACACTAGTCTATTCTTTATGGGGGCTAAAATCAACAATTTGTAGCACGGCTGCGGATCACACGACCCTCGAGTTGTTGCTAGACAACAAACTGCCACCCCTGACTACCATGTATTTTGGCTGAAACTAATGAGAAGTCCATCATTCTGGGCATCTGTACTCTGAGAGACTTGGTCCATGGAGTATGAGTAGCTTGGATACTTTTTCACATATCTTGTGTTCTTGACCTTTTCACACAACTCCGAGAGACCATTTTATTAAACTTTCATTTGATTTATTGGAAATATTCTTTGGAGACCTCATCACCACACTATTAAGAAATAAACAAAAACTTTAATTATTTGTAGCAGTGGCTAAATTTGTTGCTGCAACTCAGTCTTATGAGATAATTGAATCTCAAGTTATTTGCATATTTTATTTGTTGCTGCTCCCAAAGTTTCTCATGAACTTCTAAGGGAAGAAAGGAAAGGATTTGACTATATGGCGCTCATCCCGTACGTCTAACCCAGCTGAAAAGGCAATTCCTCAGAATTGATAAACATAAACAGATTCATAAACTGAGAAACAAAGGGGGAGATGGAAGGAAGGATTAAGCATTTGCTCTGTACTCTCCTTGTTTGGCATCCTCTACTGGTCTTTGGCTTTAAAAAAAACTACATTAAGACTAGGCATGGGCTTTTGTTTCGGAATGGGTCCAGCTGCTGTTCGGAACTCACCCTCTGATACGAAATCAGCCACTGACTTACCTTGGTTTACCTTGCATGGAGTGATACTCCAACCAGGATTCTTTTTTTTTAAAAAAAATAGTATTGTTTTTATAGTCTTGTATCTTATAAGTATTTTATAGCATTGTATAATTTTGTATCATATTGTATTTTATAGTATTGTACTGAATTATTGTTGAAAGCTGCCTTGGGTCCCTCTGGGGAGAAAGGTGGCACAGAAATAAAGTTGTTGTTGTTGTTGTTGTTGTTGTTGTTGTTGTTGTTTCAGAACCAGACCCATTATGAAACGAACAGTCCATGCCTAATTAGGACCCTAGTATTCTGGTTTCTCTTATTCATGGTCTGAAAGTACTGTGCAGGGCATGGTATCTTGTGTCCTCTAGTGGCCAGTTCTGGTAATGCATGCTAAAATATTCTTTCTGGCCCCACCTTTACTATATACAGGTACTACTGTATTCTAGAATGCAAAATGTTACAACAGATGAATAATTACACCTTCTGGGCTAATGGCTTTTACCTACTGCATTTGTCAAATTAACTTCTAGATCACGCCTCCATTAGCCATTGACTATAGTCACTGTGCACAGGCTGGTAATAGAGATGGGCACGACTCAAATTTTTTTTTTTTCGTTTTTCATTTGTCGTTTAGGGGTCCGTTTCGGTTCGTTTTCGTTTTTCGGGGGGGGGGTCCGCACATTTTTCATTTTCGTTACGAAACGAAACGAAAAAACAAAACAAAAACTGTTCGTTTCGTTAGCATTCTTTTCAATGCAATGTGTCTGCTGTAACGAAAACGAAAAACACGGCAAAATTTTTCGTTTCGTTTCCGTCGTCGTTTTGCTTCTGAAAAATTTTTCATTTTCGTTTTCGTTGCGAAACGAAAAAAACAAAAACGAAAACGAAAATTTCGCTGAGTCGTGCCCATCTCTAGCCGGTAACCTAAGAAATGCAGCAGGAGTCATATGGCTGATAGGAACGTCAGCTAAATGATGCCAGATTTCTGACCTGGAGATCAAGTTTTGGCTCTGGCGATTGTTCCAACACCAAGCGACTTCAAAGGCCAAATGGTCGTTTGTCAAACTGATTCTCTGCTGAAATTCAAGTGGCTGAGATACACTAATAGCTTGAAAGAGATGACATGGCAAACATTAATTCTATGTGGTTCTAATGGGAAGCACTCAGAGAACTTTGAAAATGGCCTACGTTATTAAGGATGCATTACAACATTAGCTCTCTTTCAGTTTCAAGATGTCACGTTGTACTTATTATATGGCATGCATTTTGCTATCCGTCTAAGCCACTCAAAGTAAAAGTGGCATGAATTCTCCACTTTCCTGGACCTGCTTACAGTAATTTCTGCTTCAACCTGACCAGCTTCCTGCTTCCAATAAAGGCTTAATGCATCAAGGGGAGGACAAGAGATATAAAAGAATATGCCTTCAATAAAGACACCACCGAGACTTCTCATCCGGGCAAAAACCATTATTTTGGTTGTTGTTGTTTTCCAAGCAGCATAAAAACCCTTAGTCTTCTTTTAGTAGCAGAGGTAGCATTTTAACAAATTACAAAACACAGATTTTGATTGTGATTTGAAGCATTACAATATACAGCAATTAATATGGAGTAAATTAAAATAAAATACCTTCTTCCAAAAACTGAATGTCAGATGTATCAAGGTTATGATCTGTCTCAAACAGCTGTTTTCCTGTAAGATATTTAATATTGTCAGGCGAAGTTAGAAGAAAAAAGTTTGCAATGTGTTTGTTTGGTATCACCCAGTTTGGAATTTGTGTAAATTTGGGGACCACACAGCCTTTTCCTTGTTCTTTCTAGAACTATCAAGATCACAACAAATGCAATCTTGTAGACTCCATTCCTATACTCATTCATCAATGCAAGAGTAAGCCCCATTTAACTCAATGGGACATAGTTCTTCACAGACAAATTCTTGGAATGTGCTGTTCAAATTTTAACAAATGTCTCGGTACATTTTTATTCCTAACAGCGCTGACAATACTCAGCAGGCTACAGCCCTGGGCAGCCTATTTCAGGCATATTACTAAACTACAGCTTAACATTGTTTGACCTGGTGCCAGCCTCCATCTTACACCTCACTTGACCCTTCTTGCACGTCCATCAAAATGCCCGAAGCTCTTGCATCCGCTTTCAAAACCTAACTGCATTTCCTCCAAGTTGGCACAGAATAAGAAAATCCTGCTTTATATAAATGGGAGACTTTACTTATCCCCGTGGGACTGCGGCCAAGGATTTGCACACACAATACAAAACCACAGTTTAACATTAAACTGCCGTATGCCCGTCGTGTCCTATTTCACGGTGGCATTTGACACATAAAACTCTTACCTAGCATTGACAGAAGCAATGATTTGGCCCTTAATGGAAAAGCAAAGCCCAACTCTGTAACGTCTAAAACTTGAGTTCCTGATTTACTGGGTATTAAACATTTCCTAACATCTCTTAACAAAACTTCTGTTCAAACTCTCATTTGCTACCCTTTTATAAAGTTGGAGCTCACTGGTTGTGGGTATCTGATCGCAGAGTCAGAGGTTGGCAGTTTGAGTCCCCACTGTTTTTCCTGCAAGTAGAGCCAGCCTGTGTAGCCTTGGGGCAAGCTATGCAATCTCAGGGCATTTCCTCCCCCCCCCCTCAAAAAAAAAGAAGAAAAAGAAAAAAAAAGAAATGTTAAACCACTTCTGCATCCTCTCAACTTAGAAAACGTTGATTAGTGTCACCATAAGTCAGAATTGACTTGATGGCATATTTATTTATTTATTTATTAGATTTATCTACCGCTCCATCTAGCTACATGGCTACTCTGGGCGGTTTACCAACTGAACAGAAATCAAACCATAAACAGTAAAATACAATATAATAGATAAGCACATCTATATAAATAAAAACACTATAACTAGTAAACAATATATAACAAAAAACATAGAACAGGAGTAAGATGGGCTACAGATAAAAGCAAATAAATACCTAATAGCAATCATTATTAATATCCGGGGAAAGCCTTTTTAAATAGCCACAAAATAACAAAATAAGGATAGAACCTTAATTATCAGTGGGATTTTTCCTCTCCTCTCTTCTCTTTTCCCTTCTTGCTCCCCTTCAAATTAAGATGTGAGTGAAAGGAGTTTATTCTGTTAGGCCATTTTAACTTTGTACCTAATTCTTTTAGAAATGTAGTATGTTTTAACTTGCTCTTGTATTTAGTATTTGGATGTTGGCCTATGGCCGTATTAAAGATTTCGTATTTGTAAATAGCCACATCTTTAGATGCTTCTTAAAGACTGGGAGGAAAGGTGCCAGACAGATCTCAGGAGGAAGTTAGTTCCAGAGCCGAGGGGCCGCCACTGAGAAGGCCCAATTTCTTGTCAAAGATTTACAGGCCTCCTTCAGCGACGGCAGCCTCAAATGTCCTGCCTGAGATGATCGGGTGTTATTGGCAGTACATATGATGATTTGTACCAGTTATGACTACTATTATGACTCCTTCTGCAGGCCCCTGGATGGCATAAACTTGTGCACTTTGAACAGTCCCCATTCTCACATTGCATGGCAGCCTTCTTTTGCAGCTCAAACGAATCCCCTATCTATTTGAGACAACAGGGTTAGGCTCAATGCGGAGAAGAAGAAGAAAGACGAAGGTGCCTGCAACACTCCCCAGAAGACCCTGATGGAGCTCCTGAGGTCCTTAGCTCTGTAAGGTGAAAAGACTGTCATCTTCTTGTCACAACCTACCTGTTAGTTTATTTTTGCCAGACTGTTCCTCTTCTTTCATCTTCTTTCGTTTGATTTCTAAGAGCTCTGCATCAAATTTTGCTTTCCAGTTTAAGAAGTTTTCAATGGTAACAGGAGTGCCATGGAAACATTGCTACAAAATGGAAAAAATGCATACTTAAAATCAGTTCAGAGAATCACAACCAAGAATGAGCAACCCTTTAATATTGAGCTTTCAAAAAGGAATTTTGGCAATAAAAAGGCTTATTATCTCATGATTTGGGAGGGGTCATGAAAGCTCCCCATAAATAATACAATACTATCCAGTTTGGCTTCTACCGTTTATGTATTGCATGCCCAATACCCAATTTTGCTAAATTATGAACAACTATGTTTTCTTACATCTATCTTTCTCACCCTACTAGTGCGTTTGGAGACCCTGGTGCCTTACTACCTCTAACTTCAAGCTTGCCAGCATTTTAAACATTACAGTATCTTTACCTTTTCTGCCTCTTCTGCTTCTTTTTCCTTCTGTTTCTTTTCTTCTTCTCTTCTTGTATTTATTTGATCTACTATTTCATTTAATTTGTCTTGTATCGCTGATACTAAAGTAAAGATCATAACCATTCCCAAGTTCTCCTCTACCTGAAACACAGAGAGACAGCTACTCAGTAATATGGCACAGAAAACAAAAGTGTTATTTGTACATTTTGCCTTGGAAAGCAATTCCAAATGAAAAACAAGTGATCTCTAACAACATGATGAGCTGAAAACTCAGGTACCTAATCTTCGTCTCCTCTGCCCTTTAACACTGCATCCATGTTCACCGAGTCCACACAACAGCCTGGGACCTTTTTGAGAACGAGTGCCTAAACTGCAACTGAAAACCCACTTATTTTTCATTGAGTGCCAATGTGGCAATTTACTCTGAATACAGTGGTAACCCAGGTTCAAAATACTTTGAATTAAAAATGTGCTGGGGGGAGGGGGAGAAGCAGTGGCGAAGTCCCCCCTTCTCCCCCTCCCTGGACAGAGGATCATTGTCCCGGTGGCACACGGGGGGGGGGGAGAAGCAGTGAATTCCCTCCCCAGCCAGGGGATCATAGCCCTGGTGCACCAGTTGGAGAAGCGGCAACGGAGTCCCCCATTCTCCCCCCACCCTAGACAGATGATCATCACCCCAGAGTGCTGGGTGGAGAAGCGCTGGCGGAGTCCCCCGTTCTCCCCTTCCCCGGCCAGAGGATCATCGCCCTGGGGGTGCTAGGTGGAGAAGTGGCGCCAAATTCAAAAGGTCCAAGCAGCCTTCTTCCTTCTCCCCTTCGCTCAGATGAGGGGGAAACCTACTTGATCCTTTTGAATTTGGTGCCTCTTCTCCACCCAGCGCCCCTGGGGTGATGATCCTCTAGCTGGAGGAGGCAGTGAAGGGGGGACTTCACTGCTGCTTCTCCTCCCTGGTGCGCTGCTGGGACTGAAGAAGGTGCCCACTGAGTGAAGAAGCGGTAGGGGGGCCCGTGGTGAAGTTCCCCATTCTCCCTCTCCCTGACCAGAGGATAATCACCCCGGGGGAGCTGGGTGGAGAAGCGGCGCCAAATTCAAAAGGACCAAGCAGCCTTCCTCCTCCTCAAGGCTGCTTGATCCTTTTGTTTTGCTGGCTCAAAGACAGTTGAAAACCTCGCGCCTTCCTCCCCCCTGCACCCGATTGAAGGGGGGAAGGCTGTGGCCATCACCACGTGCTTCAGTGGCTCAAAGACAGTTTAAAAACCCCGTACCTTACATGCCTGATTGGGGGGAGGGGAAAAGGTGCAGGGTTTTCGGGTGCCCGGCGAAAGCTCTATGTGTGCCACCTTTGGCGCACATGCCATAGATTTCCCATGACTGGCCTAGGAGGTGGAAAGGGTAGAGGGGGCTACAAGCATGGGCACCCCACCTGCAATGCAGGACACAGTCCATTGACTGAAAAATCCAAACTAGATTAAAGCTTCCAGCTGGAAAATGTTTTGCGCCATCAAAGTGGGTGGCCTCCAGTGTATTGGCTATACTCAATCAGACAGTTGCGATCCCAGAATTGCAATTTCCAACCAGTTAAAAAGCAGCCTGCTGCCCAACTTTGTGGTCTCAACCAATGTGCCCCCCAATTTTCACCCAGGGTTCCATCACAACCAAAACAAAAGCAGCCATGACCGGGATGCAGGGGTGGGGGTGTGCACACATGCCTTGCTTAGAGGGTATTTTGGTCTCAACTATACTCGTGGATTGAAGCAATCCATCAGAGACTGCTGCGACTCTTGTAGCAGCAGCCAAAATCACTTACAAACATTTGACTTTATACAATTATTATATTTCACAACAATAAGAAACTGAATGGAAAAAAACCCAAACCCATCTATGGTATGCGACAAGGCTTAGTATAAATAACCCATCTCCTTCTACATTGAGTCAAACTCTCTATAAGGATTCTTGAAGACTATCTTAATGCAAATCTGCTTCAGAGCCCATAAGCAAACGTTTTGGTAGCTTGCGCTTATTCTGAATTAATGGTGTAATTATCTGTCAAAAGTGCAGGAGTCTGTCTCTTCCATAGAGAAACAGAATGAACAGTAACTGAACCACATTTTAATAAATGAAATAAAACTGGTATCAAAGAAGTATATAACATTATATATTTGATACCGTACTTGAGCTAGGGGAAAAAAACACTAAATATGACAACTAACAGCGTTTACTCACCATTTGCAAAGCATATGAACCTCTTTACACTGAGCAATAGCTGGACCTACTGCCATCAAGACGTTCCTGTTTGGTCTGAATGATGCTTACCTGTTCTTGCAATAATTTCAGTATATCTGTAATGTCATTATCTTCTAAATTCTCTTGTGAAAATAGCTCGTAGAGCGGGGCTTCATCGGGATACTTCTCTGTATAGGTGAATTTGAGGGTGGCTTCCACAGCTGAAGTGCAACAGAAAACCTCTGAATTAAATTTCCAATTTGAAGCTTGTAGGCCAGCAGCCTGGCCTACAAGCTTCATATAATAAGCAGGTACCTATGGCTGAACTGTTCCCCCTGCGTGGGAATGACTGAAGCAAGCGCAAACCTGTGCATGACTCATTTTAACATGATGTATGCAGGGCCGGTGCTTCCATTAAGGCGAACTAGGCAGTTGCCTAGGGCGCCAAAATGGAGAGAGGGCGCTGGCCAGCATGCTGCCCTCCCGCCACCCCCCGCCACTGGCCACCGCCGTCGGTCCCCCCACCGCCCGCCCGTCGCCGTCCCCCGCCAGCCGCCCCCACCCCCGCCCCCCTGCAACACCCCCCGCCGCCCACCACACCCATCACCTAGGGCGCAAAAAAACCTAGCACCAGCCCTGGATGTATGAATCAGGTACTTTGAAAAAGGTCCTCAATCAACCAGAGTCACAGGGCACGAGTCACAAACCACCATTTAGGAACCAGGCTCTTTGGGAAGGAAATGTCAAATTACATATCATAATAGGAGAGATCTACAAAGCACTGCTGCAGTGTGCCCCAGCCCATCAGCTCATCACTAGGATGTCTGCATCCAGCTCTACATCTCAATTTATTCCAACACATTCTGCCAAAGACTCAGGACATGTAAGCAAGCCAACTGACAGATGTGTTAAAGGGGAGTTCGTCTGATTCACGGGCTAAGACCTTGGTGTGAGAATTCACAACCTGTAATCTCCCCCTACTCCAACAGTAATCTTTTATTGTGTATAGTTTTCAGGATGGTGAGAACATAAGAATACTTTGCTAACCATGCATACTTTCACCTAAAGAAGCTACAGTACCCCCCCCCCAAATGTTGATGTCAATTGGGCTCATTACTTCGACCCAAACGGATGACAGAAGATGGAAATGATGCAAATACAAGGGAGAAATGCAAAAACAAGTTTCAAAGGAATAAACTATCTGGACCCTTGATTCAATTCCATGAAAGAAATATGGAAAATACACAGTTAAACCTAATCGACAAGCATCTAGTATATTCAAATAAATTACTCAGATTGTTTTTCCATGTTTCCCAAGCTGATCCTGGAAATTTGATGCACGCAAGTGGAGGTTGGACTATAAGCAACATACTACGTATTCTTTGCTGCATTGAGGTCTTAATATACAGATAATTCTACTTGGCTGAAATCTCACATTCAGCTCTTTCGTTAAAAAAGCTCAATCCGTCATATTCAAGGAAGGGTTTCAATCTCATAATAAAACTCCACACAGAAATCAAATATTTCTAAGATTATCATCTTTATTAAATGACTACCTTTTTATATAACTTATCCTTCAATGTCTGGTTGGATAATTCAGTACCTGGCTACAAAGTTCAGTTCCTCACTGGGCCTCCCAGAAGAGCCAGCCTATATAGCGGTGGTTCCCAGATGTTCTTGGACTACAATTCCTAGAAATCCCGGCTAGCACAGCTAGTGGTGAAGGCTTCTGTGAGACAGTCCAAGAACATCTGGGGATCCCAAATTGGGAACCACTGCTATATAGCAGTGGTGGCGAACCTTCAGCACTCCTGATGTTTTGGACCATTACTCCCACAGTCCTTTGCCATTGGCAATCTAGGCTAGGAATTCTGGGAGTTTTGGTTCAAAACATCTGGAGTGTCAAAGCTTCACCACCACTGCTATAGCCTTGAGCAATCCCACTGCATCGCCCTCCTGCCCCCAAGGAGAAGGGAACAGGAAAACTCTGTCTTGGAACAGGCAAAATTGGTCTGTTTACGAGAGACCTTTTTATCTCAATATTTAATGACACTCAACTTACTTTCACCATTTTCTCCTGCTTCAGATGTTACAGTGATCGTGAAACTTGTGGGGTTTTCTGATAACACTGTTGATGAAAGAAGCAACAATGAACTTCATAAAGTTCTCTCCCATGTCAGTTGAAATGCACACGTAAGCCCCCGCAAGCTAATCATAAAAAGTTCAACAGTGTCTAACTTCTTCTGGAAAGTGTTAAACAAGGTGTAAAATGCCACTTTCCCCTTTAAATAGTTCTACATCTGAAGTGAAACTAATTTCACACACAATCCAAGGAGAGGTAATGATCAGAAACACACTCAGTCTAATCACTGCTGATTCCTCAGTCTGAACAGAAGTGATACCCACTGATTCAGAAGACATTACCTTATGAAATATTGGTTGTAATCTGTAATAGAGGGCAGAAAACCCAAAATCCAGTCTGTGGGATGTCCTGCAAAGTGCCTATCAGTCTAGACAAGAGTTTGCAACAATGACTTTCACCAGTCTCTCTGGATGGCAACCATCAACACAGGGATTAGAAGTCAAAGGCAAATTCAACAGCCAAATTTTCATAGAGGGAATGAAACTTATTTGGCAAATAGCTTGGCTACTGAACCCATCCTAGGATAAAGAGGGTACCATCCTCAACTCTACTTCTGCATGACTTATCCTGACTTGTTTTAACCCTGTTAAGGTTCTAACTGTACAATCCTAAATTACTTGTTTGGTTCAAGAAACATTTTATATGCATATGCATATATTACATATTATATTCTGCAGTTATGAATGTAGAAAAATCATCGTTTTCATTTGCAGTATCAGCAAATGCAACAAGTCGGCAGAGGGGGGTGATGGCAACAACTTTCCTTTGTTGTTCCTCTCCCGGTAGAAATTGGATATGGTCATGGCCAGTCTGATTTTGGGTGTGCCACCTCTAAATAATGATGTTGTCACATCCAAACCGCTAATGTTTTTCTGCCAACCTTCTTCTCTCCTCTGCAATTCTTCTCCTATTTATTTTTGTCTTGAACAATCAGAAGGAGCAACCCGCTTTTTCTATTTTTCCTTATACAATCAATACATGCCCACCTACATTTTTTATAGTTTATGATTTCTCGGTCTTTATTTACGCACTTTATCTATAGCTGTGGTGGACACCATGAAACCAGTTATTGGCCTTCCATGATAAAAAAAATACCCACGATGGTGTGTAGAGTGGGCGGAGTAATGGGAGTAGGACTCGTGAAAAGTGGGTTTAAATCCCTTCTCAACACTCTTTATACACCTCCACCTACCCTGGAAGTCCTAGTAGCGTCACCGTTAAGTCGGTTTCAACTTGACAGCCGACAACACGACTTTCTTAAGAGGCACCTGGGTTAAAATCCACAATTCACCGGCCACGCAGCAGAAGCGCGTGTAACTTTTTAACGCTTGGGGAAAGGCGGGCGAGATCTCGCCCCCCCCCCGTTTGTCCCGGGTGGATGGCGAGGACAAGGCTTGAATTATTCAAGGCGCTTCTGATCCCCCCCCCACCCCCCAAAGACAGATCAGCCTCGCCAAGCCGGCCCCGAAAAAGCGGGCGGCAGCTCAGCAGCAGCTGCAAAAGCAGGGAAAGAAGGCAGCAGGTCTCCGATCCGCCTGCGGAGGAGCCCCGGCCAGCCAGGAAAGGCACGCAGGGCGGGTGGGGATGGGAGGGCAAAAAAGGGGTTAGAAAGGGAAGCGATCCCGTGGCGTTCCAGGTTTGGGGTGGTGGTGGAATTGCAACCCCCGCCGCCCAGCCCAGCCCAGCCCAGCCTCCCCACGCGGAGCTGCCTGGTACCTGTAAAAGAGTCCGGGTAAATGGACTCCAGGGCCTCGAGCTCGTTGCGCTGCTCCTCCCCGTAATCGGTCATGGTCCCCCGCGGCCAGCCATGAAACGCCCGCGCCCGCAATCGCCTCCGCCGGCAAGGGGGGGGAGCCGCGCGAGAAGGAGGGAGGGAGGCAGGACCCGAACCCGCACAGCGGCCGAACGGGGCGCGGACGAAGGGGGGGAGGAAGCCCATGCAAGTGTGCGCATGCGCCGGTCCTGGTCCCCATCGCAACTCCTCGGCCTGGAATGGAATCCGCCGCTCTTTCGTTGATTGATCGCGCCTGGAGGCGTGCTGAAGAAGGCACGCCTCCTTCTTCTTTTGCTCCTCCCACCAGAAGGCATTAGAGATGTTAATCTCCGGCTTGCTTTGGGAGCGTCCAAGGAAGGCGCTTCTGGTACTTGGCCAAGTGCGGATCGGGGGCAGCTTCGTGGCTCGTAGGAACAGGAAGAGCAACCCCCCCCCAAAAAAAAAATATCATAGCACTTGTGGGCTTGCTTCAGAGGCTAATGAAATTGGAAGAAGGAATAGTTTGGGGGAGAGAGAGAGAAATGAATTGAATTGAATTGAATTGAATTGAATTGAATTGAATTGAATTGAAT